>CM076578.1:592727186-593285432 GCA_034641835.2 Pinus albicaulis | reverse complement strand
GCGGACATTTCCTTTGCATGTAGCAAGATGTAACACCTCCACTTTAGCGAAATTTTTTTTATTTTTTTATATTTTTTTATATTTTTTTTTATTATGTTATATTTTCCACTTTTCCCTAAATATCGTTTCTCCATTCCTTTTTTTTTTTCATTTAATATTTTCTATATGAATGGTTTACATATATATATATCTACGATTTCATGCTTCTTTTAAGATCTCTAGGTTCCACTTCTTTCCAGTTGAGACCCTATATGACCACTGTATATCAACATATACCACCTACATATCATTATAACCCATATATATAAATATGAAATCTATGTATGATTATCAATTGACTGAATACTTGTAGCTATGCCTAACTTTCTGCAAAACCTTTACATATATATCTATATATATATTTATATAAATGCCACATATATATATACATCCATGTATAAGTGCTACCTATATAGGTTTCAATGCACATACACCCCTAGTCGGCATATATATATATATATATATATATATATATATATGAATTGCCATCGAGCTAAATAAGTGGCTATCCATTATAAAACTTTGCGTTCATTTTACAAAATGAATTCGTGCGGTTGATTAATACATATTGGTTATATAAATATGGATTCATATATATAACCCACTCACGACCTTTATAAATAGAACCTTACCTATATATATATGTATGTCGCTCGTATCTCTATACTCAAATGACGCATATATATGATTACCACCGAATAATGATGTGTATGCGTTATGCCAATTAACCCGGATTTTATAATTAAGTGAACGGCCACGCTACATGTGGTTATGGCTATGATGTTTTGGAACCTGGTATTGTAACCTTACGACCACCGTATAAGTGGATTTGGTTTTTGTCCCTCGGCCGGTGTTAACATACCACTCCCGCCAGCGTACAGAGTGATCAAACCCTAGCTCGCACCGTACGCCGAGCTCAGTGATCTAAGTTTGTATGCAGACACCAGGACGCCTTTGCAGCCCAAAGCTCCTGGTGGCACGTTGCTGTTCCAGGACTGCGAGGTCCGCACAACGTTTCTTTCACGACAACTACTGTACTGCTAAGTGGTTTTGTTTTCAACAGCTGTAAAGAGGAATGAGGAAGAGAATTCGCGTCAACAAGACTCCTTCTGCATTATCCTGCCATACGCCTCCAAGGTACGTTGAATCGGCTTACTTTACTATTATCCTGGCCAGAGGGTACCCCGGTGGCAGAACCGATCGATCTTGAGATCCTTTTTCCAGATCTCGAAACATTTTGCTCTCTCAGGAGGTACCTCAGAAAATCCGGGACAGGATTTGTTTTATTTACCCAGTACCTTTCGAGCTCCTGTGTTAGGGTTTTGCGTTTACTATTTAGTTCTCATGGCCCGAACCCCATTTTTATTCTTCTCCATTCGCATTTTCCAGTTAGCTTCCGGCTTGGCTATTTAATTAGTTAAGGACCTCCTGTAACTTATAGCATGTCTCTGTTTGTTCTTCCTATTTATCAAGTTTTGTTCTGTTGTTTATGTCAGTGATGTTTATTTCACCCTGACTAGTTGTTCTGCTTTACCATTGCAAGTTTATGGGCTTTAAGTATTTCGTGAGGGCATGCACTCTTCTATTGGTCGGTATACAATCTTTGCCACCCCTATAGTTTGTTTGATATCAATGTGCAACAGGGATACGATTTCTTCCCTCGCGACTCTGTTCATCTAAGATTGTCAGTTTCTGTCTCGGCCTTTGGTTTTGTGCAGAAGAAATGTTGCAGAGGTTTCTGTTCTCTTCCAACACTTCGCCCTCCTTATACGGCTATTTTGGTTTTTATATCATTACCTTCTTAATACTGGAAGAAGTTCGGTTTCCTTCCCTTTTCGGTTATCACACTTTTCGTTATCTATCTCCTCCGGATTTACTAATCCCTTTATTTTTGGTATTTCAATAGTTCTGTTTTATTTTATGGATCGAATAACCAAGAATCTAACTATTCAGTTGCGTTCTAGGTATTCTAGCGAAATGGCGTTTTTCGGTTGTCTAGGGGAGACTGACATCAGGCGGCGGAAAGAGGTGTAATTAACTCTCAGGTTATTGTATTGTTTTATTTTACCAGGGTTGAGGCCTCCATACTCTGCAACCGCATGCAAAGGTGGCTCTGTATCATTCTAGCTTGACGCGTAATGATTTTTTTTTATTCTGCAACTACTCCCTGCTACTTCTTAACGATTATAACTAGGGTTGGTTACAAGTCGTTTTACCATTCTACTCTCTCCTAGTTCATATCGAAATTAACGTGAATCGATCAACTCCATCATGACGCATTATTGTTCATACAGTCCTACTTTATTCGTAAATTATAAGACTGTTCATTGGTCCGCCATGCATCGTTATGTTTTGACTAATCTTTTCATTTCAGTTGCGTCAAAAATCATATATATTACCTGGGCGTCGGTGTGAGATTATTACTTGAACAATTTTAATCATAGATATATATGTTTCTAAATGGCGCTTCCCTTTTTACCAAGTATCGTTGAATGCGTGCTTTTCGGTGGTAACTACCGTATGTTATATTGTTTTAATATATGTACAGGTATATGATTTCCAATATAGCCGATACGATTAAGGGTTGCCGTTAGTTTATATACAATTCGATTTTTGTAATATTTACACGGTTTGATGTTGTTATACATATAGACATTAAGGTTTCAACAGTTCGATTAATAGTTTTCATTATGATAGTTAACGCCACTATCAAATGTTGATATCCATGTTCAATAATTAGAGTAATGATATATCATATGATAGTTAACTACACTATCCGATGTTTACTTCAATGTTCAATGGTTTTATTAATTACAAAGTTTATTTGTATTTGCTATGGTATTATAATGCCTCAAATACGCAATACTAATATCCCACTTGCTCCTTTTCAGATTCGATTTCCGGTGGCTTGAGTTCTATTATATTATTTCTCCTAGCATACTTTTGAACATATATAGTTACATGGTTGCTTATACATATGGGTTCAATAGTCATTATGTCCTATAATTCAATTATAGCTTTAGTTAGTGACTAAAAATGCTTAATCGGGAATTTGAGATAGATTTAAAATCAGAATATGCCCTATACTTACTATGCATGGTATACTTTTCTAGGAAATAGACTTTCTTTTCAAGCTATGACATATTAACATGTCAAAGAATACATCTTTGTTTTTTTTCAGGATATCTCTAGATTGATTTATGTACCTATGAGTATAAAATATCACATTTATATACATATATGAGATAGGTAATATTCACTTTTCTGACCTGATTTCAATGTCCAGCTTCACTTGAATTAGTTTCAGCAGTTGATATTGGTACCAGATAGCTCTAGTATTGCTATATGGTTCCCCTAGTAGAATTCATAAGCCTAATATCATAACTGTGCCTACCATGAATAAGCAATATTTAATCATCTGTAGGGCTTAAGTAACTTCAGATTTAAACCACCCTCGGTTTAGAGATTCTGGAGTTTCTACCCTAGGAATTTTCTGGTCTACAACTAAACAGAATCTGGAGGGTGATTACCCTAAGATGGACACTGTTAAATGTAGTACTAACATCAATCACACCATTAATTAAAATTTTTATATGTAGCCAATTCATACCATAGAAAAATAGACTAAAGAAATTTCAGAACATACCACTGTCTGCAAATGACCAACCTCCCAACCTTAGAATCCTCTTTATCTCCCAGGATTCACCCCCGAGCAGAGATCACCTCCTAGCACAGATCAACCTCTGATCTGCTTAGGAGCAGCTTATTTAAGCTCATAATTCCCCCAAAGCATGTTTCTAATTCTGCGTCCAGAATCGCAGGATGCTTTCTTTCCTGTTTAGCCTAGGCTTCCCATCTTGGGAGTCTTTAAAGCTGCTTTAAGCTTTTCCTCAGCTTTTCCAGCTTTTTCTCACCTCTTCCCAACTACTCCTCTTCATTGGGGAAATTTAGATTCCTCCTCAATCTAAATAAATTTCTTTCAAGGATTTTTGAAAGATTTTTGGGGATTTGTTGCCTTATCCATCCTCATGGATTTTGGCAAGTGATCTCACATTCTCTTTTTGGTCAAAATGCACAATCATTTCATTTATTTCCTCAAATAAAATATGCAAATACATTCACACCATACTCATCCCTTGGGGTCCACCCCCTTAGGATTAAAGTTCAAATGTCTAACTTTAAAAACTTCAACACAAATTTTGGGGGTGTTACACAAGAATAACCCATCACAAACCGCAAATGCTTTAGTGTACTTTATCAAAAACAGTGGTGTAATTAATTGATTAATTAATTTGTGTGGGAATGGAAGATCATTTTTTTCATTTAATATTAAGATTTGTTCAACGTAAACTCCATTCAGCTATATAATATTAAGAAAAAGGCGCACAAAGTTTCCTGAAAAAAAGGGCTTCCTCCACAAAGACGCCACTAAGGCCTAGACCACCGTCACACATTCACCATTAACTTCGTGCCCTATAGTAATGTGATATCGCTGCTCACGATTTCCCTTGAACCAAATTAAACGCTGACGTACGCATCTGCGTCACTCACCTACATAACTTGTGCTCGGAGGCTACTAAGGCACTTACGCGTTTAGGTCTGCAAAAAAAAACTTAGGTTTAGATTTCTCAGCACCACCATTCAAAATTAAAAATGAAATCTTACACCCCTTCATATTCATGTATCTTTAATTTATTGGTTAAATATTTGAACTTAGGATTTAAGATTTGAAGGATGTCTGTGGGATGCTATCCCATATATCTTCCTTACGAATTACACTATCGGTGCCCGCCGTCATTGTTTGACTCGTGGCCTCGTATTATAAGTATGACTTGGCTCTCTCTTTCTATTCATAGACATTATATAAACGAGTTATTTGTTTAGAGATCTTAACATATTTTAGCCGGCCAGCCAACAATTCGCTCCGCGGTTGCAGTAACAATAATCGTGACTATCCAGAAATAGCTTTTAATTTGGTATGCAAAAGGTTTTTAGTGTTTTTGTAAACATGAGTCCCCTATTGATTCTATCTGTAGTAGTTGCTGTCTTGAGCACTGTAATCTGCAATCTAAAAATAGTTGCTGCAGCTACGTCTAGCAACAATGAAACCATTCAAGGATTTCTGGTTCCACAGAACGAGGCGAGAAAGCAAGTGGGAGTCCCTCCACTGAAATGGGATGCGAAGCTTACAACATATGCGCATACTTACGCAAACAAAAGAAGGGGCGACTGCCTCCTGCAACATTCGGAGGGCCCATTCGGAGAGAACATCTTCTGGGGAAGCGGCAGAGGCTGGAACCCTACGCAAGCAGTTGGTGCATGGGTGGATGAGAGTAAATGGTATAACTATGCAAATAATAGTTGCAGCTCCGGCGAAGACTGCACCCACTACACCCAGATTGTTTGGAGAACAACGACTAAGGTTGGATGCGCCATCATCAGATGTAACAGCGGTGACACTTTCATCATATGCGATTATTACCCTGCCGGTAACTATGTTGGAGCAAGAGCATACTGAATTTTGGCGCCCGCCATTCACCATTATTCTTCGGCTTGGATTTCCAGTTTCTCCTCCTATAGCCGCCTTCAACTAATTATCAAGACAGTTGCAATTCCCTAGACATATGTTTCAGTTTTTGTAATCACAGGACATATATTTCGGTCTTTGGATGTAATCACAGGACATATATTTCATGCTTTGGATGTAATCGCGCATAGATTTATTCGATATTCATATTCATTCATGTTCATTCGATATATTTTGGTCGAATCTCATATCTTTCAGAACGGTATGAATTAATTACAAAATGGTATGTTTTTATAAGCAACCCTCAAAACAAAACAAATGGGTGCTTGCGTATGTGCAATTAATTTTAGCTCAACAATGGTTTTTTTCTTTTCTTTGTCATTTAGGTCTGAATTTTGTAAAACACGATTTACAATGAGACTTTTGTTTGAACATGGATATATGATCTTATCATACGTTGAAAGAATAACTTAATCACGTATTAAATTAGGAGCTTAGGTGTCACCCCGTAACCTCATATTAAGTTAGGAGCTTAGGTGTCATCCCGTAACCTCAGGGTATAGGTGAAAAGATACTTCATATTTATTTTTTAAAATAATAAATTTATTGATTTAATTGACGTGCAAGTAATTAGAATCAACTTTAATAATTATTTTTTATTTTTAATAAGAACGTGTAGTGTTTACTAAGATATTAATTATTTTATAATTTATTATAATAAAGTTTTTTTGAAAATTTGAAAATGAATCAACTTTAATAATTATTTTTTATTTTTAATAAGAACGTGTAGTGTTTACTAAGATATTAATTATTTTATAATTTATTATAACTAGCAATTGCACCACATGTTGCAAAAGAAACGCCGTAAGGAAATATTATAGGAAAGAGTAGCCTAGAAGAAATAAGTTGTTGCAGAGAAGGAGCCATTGTGAAGGAATGAAAGGCATTTTTTGCTTCCATGGAAGAAGGTCGTGGAGGTTTCAAAGATATTGATGATAAGAGTTATCAACCAAAATTTTTTGTTATAGATATTGAAATAGGCAATTGTGGGTGAAAACATATATATGAACCAACATAATATGTTCACATATATAAAAAAAAAAATTATATATATTGAAATAGGAAATTGTGAGTGAAAGTCCTTTGGTGATTAATAATCCTCTGAAACAAGCATGTAACTCAAATAAGATATTTTAAATACATTCAAGTACAATCTATCTAGCATATATGTAAATAAAGAGAATTTTTATTAACAGAAATGTAGTTTACTCCAAATTCATCTACATATTTGAGCATTAATTTCATTGTTGTCATAAATTTTATATTGTATATGAATAACAATAGTCTTGGTATACAAGAAAGTGAATGCCATTTGGGGTTCATTGCAACCTTGGATATATTCTGTGAGTTGTCGTGATTTTTTTCCTAGTGGCTAAAACACTTTTTTGGTTGTCACCTTGTTATCATGATTCAAAACATTGTTATCATCTCAGATCCTTAGAGCATTAGATATATTTTGTGAGCTAATGTGATGTTTTATTTGTCATAATGATTTAAAAATAAGTTATTATACCACACTATTGACTTTCTCATTGTCTGTTTTGTTTATGAACCCTTTAAAAAAACCATAGGAGCATTTGATTTTACACTCTCATCTCCCCAACATGGGTGGGGGTTTCAAAAATTGGAAAGCAAATTGAGTGGTTATTGTTAAAAATTGTTGTATAAGATGGGAAATTTGGATGGTTTGTAGAGAATATGGATGTCATAATAGATATCTATTTTTAATTTTTAGTGTATCTCGCCACCATGCATCTAATATGATCCATTTCAACTAAGAACATCAATAGATCTCTATGTGAATGATAGCTTATGACATCCCTGTCCATTTTATTTGATTGTGGATTAGGTTATAAACTATAATTATGGTTTATTTTCTTAACTCCAAACTTGGTTTATTCTTTCTCTATATACATAAGAAACAAAAAATAAAAAGTAATTTCACAATTTTAAGTTATAGTTTTATATTTTATAATTACAAATCTAGTTTCTTATTAAACTGTATTACACACATATATTTATTCAAATAAATTATATTGTGAATATGTTTTCTCCTATTATTTGATTACAAAATTATTGCACTCCCTACTAATTAAAGCAACTTTATTAATAAAGAATTGAATTCCAAAGAACTGATTTTTTGATGTATAAATTATTTGTTTTATATGTCGTTGAATTTCCATTACCTATTATATTCAAACCCCATGGGGAGGTATTGAACATGGGAGCCAACTTTAGGTAAATAAACATTCACATTGTCAACTTGGAAAAAAAATTATAATCCTAAAATTGTCTTATCTAATCATATTTTTAAATATATAATTGAGTTCCATTTATTAAAAACAAAGACAATATTAAGAACCTCCCAGAGTTATAAAAGGTAATTGACTTGAAAAATAAAAAATCTCCTCATGACAACATACAAATGTTAATCTTAAATGAATCATTAAAAAACTAAAAAGGGATAATATAAAGTATCACAATTTTCTAATCAGAACTAAATTCTCCTATATGAAACAATGATGGCTTTAATCAGTTCAAAAGAAGTAAAAACAAGTTTACTGAGAAAGCACTGAGAGAGATTTAGAAGCAACTATTGAATTGGTGAAAATGTCTTGCTCTATGGTGTTGGATATTGGGCATAAACAACTATTGAATTGGTGAACATGTCTTTCTCTATGGTGTTGTATATTGGGCATAACTTTCTTGATCTTGTATACAAGACTGTAAATTTGCATGTAGCTTATACTACATTAACCATGAAATTGTCAACATTTAGAGCACATTTTTCATCACATTTTTAGAGAAAATTAGAATAGAGTATCACATTTTTCTTATCATATCTAAATTTTCCTATATGTAACAACTACCTTGTGCCTCATAATTTAAATTTGTGCAGGGAGGAGGAGAGGAGTGTCAAGGTGCAAGCTAGCATAAGAAGAGAAAGAAGAATTTTGTTTAGGACATGAGAATCTTGTTTGGGACTTCAGATAGATTCATTCTCTCCACATTTAGACTCAAAGCTTAATAAAACAAAACTCACCACACTTTTTTGAAACCTTGGATATATTATGTGAGTTATTGTGATTTTTTTTCTTTTGGCTAAAACTTATTTTTGGTTGTCACCTAGTTATCATGGTTCAAAACATTGTTATCGTCTCAGATCCTTATAGAATTAGATATATTTTGTGAGCTAATGTGATGTTTTTTTTTCACAATGATTCAAAAATCAATTATTATACCACACTACTGACTTTCTCATTGTTTGTTTTGTTTATGAACCCTTTAAAAAAACCACAAGAACGTTTAATTTTACACTCTGATCTCCCCAACATGGGTAGGGTTTAAAAAATTGGAGAGTAAATTGAGTGGTTATTGTTAGAAATTGTTGTATAAAATGGGAAATTTGGATGGTTTGTAGAGAATATGGATGTCATAACATATATCTATTTTTCATTTTTAGTGTCTCTTGCCACCATGCATCTAATGGGATCCATTTCAACTGAGAACGTCAAAATATCACTATGTGAATGATAACTTGTGACAAATCCTCGCCATTTTCTTTGATTGTGGATCACGTTAAAAACTAATACTTTGTGAAATACCTAGCCATTTTCTTTGATTGTGGATCAAGTTATAAACTAGAATACACTCTCTCTTCAGAAGACTCTATAATATATATTGGATGAAGGGAAAGGTTATGATAAAACTTGTAAAAGAACCCCTTAGGGTTACATCAACTTACTCTATTGTTGATCACATAGTGCCAATTTTTTAAAAATATAATCTACAGTAAAGAATAAGTGGGTTTTTTCTTTTGTAAGTTTTATTTGAATTGAAAAATAAAAAAATTATAAAAGCTTAAATTATGTAGTGAAAAACTTTGTTTAAAATTTCACAATAAAAAGTTGAGCAAGTTTGGCATCATATAATATGAAATTTGTTTATGATTATAAAGTCAAAAACATGTAATATTTTTTAGCTACAATTAGGTAATTAAAAATATGTATATAGTTTTTTTTTAATAGAAGAAATTTGATATTGATTAACAAAAAAAAATTGATAGATTATGTATGTAGTTACAAACTATTACAATTAATTAATTAAAGGTAAATTTAGTGTTATTTAAGAAATGAAAATTATGAACATTCATCATTATTGATCAAGATAAATCATTTCCCGTGAAATAATTTAATAAACTATATTCCACATGAATACCATGGGTCAATACCATGGCTTGTTTTTATAGTTTATTATTATTTTATTTTGACCTAGTTAAAATGTTCATTACATTATGTCAATCCTTTTATTTAATTTACTTTTTATTTTTGTGTAATTTGACATAGTCAAAATGTTAAACATGAAATTGCAACATTTATATTATACACCTAAAATCAATCTAAATTCTTAAAAAGAAAAAAGAAAAAAAAACTAACATTATAAAAAATATATATAAAACTATTTACTTCTGGATTTAATGGCCTAAAACATTTCAATCGTCTAGCATTTGATCCAATGGCTCATACATGGACACATTGGCAGCTAGGGAAGTTGTTTTCAAATAAAGTCAATACCATGGGCTGTTTTTATAGTTTATTATTATTTTTGTTTTTTTATTTAATTTACTTTTGTTTTTATTTTTGAATAATTTGACATAGTAAAAATGTTAAAAATGACATTACAACATTTCTATTAGACACCTAAAATCAATCTAAATTATTAAAAAAATAAAAAAATCCTGACATTATAAAATAAAATATAAAACTATTTACTTGTGGATCTAATGGCCTAAAACATTTCAATCGTCTAACATTTGTTCCAATGGCTCATGCATGGACACATTTACAGCTAGGAAAGTTTTTTTCAAATAAAAACGCCTTACGGCGTAATAAAGGTTTTTTGAAAATTTGAAAATGTTTCTATAGTACAAAAATTTAAATTAATTCGTACTAGTATTTATGTTATGTTTTTTAAGCATAGAATTATCTTTTAAATATCAAAATCTATATAAAAGAACATCTATGTAATCAGATATATAAATATATAATAAATGTAACCAAATATATAAATATCTAATAAATGTAATGGTTTCTAGTATAAAGTCCGCTATTGTCTAGTTCGTTCATTTAATTTCTTGATAAAATTCCATTGAAATGTATTAACAACTTTTCCAAAAATTTTTGGAAAGTAAGTATTTCTCTCTTTTGTTATTTTTCCAACAATTTTATTCAAATATAATGCACTAGTCTAACATCATCCTAGTAACCAACATCACTAGATTAAATACCCTAATGCTTCACCCAAAACACAATGGTCAACATTCCCTATATTGGTGAACCATCTCCACTTAAAATAAATTCAACAGGTTAGAACTAGTTGCTCACTAGGTTTAAAATTATAAATATGTATATTTACACAATAGTAAAATATTTTATTTTTTAGCTAATAATTTTAAAATTACTTAAGTTATAATAACTATATAAAAACATGTATATTTAAACGATAATAAGATATTTTATTTTTTAACCAACAATTTTAAAATTGCTAAAGTTAAAACAATTATACAAGATAAGGTAGTTATAAACACTTACTTCTTTTTATAAAGATGGTATGAATTTTGAATTATATGTCCTTTTTCTAAATTAAATTATTTTAATAACTAGAAATTGCACCAAATGTTGCAAAAGAGACGCCCTAAGAAAATTCGAGAAGAATCCTCACATATAAAGTAAATTGAAGATGAAAAACTCTATGAAGAAATATTATAAATAATCATCTCTAAACATAATATTATCCCATTAAACCATAAATTGACATCATCAAAATATTGGTACATCAAATATCTTGCATAGCTCGTCATCCTTTTGTAATGAGAGAGTGTGTCATCCTTTTGTAATGAGAGAGTGCATAAAATATATTGCCTAGCTAGTCATCCTTTTGTAATGAGAGAGTGCATCAAATATCTTGCATAGCTAGTCATCCTTTTGTAATGAGAGAATTTTCATCCAATGCCTTGCATATATCACCGGCCACACTAATAGTAATAGCACAAATATGGTATTATGTGGTGTTATATTAAAATATAATTAAATAAAATACAATAAAAGAAAAGATTGCAATTGATAAATGGCTCGTCCAGCTCAAGGTTGGAAAATTATGTGGTGTTAGATTAAAATATAATTAAGTAAAATACAGTAAAATAAAATAGTGAAATTGATAAATGACTCATACAACTCAAGGTTTTATATTAAAATATATTTAAGTAAAATACAATTAAAAAAAGCTTGCAATTGATAAATGGCCCATAGAACTCAAGGTTTTCATCACCATCTCCATCCATGCACCTGAATGGAAGATTATGTGGTGTTATATTAAAATAAAATTAAGTAAAATACAATAAAAGAAAAGATTACAATTGATAGATGACTCATAGAACTCAAGGTTGGAAGATTATGTTGTGTTATATTAAAATATAATTAAATAAAATACAATAATCATAGAACTCAACGTTTTCATCACCAATCACGCTAGGCTATTGATGTTGAATGGTGATAACTAATTTGATTTTATGTCTTCACCTCATTTGATTTTTAATTAATTTATAATATACTATAAATTCTAAAAAAAAATCCCTTAATAAAGTAATAAAAATGATCTCTACCTTCTTGTTATTCTCTCTTTGCATTTAATAGAATTAATTGAACCAAAACTAAAAAAACACTAAAATTTAGAGGTTTATTAGTTGCCTGTAGGTGGAATCTTTTTAAATTTTACTTAAAAACAAATAGTACCAATATCCTAAATCTATAATAGAATTTTTGTTCCAAAAATATCTTTTATCTTAAACATAAAAATTGTAAATAACTTGAATTATTTAAAATTCATCATTTTCTTATAACAATAAAACTATATTCTACCACATTTATAAATAATAATTAATTACTTCAAATATTAACTCTTTATAAATACTAAAAAATTAAAACATAAAAATTACTTTCGAAATGAAGGTGATGATCAAAGATAAAAGATCATAATAACATAATTTAATAACCAATTGTTACAGACCTTCCACGCTATAATGCAAATGTGGGTGCTCAATAATTATGGAAATAAATTTAAACCCTAACGCTTTGAGGAGCCAATAACCACTAAAGTTTAAAGTGCCAATTTTGAAATTATCTTGTCAATGATTTGGTGGAAACAACCGAGACCATGAGATAAAATATTACTTAATTTCACTTAATAGACTTAACACTCACTCAAAGTGGATTTAAAATATATAAGAAACATGGAATCCAACTTTAACATAAATTAAATTATTAGTTCTATTAATTTAATTTAACATTGGTTATCTTACTTCACGATTTATGTTGTCTAAGAATAATGATTTAATTCCAAAAATAAATTCAAAGCGTGAAAGAACACAATATATATGGTGTCATCAAGAGGCATGAAAATTTCTGCTGCTATAAAAAAACCTGCTGACATCGTAAATTCATGAGAACCAAGAAACACTTTTTGGACCATGTGTAAGGTGGTATTCCAATAGCACCAAGGTTTTGAAAGACACTCTCCACCGATTTTTTGTCAAAAGCTGACAATCTGTCAAATTTAAAATCATTCATTTATGGTCATAGTTCAGTATAACATCCTATAACCATTTTTCCAATAAACAATCATGTTGTTAACCAACCTCTCGTGCAGAACCTCCACAGTTCTCCAATAGTCATCCACTTCAAAGGTAGCCTGAGATATTAGAGCCATTGTACGCGTTTCTGGCCCCATGGATCATTGCTGGTGGCTTCCTCTGTCAACCTTAAATTAAAAATATAAAGGCCCTTTTTGGTCACTGTGAACAAAGTATATTACACACAATAGGATTTTTTTTAGTTACAGAAGAAGAGAAAGAAAACCTTAAAAAAAAGCAAATAAACATACTTAATAACCAATTAACCAATAGATCTGATACACTAAAACTATTAAACACACAAAATATATTTAGTTTTCTCATAAAATTGAAATCCGAGATCACAAATTCTAACTCAGAGGAATTTTATACTTGTCCAATGAGCGATTTGGGTTTAACGAACACTTAACCAATAGATCTTATACACTGAAACTATTAAATACACAAAATGTATTCAGTACTCTCAAAGAATTCAAATCCGAGATCACAAATTGTAACGCAGAGGCATTACACTTGTCCAATGTGAGTTGTATTTAATGAACACCGCAATTATTGCATACCACCAAACCATCGAATTAAGCATATGTTAACTAATTAATGACAATTGGTTTACTTTCAACAAATGTCATGGTTCAAGACCTCAAGACATGGACTTGCTGCCTAATATGCAAAGCCTTTTTCATATAGTTAATATTTTTCAGCTTTTTGTTAACTGCATTTTAAATCAAGAATTGGTTGCCAGCTCAAGATGGAGATGATGCGCCATTGTTTAATGATAATATTTGCTTTTCAACTTGCTTGTCAATCATACACCATTGTTCAATCGTCTAGCAATGGATCTGACGGTCAACAATAATACACCGTGGAAGTTAGGAGAGTTTCTTTCAAATAGTGACGCCTTACGACATAAATATTAAATTAATTTTAAATTTTATTTTAAAAATTATTAAATATAATTTATTATTATAAATATTTTAATAAAATTACTTTTTCTAAATTAAATTATTTGAATAAATTTTAAATTAATTTTAAATTATATTTCCTTTAAGAGGTCACACTTTCAAAACTAGAGGGGGTAGAGTATGTATGTCGTAGACTTAACAGTCAAATCACTGTGTGGAGGTGGGTCCCTTGTCCCACAAACAAGGGGGTCTCATACACCAATTTGGTGTCTGGCTTGGCCGTGACCTTACAATTGGATTATTATTATTATTATTATTATTATTATTATTTATTCTTATCAAGGTTTTTATAAAATTATCTATTTGAAGTCTTTACTTTTGGTAATTCCTGTAGAAAAAATACTAAGCCCAAAATTTCCTCTCATCATTCTCATACATATTGTGTTTTCTATCCATGTACAATATAAGTTTTCATCAATACTTACTCGGTGAAGTGAGAAATTCACCTTTTTGGTGAAGTGAGAAAGCTATATCGTGAACACATGTGTTTTCATGAATTATTACCTCAATGGCTAGTGAGAGAGACACCTCGATGAAGTGGGGAATGACACTTTTATTAGACATAGGAGAATTGATTCTTTCAAGAGTTGATACACTTTATGGAGCCTTAATATATAGTGCCTATAGTATGTGACCATAAGTGATATGTTTCAATAGGATATATGTGCCTACCTAGGGTGCTCATATGGAGTTCCTTTTGTATTTTCTTTTATTATGTGCCAATTACATTTCAGCACATTATTTATTATTATACTAGCTCATACTACCTTCCCACTACGGAAGATCAAACATCTAATTATGAGTCTTTTCCACACAAACATTGTTGAATACGACACTATAATCAAATTAGGGGTAATCATGCCTATATTTCGAATACAACCATATTCCCAATTAGATTATGAAATTTTTTAACTTTGTGATAAATACCATAGGACCGTAATTCTTTTCTTTATTGATTTATTTCTTAAAATAATGCATGTATTTGGTGTCTCCATCTTTGTCATTATTAGTTTGTAACTACAAAACATGCTAGTCTAATATGGGAGTTTCTAATTTCAATGTGAACTCATTCATGTAACATAGGTGACTCAAATTCATTTCCCATTACACATTACTTTCTAAGAGCTATATAGTTTTGACCCTTTCTCTATAATTGAGAATTATTTTCAGTTTGAATAACTCCCTCTTAAACTCTTTTCATTTACAATTTGGTAAATAAAATACATTGTGTGATGTATATTCCCTATATAAATTTCAGTCCTTACAATATTTCATTTATCTCAATTAAACACCACTAAATAATCATACTATGTGACAACTAACTATAACCAACTATTTCCCATGTGAGAAACACAATTGTATTGTACTATAACCCATTATTGATGATATTTTACCATAAATTTGACATCCTTAACTATTCAATTTAAATTTAGGTTGTTCGTTAGCATCCACCATGCACACCATATTCTCAAAAGAAAAATATTATGCCCAATTACAAACCATACCCTTTTTCTTATTAAACCAAATATAAGGTTCTTACTTCAGGCTGTCATTGGTTTATAGTTCACCCATGTCATTCCTTCATAGATCTAGATCCATTAATATCATTAAAATATTTCTGCACAATGTTTCAGCTAAGTTACCAAATCTTAATGAACTTAAAGGATGATATTTTATATATGTTTGAGATTCTAATGAGGTTACCAGAATAATGATTCATCTCAATATTCATGTTTTTTCTTTCTTATGATATAATATTAAGTTTTTCCTATCTACGTTTGTTGAATTTAATGTTTTCTCGCATGTTTCAACAAAACATTATGTCAACTTGTTCGTGGGGTATTGGTTAAATGGTGATGAGGCAGGTTGTTATAGCACTCATCACAGGCTCAATTCCCTTCCCTGATCAGGGTGATATATATATATATATATATATATATCTTTTTATGAAAATTCATTATTAACGCCATTCACCCAACCTTCCTTTTCACTTCCTTAATTAACCTTTTCACTGGTTTCGCTTTCCTTAATACATTCTTATAGATTAATAATGTTCCTTTTCACTTCCTTAATTGACCTTTTCACTAGTTTCACTTTCCTTGAATACATTCTTAGTAATTAATAATGCATGGCTTAGAAAAAGATATGGATAATATTTTTCTTCCACTCACACAAAAATAACAATAAATGTTTTTAACAACTTTTCCACAAACACGGGTTAACCTAAGTGCACTATATATCATATTTTTAAATATTTTGAGATTATAGATGGTGATGTCTCTGGTTACCTTTATTTTTTATGTTGTAGGAATGCATTACACATATAACAAATGCACATTAATAGTATTGATGAATTATATAACGCATGTATATTCCTTTGTAGTGAAATATAATACCCTATAACATATCATAATGTTCACTGTGTATCACCCTTAATCCTTACATAATTTTTTCCATAACCATATCAATCTTAATTCATATACTCTTAGTGATCACTAAAACCTATAAAACATCATCACATAAAGTCTTTATAGGTAATTCACTATTTTGTGATTATAACTATGGTCAATGATTATAGGTTTTTCACATTATGATTTCTTATCAAGGTATTTAGCATGGTTGGGACTTATATCATGTCTGGGTGAGAAAAAACTAAGGCCTTGGGCCCAAAATGAGTATTATTGAGCTCAATGGAAATAGAAAAATGAATTTAATCATAATGTAAATCCCTTTACTAGGATTGTTGGGCGCTTGTAAGGATATTTAAAAATATTTTGGGCAAAAGTGACAACATTAGTATATTTCTCACAATAAGATAGGGCCTTAAGACCTCTTCCATGGTTACTTGAAGGAAAGAATGAGTCTTAGTGAATAAACAGCTCTTATTTATTTTTATGTACAAGTCAGACCCTCAGACTACAACAATGATCCTCTATTAGCGATATGTGTAATCTAGGGATTTATTTGGATATATTAGCATGCTTTGGGCCTTAATAGTGATTTCTTTGGCACATTATTAATGTGTTTTTCATAATAATAATGTGCCTTGGATCTTCTACCATTGCTAAGGGAGGAAAAAATATTCTAAGGCCCAAAACAAAGCTTCCACATGTTGATGGTTATGAGCAAGGACTTAAGCCACCACATAAATCCTATTTAGGTATATATGGTTCCTAGAGGATCTTGATGCCATTATTTTCTTTTTGTCATATGTGGGTAATATTTGGCTGCATAGCATTATTGTAATATCCCTCACGTAAGCCTTAGTAAAAGCTCTCCTTAAAATTAGGGTTATTAAATAATTAAATATTATTAAATTATTATATTGATATTACATGAAGAATATTCTTGTAATTCTTAATTATAAGAATATTGGAAGGAGTATTTCTTAATTATTTTATTTAGAATAATTTAAATTCTTCTATGGAAATAAATTATATTTCCAAGTTGGTATATTTTTATGAGTTTTAGAAATAGCCAAACAATAGATTTGGAAAACGTGCATGGATAAGTGATATTTTTATATAAAGGAAAAAAAAAAATATAGCTTTAAAAATAAAAGCAGAGATTTATGGATTGCTTTGCCAAAAAGGTTAGAAAATCTGGAATGCTTTTATGATTTAGAAAAGATAGAATTCTTTTTATGATTTGAAAAAGGTTTGGAACCTTTTCATAATTTAGAAAAGTAGGAATGCTTCTACCATGATTTAGAAAAAGATGAATTATTTTCATGATTTAGAAAAAATTTGGAATAACTTTTATGATTTATAAAATCTATTCCATTATTAATTCTATTTATTATAAGACTATGAAAATAGAAAGAGGAAGGAGAATACAATAGATAGGGGCCAAGGAAGAGGGAAAGAGTATTCTGACATGCATCGAGAGATAAGTAACCATATTATTTGAAAATATTTTTGTTTATACATATGGGCCATGATTCTATAATGATTGGTTATTTAACGATAAAAATTTCAGTGTATTAAAGCTAGATCTACACTTATTTATGCATTATTTTGATAAAACCCCAAGGGGTCTTGTTAAGAAGGCTGAGTAGTTCCGGATCTGGTATGGATACGTGTATACATTCATATATCGGTTGTAGATCTGAATATTCTTTCTTAGGTAGTTGAAGCTCCTCATATAAAATGTTGTCAAGTCTTTTCTGCATCTTTTCCATTTGTTTAACTATTATTTATGATTCTGTCTTGTTTCAAGTGATATGCTACAAAGGAAATTGATTATAGATCTGATTTCTTGATGCCATACTGTAACAAGAGTCTAATGGCTGATTTCCGGTGTCTTCCCGGTAGAAAGCTGCACCCAATTCACGAAGGAGGGTTTCTCCTCTTGCAGAAGCTCTCCTTTGTAGCTAATTTTCAGCTAGTGTTGATTGTGGAATCTGTTTAAACCCTCTAAACTCATTTATTTTTTATGAAACTCTTCTTGTGGAGGTCACAGCCTAAAATAAGGAACCCAACCACCTTTCTGTTATTTTCCATTGGCTTGCTTATACAACGTCCTCCTTGAGCCTATTGCATATTTTCACCGAAGTGGAGATTTCCACTTCTTCCTTGGTTAGTTTTGCTTCTCTTTTGGATCCATTGTTTTAGATCTAGATCTAAGGTTCCTACGAGTAGAAAAATCTAAGAGAGTGTGTCATTCCCACACTTTCGTATTTCACCATTCTTCTATAGACGGAATGCGGAACGGGCCGGGGAAGCCTACGGATTTCACCCTTCCTTGTGAAGGTGATGCATCCGAGTAAATTCCCTACTAGTCTGTCTCTGGTTTATGTCTATTGGTGTATTCCATATTGTTGTGATTCCATAGTGGAATGTCTAAATCATTCCTATTTTTTCCCATTTGGAACATTACATAATTGTATGCAAGGAAATAATTATTGTGTTAAAACTCTTCAAAATGAATAGAAAGAAAAATATATCCTTGTGCATTATTGGATTAGATTCTTGGAGAGAGGAAAAATGGTAATCACATGCCTGTCTGCATAATATTATTTAGAGAAACATATATGCTTGTATGCATGGAAAAATATAGTTTTGAGTATTAGCTTTCTAGAGAAACGAAGATAGGAAATCACATAATATTTATTATTAGCCCTCTTTTAGGACAAATAATATGTATTTTGTAAACCTAAAGGGATTAGCTATATTATTAGCTTTTATTTTGGGAGAATATTATGCATAGTTATTGGTTATCTTTTGGATAGGAGAAGTATCACTTTGCATGCATGAAATAATAGAGTGAGTATACGTTTGACCCTTGGAAAAGAAATGTATTTATTCTTCTGTGAAATATTTTTTTTAGTTTCTTTTGGAAAGAAATATATGTTTTACATGCAAGAGAAGAACAAGATATGTTATTGCATGCACAAAACTATAAATTATATGTTAACTTTGTTTGAAATAGAGTTGGCAATTTTATACATAATAACCATTATGAATAGATCTTGGGTGGAAAATATGTTTTGGAAAAGAACATGTATTCACATACATAAGTATAACATCTATTGCATTAATCCACTTTGAAAAGAAAACATAAGAGTAGGAAAAAATTTCTTGTTGGGATAGTTATCTTGAAATCTTGTTATGCATTTGCATGCACAATATTATTATATAGTATGTTAGCTTTCTTTTGGAAATAATATGAAAGTGCATGCAGGAATTTTGTTAGTGTTTGTTAGAAAAGAGGGTGCTTGATAGTGATTTATTTGTTACTAATGCATGTGAAATGATGTTAAATAAGGAAATTAATGTCAATGTGGTTATTTTTTATACATGCATACAAATATTTGTTGAAAGTATCACAAATAGAAAGTTGATTATTGGTTTATTAATATTTTATCTAATCATGATATCAGTGTCTTGACAGCAGTATTGAAATTGTGAAAAGGATTTTCAAGTTTAACATTGTGGAAGATAAGGAGATTGTAGTCCATCTGAGGTTTAGTAGTTCCAATTTCTGATGATCCACTAACGATCCCCAACTACAAAGACGAGAATTGATGATTCGTGGATAAATGGTATCATGATGATTGTAATAGCTTATAGCTACTTATTTTTCATTTAAGATTATTTTTCTATGTATTTTTTATAGCCGTGGTCAGGGATGAGACTCCCTTACAACCATTGAGTGAGGGTAACAACCCTCCACAATGATTAATAATAAAATTAAACATTTCTTTAGTTTTTTCACCCTACGGGAGTTCCGGAGTATATCGGTGTCTGTTGCATAGTTGTTCATTTGTGTCATTTTTGTGATGTTAATTTCTTTCATGATGGTATTTATATTATCAATTAGGTGATCTATTTGAATTAAAATAGTCATGGGATCGATGCATAGTTACAGTAAGTACAGTTAATATGCTACAACAAGGACAATTAATGGTTGTGTAACTCACTATGATTTTTTTTACTAAATATTTCTCTAAGTGATGATGATGGGTATTTAAATGGTTAATCGGAAATATATAAAGTAATTTATAAGTTTACACATTCGTAAATGTAGAAAAAAAGTTCCCTAACTCCATGCATTTTCCTGCGAGGTTATCGGGGTATGTTACATATGATTTACATAATAAAAATTTCTCTTTAGGCATATACCATGGGAAAAGGAGGAAAATAATGGTATTCAACCACAAAAAATATTCTCGAGTCCAATGGCCATGAAGAAAGCCTTGAACCACAAACATATCCTCTCTAGGGATTCATATCCTTCGAAGGGAGCTTGCGCATTAGTAGTGTGTTTTGCAAGATAAAAAATGTGTCTCTTGACCTATATCATGGCCAGATGATGAAAACAATGGATATAGGCGCAAAATTAAGTTTACCAAGCTCAATGGCCATGAAAAAGCCCTAAAAGTACCACATATATCCCCTCTAAGGGTATTATAGACTATAGGTGGGATAAGGGAAACATAAAGAGTTTTATCACAACACATATTTAAGCCAGGGAATTTATCATGGATATGGGAGGAAAATATAGGCCTTGAACCCTAAATGAAGAGAAAAAATATTACTAATGCTTAAAATCCATCCCATATTTCATTAGGAATGTGGCCATCATCAGTCTATTTTATATAAAAATAATGTGTATCAAAACATTAATCATAGCGAGGGGAGGAAGAAAAAGACCTTGTTCCCTAAATGAATATTTTTCATGGTCAATGTCAATCGAAAATGAATATAACTATGAATATGGGGATTATTAGTATTTTTTCTAGAATAATAAAGGGTATTCGTACCTTAATCATGGCCTTATGAGGTAAAAAATGGCCTTATCCCTAAAGAAAATACTTGTTGAGTTAAATGGCCGTGAAGAACCCCTTGAACCACCATAGAAATAATTCATAAGGTTTCATTATCTTTAGTAGGGTGGCTTTGGTTTCATTAGTGCCTATTTGGATTCTAGGAAAAATATTTTGGCACCATTAATATTTTTTTTGCAATAATAATGGGTCTTGATGCCTATAGCAAGGTTAGGGGAAGAAAACAACAACCTTAGGTCCAAAGTAAAGCTTCTACATGTCAATGACCATGAACAAATCCTTAAATCACCACAAAAATATTATCTAAGGGATAATTTCCCTTCCTATGGGATATCTATCCCACAACATGTTTTAGGTACCTATAAGAGATATTTGGCACCACTCATATGTTTTTCATAGTAAAACTTAGTCTAGGAGCTTACACAATGGCTAAGGGATTTTCTTTTTAACATAAATGGTAACTAAGGCTTATACCATTCCCAATGGATTAGAATAAGGGCCCCATGTCCAAAATGAATCCCTTTCATGCTTAATGGCCAAGAAAAATGTCTCTACCTTGGAATATGGGAACCATTATAAATTTTTCATAGTAACAATGTGTCTTAGGACTCCTACCATAGCTATTTAGGATTAAAAAAAGGTCATTAGGCCTTAAAAAAATAATCTCAATCTCAATAGCTATTAAAAATTCTTATAACATCCACATGTATACTCTTTAAAAGATATTTAGCTTCTAGTTGGGATATGGAATACATGTTCAAGTTTCAAGAACCACATTTATTTCCCTACGCCTTTAGGTTAAGCCTCAATGCCATCAGGAGGATTTTTGCAACACATGATGTACTCAAGACCTTAAACATAATTAGGGAAGTAACATAAGGTGCTAAGGTCCTATTTAAATTTTATTAGGATCCATATTCATTTAGTAACTAAGGTTTTCTTCACAACATAAATGGGAACTAAGGCTTATACCATGCCCAATGGATTAGAATATGGCCCTTAGGTCCTAAATGAATCACTTCCACACTTAATGACCAAGAAAAATGCCTCTAACTTGGAATATGGGAACCATTATAATTTTTTCATAGTAACAATGTGTCTTAGGACTCCTACCATAGTGATTTGTGATAAAACAAGTGCCTTATGCCTTAAAAAATAATCTCAAGCTCAATAGCCATGAAAATTTCCTATAAATTCCACATGGATACTCTTTAAAAGATATTTAGCTTCTATTTGGGATATGGAAGACATGTTCAAGTTTCAAGAGCCATATTTCTTTCCCTAGGCCTTTAGGTTAAGCCTCAATGTCATTAGGAGGATTTTTGCACCACATGATGCACTGAAGAACTTAAACATGATTAGGGAAGGACACATAAGGTGTTAAGTCCCTGTTTAAATTTTCTTAGGATCAATCTTCATTTAGTAGTCCTTAAAAAACCATGTAATACTTTTATATTATATCTTTGCCCTTTATTCAGGATATTTCGCACCATTCATATGTTTTTATGAGTATAAATTGGTGTTGTTACATACCATTTCCAAGCAAGGAAAATATATGTTTTATTATTAAAAAGAATATTCGCAAGCCTAGTGGCCATAAGCAAGGCCTTACACCACCATATAAGTTCTCAGTAAAGTATCTATAGTGTCTTAGTGGGATCAGAACCATTAGGATATTTTTACGACACATATTGGATTTAACGCTTGTACTATCGATGTGGGATGAAATAAGGACCTATTTCCGAATTTCAATGAATATAGCTTCTGACTACGAAAATGGGCATCAATAATATGCTTTTCAGAACGGGTCTCAAGACCCCAATCATTGTTAGATGAGAAAAACAAGGGCCTTTGAAGCTTAATGACCATGAAAAATGCCTCAAACCACCACATAAATCCTCTCTAAGGGATCTATTACCTTTTGGTGGGATATCGTAGTCAATCACATGTTTTGAGCACCATAATAGGAGGTTTTGTTAACTATATAGTTCACTTAGGGAATTAAACATGGTAAGGAAAGACATGTAAGGTGGTAAGTCCCTATTTAAATCTTTTGAGGATAAATATCTATAAATAGTATTCCTTCAGTAAAATTTGAAGAAATATATGGCTTATTTTGCTCTATAGGGGACCTTAGGCTCCATTAATATGTTTTAGATAATAAAATTTGGTCTAAAGATTCATACCATGGATAAGGGATAAAAATAAGTATCTTACACCCAAAATGAAGATCATAAATATTGATAACGATGAATAAGGTTTATAATAACCACATAGAACATGTTTATGAGATATATGTTCTTCAAGTGGGATATGGTAACCATTAGGAGTTTTTTGCAACACATGTGGGGATTTGGAACTATGCCATGCCTAGGTGGAAAAAACAACAACTTTGTGCCCTAACCAATTTTTTTCTCATGATTAATTGTCTTCAATAATTCCTTTCACTAGGAATATGGTTGCCATTAGTGTGTATTTTATGATAATAATGGGTATATTAACACCTCACATGAATGAAGGATAAAAGAAAGTTATTTTAGCTTAAACACTATTATTGAGATCAATGGTCAGGAGCAATCCCTTAAGCCATTGCACATATCCTTTATAAGTGATCTTTATCCTTCAAGTGGTATATTGGTGTCATTGACATGTTTTTGGCACCACATTTGCATCTTGAGGCCTCCAAGTTGGACCTTAATTTCATTAGGTGGTTTTGAACACCATTTCATGTGCTCAATGTTGTGTACATGATTAACAAAGAACATTAAGTTTTAAGGACTTATTTGAATATTTTTGGTATCAAGTTTCATGTAGTAGTCCTTAAGCAATCACATAAAACCTCTATAGTGGATATTTGTCCTCTATGGGGGGTATTTTCTATAATTTCTATGTTTTTCACATTAAAAATGGATCTGTATACTATCCCATGGCTAATATAGGAGAGCAAGGAACTTAGACACAAAGAAAATTGTCTCAATTTGAAGGACCATAAACTATAACTCAAACAACCACACTATTTTTTTCTAATGGATCTTTGATCTCCATGTGATATATAATATAGGAATTATTAGGAGTTTTTGAAAAACACATATGGTACTCAAGGCCTATCAAATAGGAAAACAAGGGCTTCAATCCCTAAAGAAATATTTATTTTACTCAGCGGCCATGAATAAGGAATACAACTATAACTATGGCCACTATTAACATGTATTACACAATAATAATGTATCATAGGAGACCCATACAATGGACGGGGGAGGAAATAAGGGCCTTAAGCCCTAAAATAATTGCATTGAGATTACTAGTCATGATGAAGGACAACATAGGATCTACATATGGTCTATAATAACATGTAAATTGGTTAATGCCATTATAATATTATGAATTGTTTTTTGAATTTGTGTTAAGTTTAAAGAAAGCTTGGCGAATTGAAAAAAAATAGGGAATTTAAGATTATATGGGGCTAGATTATTCAAAAATGAATATGGTTCCTAGCAGTATCAAGTTTTAGATATATTATTATACTTGGAATTAAAAAATTATATAAGTGATATTGTGTGTAAATACAATTTACCCATCCATTTAACTCAATAATTAGTTGGCCTATCCCTCTTGATCAAGATAATCACATTTTATCTTATACTTTATTAATTGTAAATGTATATTAAAATAAAAGAAAATAAATGATCAAAAAATATTAGAATGAACATGATGAAATAAAATGAAACCAATTTTGGTTTGCTTATAATTATTCTTATTGAATGATTTGATTTATTTTTTCCACTAAACTATCTCTTGAATAACATGAACACGATTTATTTCATGATACTTCTTCTAACATCTAGGAAGATTTAGATACAAATAAACAAATGCGTTGTGAAATATAACACATGAATACTCATCTCTCCAAGTTGATCTTATTCAACTAAGGCGTTAGTGATGTGAGTATAAGGACGTGTACTTCTAGGCCCTTAAAATTGCATGTGTACATTTTAGGAATGTGCATGCACTTTAGAACATGGATATATTTGTACGATTCATGCACATTTTCTAAATTCAAAATTTTCCTCGGTGGGATCAAGATTTTTGAATGATGTATTTTTTTATTCGGTTTATAATACAACAGACTTGGTGGTTTGAGCTTTCTAAGTGGCTCTAAATCCATAACTTATAAAACTACACATATCTAATTATGCAAATTTTAAGTACACATATACATTTGTCTTTTCATTCATTCATTTTGTCTAGCATATGTAATATCTTGATACAAATAAATTCCTAGATTAATATTTGATATATTAACTTATTTTTCAAAGAATATATGGTATACTAGTACAAAAAGATACTTATAATATAAAATAATAAACTATTTTTATTATGTTATAGCCCTGGATTATTGCATGACCTTATAATTTAAAGGCTATAATATCTTTCATTATTTTTTGGAAATATATAAAACTATCATTATTTTTTTTAAGAAAATAAATTTTATAAGAATAATATTTGTACAAAATATTTCAAAGAAAATTCGTTATTTAATTAATCAACACCAAAGGAATCATATGCATTTTATTTTTCACTAAAAATAACATTCCACTAATACAATAATGCATATTTCTCACTCATACAAAATTCCATAAATAAAAATTATACATTCCCAAATCAAATTTGACTCCCTACACTTCATTTTCTTACATCATATCAAAATTCATTGTGAAAGTGCCCTCCAAATAAACATATTGTCATATTTCCATGTTTCCATTACCACTAATACATCATGAGAGATCAACACTAACTTGTACTCATGTATATCCTACTATTTTAGATTGATACATACATAGAAAGGCTAAAATTTGTGTATAATTTATTGGTGGAATGCCTGTGGAATGCATTAAGATGGAATGTTTTGATATTATTAGTTTATTAGAGATTCACTGATAAATATCCACATTAATATAATTTTTCACTTTCTTTTATCATCAAATTTATTTTAAAATAAGAAATTAATAGAGTTGATCTACATTCTAACAATATGAAAAAATTGCAATACTAAAATGTGTGGAATTTAGTGTATGCACATCTTTCCCTATTATTAACAATATTTGAATTTCTGATTAAAAAAATGATGATATATAAAACCATTAATAACATGAATTATTTTCAAAATAACATGAGAAAATTTTAATAGTGTAGAATGTATTGCATTTGGCACATGGACAATACTATTAGCAACCATTAAATCAAGCAACAAGGGAACATATAGTAGATAAAAAACCATGAGCCACATAAAACATTTTAACTACAGTCACTCCCATTTATGCTAGATAGAATGAATTTAAGAATTAAATTATTAAATCATGGCTCATTTTTTTGATAAGCTGGAAAAAATAATATGATCTAGATAAAAGTATATTACAAAGAGGGTAAGGTCTACCAAGAAGGAAAACATCCCTCATCCACAAGATAATATATAGAACCAAAAAGGAACCACAAAGTCTAAAATAGTTAGTTTCCATAAACATATTAGGCTTATGATTATCTAAAGAAGAAAAATAATACTAATAGATGAGTCACTCATGTACATAGCAATGTAAATATATAAGAAGAACATGAATATAAAGACATTAATAAATCCCAAAGGGGGATCTTTCCAAGAGGAACCTTCTCATACCTCCTTTTTGTTGGGATGTTATTATTTCTTCTCATCCTTGATAACGATGGGATTGGAAGTGGTGACTTAAAAAGTATTAAACACCAAAAAATCAACAACTTACTCCTCTTTCCATGATCCATCACCATAAAATTTGAAGTTGAGACCAAAAACACCTTGCAATAATAATGAATTTTTCTTTGTGCCTCCTAATGTAGCCAATAAAATCGGGGATCGAATCACAAGTACGATGACTTTTCCTATCCAGAAAATGAACAACTAGAGTCTTTGCTAACTAGTAAAACTCCATAGAAGGAAATGCCTTTGTGTCCCTCGACCTTGAATGCCCTATATTCTCCACCAAATCCTAGAATTGAAGCACAATCTGATTATTAGATGTATGTCCACATTTCTACTTAATGGAGATTATTATATCACCAATATCCACTTAAGTATTAAGGGAGGTGAAGTGAAGATACATATGCCTAACAAAATGAGCATCCCTCTCAGCTCTAAAGAAATGAGAGAAATAAAGGTACCCTAGTGAGATGGCTTGCGCTCCTTTTAATTATGGGAAACACCCATTTTATTTAACTCTTGGATAGTGAAACTAGTCATGAACATTGGGGGGATCATAAGAGAGGTGGTGAATAATGTAATCGAGGAAGGTCTTATAGATGCTGAAAATGAGACCAAAGGTAGACAAGAGTAGAAAATGAGGAGGATGGAACTAGGACCGTGATCAACTTCCTAGATACATTTGGATCATTAAAAATGCTTTTGAAATACATTATTAGTCAGGAATAGGGTGAGTCTTGAGGATCAAGAGAACTTCTCCACATTTTCTCTAGTTTCCACAACACCCATTATGTTCCATTTGTAGATCCCTAGTTTCCACGACACCTCGACCAGAGAGAAATATTTATATGATATATCTAATTCTCTAGAGATAGATCTATGAAGGTATGTCGGAGCTTCCAAACGAAGTTCAAAATCCTAGTAAAATTACATCGTATGTTGTCGGATCACTGCTTGAAGTTCATAGTCTCAAGCTTGTTATTCAGCCGATGGGGAGTGTACATCCTTCTACACTTAGGAAAGAAACAAAGAAATTTGTTACTTGGAAAATGAATTAAGGCTAAGGAATTATTCCCACTACTTAGGAAGATAGTATATGAGCATAGATCCACAAACACAAATGTAGCCAAAATCGACTACAGTAGGAGGTGAAGGACACGTATAACCAAAGGTTGAAACCAATTGAGTAAGGACAAAAAAAAAGAACTAGAACAATCCCAATTGAAATGGGAGGGATACCTAAATTTGGAAAAGGATATGGGAATGGTGCATGAGAACTGAGACTCCCACTTCCAAACATAATGGTGGATGTATTTTCCCTTTCATTTCCGAATGAAGTCATTGTTATTAAAAAAACAAGCATACTAAAGTAGAACTAGGTTGGAGAGCCTCAACTACATTATCCCTTCACTAGAAATTGCATAGATCCATGATACCTCTCTCATAAATTCTCATAATAATGGAGGATTGGGTGGTAAACCACAAGTCACCCAATATTGAACCTCTTTGCTGGACATCAACATATGTAGGCGAGAGCCTAGATAAATTCGTTTACAAGTTTTCTATATATATATATATATATATATATAGAGAGAGAGAGAGAGAGAGAGAGAGAGAGAGAAATCATATCTTTCTTGTAAAATAAATAATTGCAAAATTTAAATAAAATAGCATTATGATAGTTTTCTTATTTCATAAGATATCATGATTAGTTAACATATTATTAAGATATTCAATTTCAGTTTATTTAGTTAGATCTTATTTATATGAAACATAAAATTTATATTAAAATTTTTAATTGTGCTTTGGTGTGTGTTATTAGAAATATGTTTTTATAAATTTATATTGAAAAATATATTGTAGTGTATTATTAGACATATGTTTTTACAAATTTAGATTGAAAAATATATTTTTAATTGTTTAATTTTATTAATTAAAATTTAAAAAAATATTGAAATCTATATTTGATTAATTTATATAATAATAATTATAAAATATAAAGAATAACTATTTAAATTTTTAAATTTAATACATAAAAAAATAAATACCAAATTTTAATATTATATAAAAATATTTGTGTATCAAATAAATATAAATATTTTCTTTAAATAAAATTCATAAATTATATAAAATTATTCACCCCATTACCACTCAAAATATAATATGAGCAATTATGGAAATTTCAAATATGAATAAAAAAATAAAAAAATAAATAAAAATAAAAATAAAAATAAAAATGAAATACATACAATAAAGAAACACAAACAACGTCAACCACATCAAGTTATCCTACCACAAAACCACATTAGACAGTAGACATTTCCTTTGCATGTAGCAAGAATAACCCATCACAAACCGCAAATGCTTTAGTGTACTTTATCATCAAAACAGAGGTGTAATTATTTGATTAATTAATTTGTGTGGGAATGGAAGATCATTTTTTTCATTTAATATTAAGATTTGTTCAACGTAAACTCCATTCAGCTATATAATATTAAGAAAAAGGCTAACAAAATATAAAATCTGTCAGTTTTTATAGTCCCATCATAATTCACCACAGAGACCAAAGATCTTGTGCATAGCTTCCTCCACAAAGTTTCCTGAAAAAAAGGGCTTCCTCCACAAAGACGACACTAAGGCCTAGACCACCGTCACACATTCACCATTAACTTCGTGCCCTATAGTAATGTGATATCGCTACTCACGATTGCCCTTGAACCAAATTAAACGCTGACGTACGCATCTGCGTCACTCACCTACATAACTTGTGCTCGGAGGCTACTAAGGCACTTACGCGTTTAGGTCTGCAAAAAAAACCTTAGGTTTAGATTTCTCAGCACCACCATTCAAAATTAAAAATGAAATCTTACACCCCTTCATATTCATGTATCTTTAATTTATTGGTTAAATATTTGAACTTAGGATTTAAGATTTGAAGGATGTCTGCGGGATGCTATCCCATATATCTTCCTTACGATTTACACTATCGGTGCCCGCCGTCATTGTTTGACTCGTGGCCTCGTATTATAAGTATGACTTGGCTCTCTCTTTCTCTTCATAGACATTATATAAACGAGTTATTTGTTTAGAGATCTTAACATCTTTTAGCCGGCCAGCCAACAATTCGCTCCGCGGTTGCAGTTAACAATAATCGTGACTCTATCCAGAAATAGCTTTTAATTTGGTATGCAAAAGGTTTTCAGTGTTGTTGTAAACATGAGTCCCCTATTGATTCTATCTGTAGTAGTTGCTGTCTTGAGCACTGTAATCTGCAATCTAAAAATAGTTGCTGCAGCTACGTCTAGCGACAATGAAACCATTCAAGGATTTCTGGTTCCACAGAACGAGGCGAGAAAGCAAGTGGGAGTCCCTCCACTGAAATGGGATGCGAAGCTTACAACATATGCGCGTACTTACGCAAACAAAAGAAGGGGCGACTGCCTCCTGCAACATTCGGAGGGCCCATTCGAAGAGAACATCTTCTCGGGAAGCGGCAGAGGCTGGAACCCTACGCAGGCAGTTGGTGCATGGGTGGATGAGAGTAAATGGTATAACTATGCAAATAATAGTTGCAGCTCCGGCGAAGACTGCACCCACTACACCCAGATTGTTTGGAGAACAACGACTAAGGTTGGATGCGCCATCATCAGATGTAACAGCGGTGACACTTTCATCATATGCGATTATTACCCTGCCGGTAACTATGTTGGAGCAAGACCATACTGAATTTTGGCGCCCGCCATTCACCATTATTCTTAGGCTTGGATTTCCAGTTTCTCCTCCTATAGCCGCCTTCAACTAATTATCAAGACAGTTGCAATTCCCTAGACATATGTTTCAGTTTTTGTAATCACAGGACATATATTTCGGTCTTTGGATGTAGTCACAGGACATATATTTCATGCTTTGGATGTAATCGCGCATAGATTTATTCGATATTCATATTCATTCATGTTCATTCGATATATTTTGGTCGAATCTCATATCTTTCAGAACGGTATGAATTAATTACACAATGGTATGTTTTTATAAGCAACCCTCAAAACAAAACAAATGGGTGCTTGCGTATGTGCAATTAATTTTAGCTCAACAATGGCTTTTTTCTTTTCTTTGTCATTTAGGTCTGAATTTTGTAAAACACGATTTACAATGAGACTTTTGTTTGAACATGGATATATGATCTTATCATAAGTTGAAAGAATAACTTAATCACGTATTAAATTAGGAGCTTAGGTGTCACCCCGTAACCTCATATTAAGTTAGGAGCTTAGGTGTCATCCCGTAACCTCAGGGTATAGGTGAAAAGATACTTCATATTTATTTTTTTAAATAATAAATTTATGTGATTTAATTGACGTGCAAGTAATTAGAATCAACTTTAATAATTATTTTTTATTTTTAATAAGAACGTGTAGTGTTTACTAAGATATTAATTATTTTATAATTTATTATAATAAAGGTTTTTTGAAAATTTGAAAATGTTTCTATAGTACAAAAATTTAAATTAATTCGCACTAGTATTTATGTTATGTTTTTTAAGCATAAAATTATGTTTTAAATATCAAAATTTATATAAAAGAACATCTATGTAATCAAATATATAATAAATGTAACCAAATATATACATATCTAATAAATGTAATGGTTTCTAGTATAAAGTCCGTTATTGTCTAGTTCATTTAACTCCTTGATAAAATTCCATTGAAATGTACTAACAACTTTTCTAGAAATTTCTGGAAAGTAAGTATTTCTCTTTTTTGTTATTTTTCCAACAATTTTATTCAAATATAATGCACTAGTCTAACATCATCCTTGTAACCAACATCACTAGATTAAATACCCTAATGCTTCACCCAAAACACAATGGTCAACACTCCCTATATTGGTGAACAATCTCCACTTAAAATAAATTCAACAGGTTAGAACTAGTTGCTCACTAGGTTTAAAATTAAAAATATGTATATTTACACAATAGTAAAATATTTTATTTTTTAGCTAATAATTTTAAAATTACTTAAGTTATAATAACTGTATAAAAACGTGTATGTTTACACAATAATAAGATATTTTATTTTTTAACCAACAATTTTAAAATTGCTAAAGTTAAAACAATTATACAAGATAAGGTAGTTATAAACACTTCTAGAACAATATCGACTTCTTTTTATAAGGATGGTATGAATTTTGAATTATATGTCCTTTTTCTAAATTAAATTATTTTAATAACTAGAAATTGCACCAAATGTTGCAAGAGAGACGCCCTAAGGAAATTCGAGAAGAATCCTCACATATAAATTAAATTGAAGATGAAAAACTCTATGAAGAAATATTAGAAATAATCATCTCTAAACATAATATTATCCCATTAAACCATAAATTGACATCATCAAAATATTGGTGCATCAAATATCTTGCATCGCTGGTCATCCTTTTGTAATGAGAGAGTGTGTCATCCTTTTGTAATGAGAGAGTGCATCAAATATATTGCATAGCTAGTCATCCTTTTGTAATGAGAGAGTGCATCAAATATCTTGCATAGCTAGTCATCCTTTCGTAATGAGAGAATTTTCATCCAATGCCTTGCATATATCACCGGCCACACTAATAGTGATAGCACAAATATGGTATTATGTGGTGTTATATTAAAATATAATTAAATAAAATACAATAAAAGAAAAGATTGCAATTGATAAATGGCTCATCGAGCTCAAGGTTGGAAAATTATGTGGTGTTAGATTAAAATATAATTAAGTAAAATACAGTAAAATAAAATAGTGAAATTGATAAATGGCTCATACAACTCAAGGTTTTATATTAAAATAGATTTAAGTAAAATACAATTAAAAAAAGCTTGCAATTGATAAATGGCCCATAGAACTCAGGGTTTTCATCACCATCTCCATCCATGAACTGAATGGAAGATTATGTGGTGTTATATTAAAATAAAATTAAGTAAAATACAATAAAAGAAAAGATTACAATTGATAAATGACTCATAGAACTCAAGGTTGGAAGATTATGTTGTGTTATATTAAAATATAATTAAATAAAATACAATAATCATAGAACTCAAGGTTTTCATCACCAATCACGCTAGGCTATTGATGTTGAATGGTGATAACTAATTTGATTTTATGTCTTCACCTCATTTGATTTTTAATTAATTTTTCGCTTTAATATACTATAAATTCTATAAAAAAATCCCTTAATAAAGTAATAAAAATGATCTCTACCTTCTTGTTATTCTCTCTTTGCATTTAATAGAATTAATTGAACCAAAACTAAAAAACACTAAACTTTAGAGGTTTATTAGTTGTGTGTAGGTGGAATCTTTTTAAATTTTACTTAAAAGCAAATAGTACCAATATCCCAAAGCTATAATAGAATTTTTGTTCCAAAAATATATTTTATCTTAAACATAAAAATTGTAAATAACTTGAATTATTTAAAATTCATCATTTTTTTATAACACTAAAACTATATTCTACCACATTTATAAATAATAATTAATTACTTCAAATATTAACTCTTTATAAATACTAAAAAATTAAAATATAAAAATTACTTTCAAAATGAAGGTGATGATCAAAGATAAAAGATCATAATAACATAATTTAATAACCAATTGTTACAGACCTTCCACGCTATAATGCAAATGTGGGTGCTCAATAATTATGGAAATAAATTTAAACCCTAACGCTTTGAGGAGCCAATAACCACTAAAGTTTAAAGTGCCAATTTTGAAATTATCTTGTCAATGATTTGGTGGAAACAACCGAGACCATGAGATAAAATCTTACTTAATTTCACTTAATAGACTTAACACTCACTCAAAGTGGATTTAAAATATATAAGAAACATGGAATCTGAACTTCGTTATTATAAATTTGAATTATTAGCCCTATGACTCCTAATTTAACATTGGTTATCTTACTCTAGGATTTATGTCTTCTAAGAATAATGATTTAATTCCAAAAAGAAATTCAAAGTGAAAGAACATGTTACATATAGTGTGTCATCAACATATTGAAAATTCTCTAGCTGCTACATATTGAAAATTCTCTAGCTGCTATAAAAAAAACCTTTCTCACATCGAAATTCATGAGAAACACTTTTTGGACCATGTGTAAGGTGGTATTCCAATAGCACCAAGGTTTTGAAAGACACTCTCCACCGATTTTTTGTCAAAAGCTGACAATCTGTCAAATTTAAAATCATTCATTTATGGTCATAGTTCAGTATAACATCCTACAACCATTTGTCCAATAAACGATCATGTTGTTAACCAACCTCTCGTGCAGAACCTCCACAGTTCTCCAATAGTCATCCACTTCAAAGGCAGCCTGAGATATTAGAGCCATTGTACGCGTTTCTGGCCCCATGGATCATTGTTGGTGGCTTCCTTTGTCAACCTTAAATTAAAAATATAAAGGCCCTTTTTGGTCACTGTGAACAGAGTATATTACACACAATAGGATTTTTTTTAGTTACAGAAGAAGAGAAAGAAAACCTTAAAAAAAAGCAAATAAACATACTTAATAACCAATTAACCAATAGATCTGATACACTGAAACTATTAAACACACAAAATATATTTAGTTTTCTCATAAAATTGAAATCCGAGATCACAAATTCTAACTCAGAGGAATTTTACACTTGTCCAATGAGCGATTTGGGTTTAAAGAACACTTAACCAATAGATCTTATACACTGAAACTATTAAATACACAAAATGTATTCAGTACTCTCAAAGAATTCAAATCCGAGATCACAAATTGTAACGCAGAGGCATTACACTTGTCCAATGAGCGATTTGGGTTTAAGGAACACTGCAATTCATTGCATACCAGTCCAAACCATTGATAAGCATATGCAAGCTAATTCAATTTATGACAATTTGGGCTTTCAGGTATTTCAGCAAACAAGTCATGGGTTCGAAGACATGGACTTACAGTGGTTATGCAAAGCCTTTTCTATATAGTTAATATTATTTTCAGTTTAGTTAACTGACTTAAATCAAGAATTGGTTTACAGTTCAAGCAATGAGATATATGGATGTTTCATTTTTTAGTTTAATAATAATATTTTATTTTTTCAACTGTTTCTAATCTGATGGCAGACCATTGTTCAATCGTCTAACAATGGATCTGACGGTCAACAATAATACACCGTGGAAGTTAGGAGCGTTGCTTTCAAATAGTGACGCCTTACGACATAAATATTAAATTAATTTTAAATTATATTTTAAAAATTATTAAATATAATTTATTATTATAAATATTTTAATAAAATTACTTTTTCTAAATTAAATTATTTGAATAAATTTTAAATTAATTTTAAATTATATTTCCTATTAAGAGGTCACACTTTCAAAACTAGACGGGGTAGAGTATGTATGTCTTAGACTTAACAGTCAAATCACTGTGTGGAGGTGGGTCCCTTGTCCCACAAACAAGGGGGTCTCATACACCAATTTGGTGTCTGGCTTGGTCGTGACCTTACAATTGGATTTTTATTATTATTATTATTATTTATTCTCATCAAGGTTTTTATAAAATTATCTATTTGAAGTCTTTACTTTTGGTAATTCCTGTAGAAAAAATACTAAGCCCAAAATTTCCTCTCACTACCTCATATTGTGAATTGATTCATGCACAACATATGTGCTTTCATCAATACTTACTCTCAAGGAAGTGAGGAAATTCACCTTCTATGAAGTGGAGAAAGCCACTTTCTTATTGAACACATGTGGTTTCATGAATTCTTACTCTCAATGAAGTGAGAGAGACACCCTCGATGAAGTGGGGAATGACACTCTCTTATTAGACATAGGAGAATTGATTCTTTCAAGAGTTGATACACTTTATGGAGCCTTAATATATAGTGCCTATAGTATGTGACCATAAGTGATATGTTTCAATAGGATATATGTGCCTACCTAGGGTGCTCATATGGAGTTCCTTTTGTATGTTCTTTTAGTATGTGCCAATTACATTTCAGCACATTACTTATTATTATACTAGCTCATACTACCTTCCAACTATGGAAGATCAAACATCTAATTATGAGTCTTTTCCACACAAACATTGTTGAATACGACACTATAATCAAATTAGGGGTAATCATGCCTATATTTGGAATACAACCATATTCCCAATTAGATTATGAAATTTTTTAACTTTGTGATAAATACCATAGGACCATAATTCTTTTCTTTATTGATTTATTTCTTAAAATAATGCATGTATTTGGTGTCTCCATCTTTGTCATTATTAGTTTGTAACTACAAAACATGCTAGTCTAATATGGGAGTTTCTAATTTCAATGTGAACTCATTCATGTAACATAGGTGACTCAAATTCATTTCCCATTACACATTACTTTATAAGAGCTATATAGTTTTGACCCTTTCTCTATAATTGAGAATTATTTTCAGTTTTAATAACTCCCTCTTAAACTCTTTTCATTTACAAGTTGGTAAATAAAATACATTGTGTGATGTATATTCCCTATCTAAATTTCAGTCCTTACAATATTTGATTTATCTCAATTAAACACCACTAAATAATCATACTATGTGACAACTAACTATAACCAACTATTTCCCATGTGAGAAACACAATTGTATTGTACTATCACCCATTATTGATGATATTTTACCATAAATTTGACATCCTTAACTATTCAATTTAAATTTAGGTTGTTCGTTAGCATCCACCATGCACACCATATTCTCAAAGAAAAATATTATGCCCAATTACAAAACCATACCCTTTTTTCCTTATTAAACCAAAATATAAGGTTTCACTAGGCCATGTCATTGGTTTATAGTTCACCTATGTCATCTCTTCCCTTTATAGATCTAGATCCACAATATCATTAAAATATTTTCAATATTTGTTTGCATTTATTACCAACTCTTAATGAACTTAAAGGATGCTATTTTATATATGTTTGAGATCTTCTAATGAGGGTTATTGTAATAATGGATTCATTCCAATATCCATGTTTTTTTCTTCTTATAATATAATATTAAAAGTTTTTTCTCCATATTTATGTTTGTTGGAATTTAATGTTTTCAGACAAGTCGAACAAAACATTATGTCAACTTGTTCGTGGGGTATTGGTTAAATGGTTATGAAGCAGGTTGTTATAGCACTCATCACAAGCTCAATTCCCTTCCCTAATCAGGGTGATGTATTCAAAAAAAAAAAAAAAAACTTTTTATGAAAAGTCATTATTAACGCCATTCACCCAACCTTCCTTTTCACTTCCTTAATTAACCTTTTCACTCGTTTCACTTTCCTTAATACATTCTTATAGATTAATAATCTTCCTTTTCACTTCCTTAATTGACCTTTTCACTAGTTTCACTTTCCTTGAATACATTCTTAGTAATTAATAATGCATGGCTTAGAAAAAGATATGGATAATATTTTTCTTCCACTCACACAAAAATAACAATAAATGTTTGTAACAACTTTTCCCATGAAATACTGTTGTTAACCTATGTACTATATCATATTTTTAAATATTTTGAGATTATAGATGGTGATGTCTGTCATTTTATTTTTATGTTGTAGGAATGCATACACATTATATAACAAATGCACATTAATAGTATTGATAAATAATATAATGCATGTATATTCCTTTTGTAGCGAAATATAATACCCTATAACATATCATAATGTTCACCATATTATTGTCACCCTTAATCCTTACATAATTGTTTCCATAACCATATCAATCTTAATTCATATACTCTTAGTGATCACTAAAACCTATAAAACATCATCACATAAAGTATTTATAGGTAATTCATAACCTGTGATTATAACTATGGTCAATGATTATAGGTTTTTCACATTATGATTTCTTATCAAGGTATTTAGCATGGTTGGGACTTATATCATGTCTAGGTGAGAAAAAACTAAGGCCTTGGGCCCAAAATGAGTATTATTGAGCTCAATGGAAATGAAAAATGAATTTAATCATAATGTAAATCCCCTTTACTAGGATTGTTGGCCCTTGTAAGGATATTTAAAAATATTTTGAGACAAAAGTGACAACATTAGTATGTTTCTCACAATAAGATGGGTCCTTAATACCTCTTCCATGGTTGTGAGAGGAAAGAATGAGTCTTAGTGAATAAACAACTCTTATTTATTTTTATGTCTATGATCAGACCCTCAGACTACAACAATGATCCTCTATTAGCGATATGTGTAATATAGGGAGTTATTTGGATATATTAGCATTCTTTGGGCCTTAATAGTGATTTCTTTGGCATTATTAATGTGTTTTTCATAATAATAATGTGCCTTGGATCTTCTACCATTGCTAAGGGAGGAAAAAAATATTCTAAGGCCCAAAACAAAGCTTCCACATGTTGATGGTTATGAACAAGGACTTAAGCCACCACATAAATCCTATTTAGGTATATATGGTTCCTAGAGGGATCTTCAGTACAATTATTTTTCTTTTGTCATATGTGGGTAATATTTGGCTGAATAAACATGTTGTAATATCCCTCGTGTCAGCCACCGTAAACGCTCTCATAAAATTAGGGTTATTAAATAATTAAATATTATTAATTATTATATTGATATTACATGAAGAATATTCTTGTAATTCTTAATTATAAGAATATTGGAAGAATTATTTCTTAATTATTTTATTTAGAATAATTTAAATTCTTCTATGGAAATAAATTATATTTCCAAGTTGGTATATTTTATGAGTTTTAGAAATAATGAGTAATAGTTTGGTTTTAGAAATAATGAGTAATAGATTTGGAGAAAGTATGGATAAGTGATATTTTTCTCACAAGGAAAAAAAAAAATATAGCTTTAAAAATAAAAGCATGAGAGATTTATGGATTGCTTTTGTGAGTTAGAAAAGCTGGAATGCTTTTATGATTTAGAAAATATGGAATTCTTTTATGATTTAGAAAAAAGCTGGAATACTTTTATGATTTAGAAAAGCTGGAATGCTTCTATGATTTAGAAAAGATGGAATTCTTTTATGATTTAGGAAAAAGTTGGAATACTTTTATGATTTATAAAATCTATTCCATTCTATTAATTCTATTTATTATAAGACTATGAGGGAAATAGAAGAGGGGAAGGGGAGAATACATGGAGAATGGAGCCAAGGAAGAGGAAGAGAGTATTCCAAGCATGCATCAAGAGATAAGTAACCATATTCTTTGAAAATATTTTTGTTTTCATATGGGCCATGATTCTATAATGATTCAATTTATTTGCAATAAAAATTTCAGTGTATTAAAAGCTAGATCTACACTTATTTATGCATTATTTTGATAAAACCCCAAGGGGATCTTGTTAAGAAGGCTGAGTAGTTCCAGATCTGGTATGGATCTGATGTTTCAGCCATATATCAGTTGTAGATCTGAATATTAACCTACAGTAGCTGAAGCTCCTCATATAAAATGCTGTCAAGTCTTTCTGCAGCTTTTCCATTTGTTTCTGCTATTATTTATGAAGGATTCTTGCTCTTGCTTCAAGTAAATCCAATGCTTCTACAAAGGAAATTGATTATAGATCTGATTTATTGATGCCATATTGTAACAAGAGTCTAATGGCTGATTTCCAGTGTCTTCCAGCAGAAACTGCACAATTCCTAAAGGAGGGTTTCCCTATTTACCAGCTCTCTCCTTTAGCTGATTTTCAGCTAGTGTTGATTGTGGGAGATCTGTTTAAACCCTCTAAACTCATTTATTTTTGCCGAAACTCTTCTTGGAGGTCCCACACAGCCTAAAATAAGGGAAACCAACCCTTCTCTGCATTATTTTCACACTGGCTTTCTTATACAACGTCCTCCTTGAGCCTATTGCAGATTTTCCTGAGAGTGGAATTTCCCGCTTCTTCCTTGGTTGGTTTTTGCTTCTCTTTTGGATCCATTTTTTAGATCTGTAGATCTAAGGTTCCTAAGAGCAGAAAACTCTAAGAATGTGTCATTCCCACACTTTCTGTGTTTCACCATTCTTCTATAGACGGAATCTGGAACGGGCCAGGAAGCCTCTGGATTTCACCCTTCCTTGTGAAGGTGATGCATCCAGTAAATTCCCTACTAGTCTATCTCTGGTTTAGATCTATTGGTGTAATTCCATATTGCTGTGATTCCATAGTGGAATATCTTAAGATATTCCCTACTGAGCCTATTTTTTCCCATTTGGAACATTACATACTTGTATGCAAGGAAATAATTGTTGTGTTAAAACTCTTCAAAATGAATAGAAGAGAAAATTATATCCTTGTATGCATTATTGGATTAGATTCTTGGAGAGGAAAAATGGTAATCACATGCTTTATTATGTAAGATTATTTAGAGAGACATATATGCTTGTATGCATGGGAAAAATATAGTTTTGAGTATTAGCTTTCTAGAGAAAACGAAGATGAAGTCACATAATATTTATTGTGTTAGCCCTCTTTTGGACAAATAATATGTATTTTGTAAACCTAAAGGGATTAGCTATGGTATTAGCTTTATTTTGGGAGAATATTATGCATAGTTATTGGTTATATCTTTTGGATGAGAGGGAAATGTCACTTTGCATGCATGAAATAATAAGTGGTATGCGTTTGACCCTTGGAAAAGAAATGTGTTTATTCTTCCATGAAATATTTTTTTAGTTTATTTTGGAAAGAAATATATGTTTTACATGCAAGAAGAACAAGATATGTTATTGCATGCACAAAACTATAACTTATATGTTAACTTTGTTTGAAATAGAGTTGGCAATTTTATACATAATAACCATTATGAATAGATCTTGGGTGGAAAATATGTTTTTGGAAAAGAACATGTATTCACATGCATAAGTATAACATCTATTGCATTAATCCACTTTGAAAAGAAAACACAAGAGTAGGAAAAAAGAGAAATTTCTTGTTGGGATAGTTATCTTGAAATCTTGTTATGCATTTGCATGCACAATATTATTATATAGTATGTTAGCTTTCTTTTGGAAATAATATGAAAGTGCATGCAAGATTTTGTTAGTGTTTGTTAGAAAGAGGATGCTTGATAGTAATTTATTTGTTACAAATGCATGTGAAATGATGTTAAATAAGGAAATTAATGTCAATGTGGTTATATTTTATACATGCATACAAATATTTGTTGAAGTGTCACAAATAGAGATTGATTATTGGTTTATTAATATTTTATCTAATCATGATATCAAGTGTGCTGACGACAGCAATGGCAGGAATTGTGAAAAGGATTTTTCAAGTTTAACATTGTGGAAGATAAAGAGTTGTTAGTCCATGCAGGTTTAGTAGTTCCAATTTCAGGATGATCCACTAACAGTCTAACTACAAAGACAGAGATTGATGATTCGTGGGTAAAAGGTATCATGATGATTGTAATAGCTTATAGCTAGTTATTTTTCGTTTAAGATTATTTTTCTATGTATTTTTTATGACAATGGTCAAGGGATGGACTCCCTTACAACCATTGAGTGAGGGGTGACAACCCTCACGAGCGTTTAATAATAAAATTAAACATTTGTTGGTTTTCACCCTACGGGGTTTCCAGGGTATATCGGTGTCTATTTATGTGATTGTTCATTGTGTTGTTTTCGTGATGTTAATTTCTTTCATGATGTGATGTTTATATTATCAATTAGGTGATCTACTAACTGAATTAAAATGATCATGGGATCGATGCATAGTTATAGTAGGAAATTTAAGTTAATATGCTACAACAAGGACAATTAATGGTTGTGTAACTCACTATGATTTTTACTAAATATTTCTCTAAGTGATGATGATGGGTATTTAAATGGTTAATTCGGAAATATATAAAGTAATTTATAAGGTTACACATTCGTAAATGTGGAAAAAAGTTCCTAACTCCATGCATTTTCCTGCGAGGTTATCGGGGTATGTTACATATGCTTTACATAATAAAAATTTCTCTTTACGCATATACCATGGGAAAAGGAGGAAAATAATGGTATTCAACCACAAAAAATATTCTCGAGTCCAATGGCCATGAAGAAAGGCTTGAACCACAAATATATCCTCTCTAGGGATTCATATCCTTCAAAGGGAGCTTGGGCATTAGTAGTGTGTTTTGCAAGATAAAAAATGTGTCTCTTGACCTATATCATGGCTAGATGATGAAAACAATGGATTTAGGCCCAAAATTAAGTTTACCAAGCTCAATGGCCATGAAAAATCCCTAAAAGTACCACATATATCCCCTCTAAGGGTATTATAGACTATAGGTGGGATAAGGGAAACATAAAGAGTTTTATCACAACACATATTTAAGCCAGGGAATTTATCATGGCTATGGGAAGAAAATAAAGGCCTTGAACCCTAAATGAAGAGAAAAAATATTACTAATGCTTAAAATCCATCACGTATTTCATTAGGAATGTGGCCATCATCATTCTATTTTATATAAAAATAATGTGTATCAAAACATTAATCATAGCGAGGGGAGGAAGAAAAAGACCTTGTTCCCTAAATGAATATTTTTCATGGTCAATGTCAATCGAAAATTAATATAACTATGAATATGGGGATTATTAGTATTTTTTCTAGAATAATAAAGGGTATTCGTACCTTAATCATGGCCTTATGAGGTAAAAAATGGCCTTATCCCTAAAGAAAATACTTGTTGAGTTAAATGGCCGTGAACAAACCCTTGAACCACCATAGAAATAATTCATAAGGTTTCATTATCTTTAGTAGGGTGACTTTGGTTTCATTGGTGCCTTTTTGGATTCTAGGAAAAATATTTTGGCACCATTAATATTTCTTTTGCAATAATAATGGGTCTTGATGCCTATAGCAAGGTTAGGGGAAGAAAACAACAACCTTAGGTCCAAAGTAAGGCTTCTACATGTCAATGACCATGAATAAATCCTTAAATCACCACAAAAATATTATCTAAGGGATCATTTCCCTTCCTATGGGATATCTATCCCACTAACATGTTTCAGGTACCTATAAGATATATTTGGCACCACTCATATGTTTTTCATAGTAAAACTTAGTCTAGGAGCGTACACAATGGCTAAGGGATTTTCTTTGTAACATAAATGGTAACTAAGGCTTATACCATTCCCAATGGATTAGAATAAGGGCCCCATGTCCAAAATGAATCCCTTTCATGCTTAATGGCCAAGAAAAATGTCTCTACCTTGGAATATGGGAACCATTATAAATTTTTCATAGTAACAATGTGTCTTAGGACTCCTGCCATAGCTATTTAGGATTAAAAAAAGGTCATTGGGCCTTAAAAAAATAATCTCAATCTCAATAGCTAAGCAAAATTCTTATAACATCCACCTGTATACTCTTTAAAAGATATTTAGCTTCTGGTTGGGATATGGAAGACATGTTCAAGTTTCAAGAACCACATTTATTTCCCTACGCCTTTAGGTTAAGCCTCAATGCCATGAGGAGGATTTTTGCAACACATGATGTACTCAAGACCTTAAACATAATTAGGGAAGTAACATAAGGTGCTAAGGTCCTATTTAAATTTTATTAGGATCCATATTCATTTAGTAACTAAGGTTTTCCTCATAACATAAATGGGAACTAAGGCTTATACCATGCCCAATGGATTAGAACATGGCCCTTAGGTCCTAAATGAATCACTTCCACACTTAATGACCAAGAAAAATGCCTCTAACTTGGAATATGGGAAACATTATAATTTCTTCATAGTAACAATGTGTCTTAGGACTCCTACCATAGTGATTTGTTATAAAACAAGTGCCTTATGCCTTAAAAAATATTCTCAAGCTCAATAGCCATGAAAATTTCCTATAAATTCCACATGGATACTCTTTAAAAGATATTTAGATTCTATTTGGGATATGGAAGACATGTTCAAGTTTCAAGAGCCATATTTCTTTCCCTAGGCCTTTAGGTTAAGCCTCAATGTCATTAGGAGGATTTTTGCACCACATGATGCACTGAAGAACTTCAACATGATTAGGGAAGGACACATAAGGTGTTAAGTCCCTGTTTAAATTTTCTTAGGATCAATCTTCATTTAGTAGTCCTTAAAAAACCATGTAATACTTTTATATTATATCTTTGCCCTTTATTCAGGATATTTCGCACCATTCATATGTTTTTCTGAGTATAAATTGGTGTTGTTACATATACCATTTCCAAGCAAGGAAAATATATGTTTTATTCTTAAAAACAATATTCGCAAGCCTAGTGGCCATAAGCAAGGCCTTACACCACCATATAAGTTCTCAGTAAAGTATCTACAGTGTCTTAGTGGGATCAGAAACATTAGGATATTTTTACAACACATATTGGATTTAACGCTTGTACTATCAATGTGGGATGAAATAAGGACCTATTTCCCAATCTCAAAGAATATAGCTTCTGACTTCGAAAATGGGCATCAATAATATGCTTTTCAGAATGGGTCTCAAGACCCCAATCATTGTTAGATGAGAAAAACAAGGGCCTTTGAAGCTTAATGACCATGACAAATGCCTCAAACCACCACATGAATCCTCTCTAAGGGATCTATTACCTTTTGGTGGGATATCGTAGTCAATCACATGTTTTGAGCACCATAATAGGAGGTTTTGTTAACTATATAGTTCACTTAGGGAATTAAACATGGTAAGGAAAGACATGTAAGGTGGTAAGTCCCTATTTAAATCTTTTGAGGATAAATATATATAAATAGTATTTGTAACACCTCCAGTTAAGGAAATTCTTTTTTTTTTTTCTATAACATAAGGTCCTGTTATTATTTAATAATATCCAATATAACTCATGGGTATTCCCCCTGAATACCTGAACCCAATTTCTATCAGTTTTTTTTTTCTTTTGTACTGAATAAGATTTAATCTTCCTCTCTTTTGATAGTAGTATACATGCCTTACTTATATGATACATCTTCCACTTACCCATATACTAATTTCATATAGAGCCTTGGGCAATATACATTTAATGAGCATAGGCATCTATATATATAGCTACTATATTTGTATATATCATATATATTTCCAAACCTTTTTGTATAAATAAACCTGGCATAGATAGCCTTGGCAAGATTAATTCAATGAACATATGAATATATATATACCCCTATATTTATATATATAACATATATAAGTCCAAAGTCTTTGGAAGCGCCACCATATATATATATTACACATAATTTAGAATAACCCCCTTTATATTTCACATATATTGGTCACGTGTAGTATCCTTGGTAATGGATTGAATATATCATATACCAGTTATACATGGTAAAACCTACCTACACGTTTACCATTCTCACCTCAACCCATTCTATGGTTTCTCCATTCTCCACTATTTAAACTTTGCTTACAGTTAAGGGGTAAAACTTCTATTAATATAATTACTATATTAACATTAAGGCCCTTTTTCATTTCCATATTTAATATATTAACCTTTAGATCATTTATCCTTACCAATCAAAATATTCATATAACCAAGGAAATGTTAACTCTTATTATTGATTTAATATTTTATACTCCTTTCACCCCTTTTTATTTATTTATCATAGGGTAACCTTGTCAACTCTCGTTTTAGACATTATTATATCGAAAGGTCTATATATGAAAATTGTGAGCATAATAATTTCTCCGGTTTTCAAATCATGTTCTTAACCCACTAGCAACAATTGTGAGTTATTAGTCTCTTCAGCGCTTTATATATATTACCATAACCATCATAGTCCATCAACGATTTAAGTATAACAATTGAAGTACCGTCAACCATGTTGACCTTCTTATATAAGCAAAACCCTAATGAGATAATCGACGTAGACGTGTATAATATCGGCCAACCCCAATGTGCTGTCAACGCAACACTTGGGTATGCCACGTAACGGTTCCACGTCGCTGCTCACCTGTACATCAGTGCGGTGTATGCATATTCTCAGGCGAAATTTCTCATTATGAAACCTACAGTTTTCATACTAATTGTTCGCCGATTTATTTTAATTCTTATGTATGTTTGAAAGTTCGTTTTTCGAGCATTGAGATTGATAGATTTAATTCGGAGTACCGTGATTTGTATCAACCCTAACTGTGTGATTCCTCTTACGTTATGTACAGGGGCTTACATACACCGAAGAATTGCAGTTTCAGAGCGATATATCTGACAGGGGGTTTTCGTGTGGGCTATTCGTTGCGTGTCTGCGTAGGAGAATATTGTACAATTCAGAACACCGTCGTTTGACAGAGATAGATGCACGCGCCCTCCCCTCTGTCGCCACACTGTTTCCACTACAGAATTTCGTGCCTCCGATTCATGACTGCGACAACTCAATTTAACCCTCGTACCACGTCTCCTGAACCGAAAACCCCTTTCATCAAACAGCTTGATGACGACCATGAAGGGGTCATTTCGGAAAGGTGGAATTCGCAGTAAATCTGTTGTCAAGGACCACGAAAAAACTTAAATAATATTTAACTTATCAAATATGGTACTGCGGTTGATCGGCAATAGGATTAATGAAAATCCCCCTCGGGATTGTGTCAAAACGCGGAATCGCTGCGTTCTGTCTTGACCAGGCTTTCCTATGTACGTTGGATGACTCCATCCTATGGTTCCCCGTTCTCATTATAATCCCTCCATTATTCAGGGTTCTTACTGTTCTGCTAGCTCTTTCATTTTCCTGTTTTCTTTCTTCCCAAGCCTCTCGGCCTTTAGCTATTCGTGGGTTTCTTTTTTTTTTCTCCAGAAGAAATTCTTTCCCTATTCTGCCTAGGCACAGTGAATTTGAGTGTGTTTTGGTTTGGTAAGCTGTTCCTATCCTAATTATCACGATTGCTACTCGACCTTGTGGCGGTTTTCAGCTTTTATGCGGCAGGTTCCAGGTTTTCTCACCACCGAGCAGGCTCGTTGCCGTGCCGACAGATTTCATCACTGGCGGGTAACTCTTTGTTTGGTCAGATATCTTCTCTACTCTCTGTTATTTAAAATTTTCTTTTCTCTTCTCTTATTCGTTTATGGCACAGAGGTGATCATTTCCTTTAGGGTTTGTAGAATATTCTTGGCGTTTACCTACACACCCTAGGCTAACTTACTTCAACGTCGATCCTGGTGTACAGGTTGCCCCAGAACCGATTATTCACAGGAAGATTTGGGCGCAGCTCCTGTTGCTTTGCTGGTTCGGCCTCCGCCATTTTTCCCAATCCTATTACTTCTTATTCTCTCTGGTTTATTTCTGTGATTTCTGTTTATAACATGCAATAGTAGCTCGTCTTTCACGCTTGAACCCCATAGGTAATTATTTAAACCGATGGTTCAACAATAAGCGCTCAGTTTTAATAGCACTGGTAACTGATCTGAAACTTAAATTTCCGAACCCTAGTTTAAGTTAACGTAGCAGGAAGGAAGAGAAATTGTCCCATGTTTCGGTGTAATATTTTTTTTTCTAAATTTCTAATCTCCCAACTGTGACAGCGATCCTTACCACTCGCAGGTTCTGGTCGCATTTAAATTTGTGTTGATCTCGCGTTCAGGTTCGAATTTGGTAAACTAAACGTCGTGTAAATCTGATGGTTAACCTCGGATTTACGTTTAGACATAAAATCAGTCTCGTTCCTATTCAACGTATACTCTTGACGGAGTTGTCTGTTTTGCTTTCTGTTAATCTATTGAGTCGCTACCGTATATGAAATCTAACTTAAATTGCATAAACGAAATGCTAATGGTTAACCCTGCGCTGCCATATGGTTTATAATTGTGATATGACATTAATAACATAACATAGCATAATAATCATAATTTGTAATTGCATGCGGTTTAAATGATATATTCATCATCACTCTATTGGACATCTGTTGATTTATTTATCATGTCTAAAACGGAACTCGATGCCGTGAATAAAACCTTTGGTACCATCCGGTAGTTATTGTTTTCACACAGATCCGATTTCAAAATGGTTTCAATACTTGTTGTGAGGTCGTATAGTTGGACTAATCAATTGTTCGCATGTTTGTTTTGTTCACATATATTTTGGTTCCCCATATCACTTATTTATAATGGGGTTAACATGTTTTATGGAGTTAGCCCTAGGCGCTTATTTTGTTTTTGCATATATACATAGGTGCTCGATAGTAGTTGACTAGGGTACCTTAATGGTAAGTTAGGTTTTATTATGATATAGAGGTTTCAAGGATTAGAACTATATTGAAAGTGCCATATGCACTTTAAAAGCTATAATTAAGATCACATTTCCATGGAGTAAAAGTTATTCTTAAGCAACCAAAAGTTCAAGTTGCATACTCTAATGTTTTTACTGCTCTTTTATTGTACATATAAATTGCAATGCTACCACACTATTTTTCAAGCATTCATATGAACATGTATTTCCACTTTTGTATAGTTGCATGCAATACAAGTAAATGTTTAATTTCCTGTGGAGACTAAGTACCTTCAGATTTAATCCGTAATTGGTTTAAAGATTCTGGGGGTTTCTACTCTACAGATTTCTGGTCTACAACTAAACAGAATCTGGAAGGTGAATGCCTTAGGATGGATTCTGTTAAATGTAGTACTAATATCAATCACACCATTTAATTTATTTTTCTATATGTAGCCAATTCATACCATCAGAAAGTAGAATAACAAAAATTTCAGAACATACCACAACTTGCAACTGACCAACCTCCCAACCTTAGAGTCCTCTTTGTCTCCCAGGACTCACCCCCGAGCAGAGATCACCTCCTCGAACAGATCCACCTCTGATCTGCCTAGGAGCAGCATATTTAAGCTCATATTTCCCCAAAGCATGTTTCTAATTCTGCGTCTATAATAGCAGGATGCTTTCTTTCCTGTTTAGCCTAGGCTTCCCATTTTGGGACTCTTTAAAGCTACTTTAAGTTTTTCCTCAGCTTTTCCAGCTTTTTCTCACCTCTTCCCAACTACTCCTTTTCATTGGGAAAATTTAGATTCCTCCTCAAATCTAAATTAATTTCTTTCAAGGATTTTTGAAAGATTTTTGGGGATTTGTTGCCTTATCCATCCTCATGGATTTGGCAAGTGATTTCTAATTCTCATCTTGGTCAAAATGCACAATCATTTTATTTATTTCCTCAAATAAAATATGCAATTACATTCACACCACACTTATCCCTTGGGGTCCACCCCCTTAGGATTTAAGTTCGAATGTCTAACTTTAAAAATTCAACACACAAATTGGGGGTGTTACATATTCCCCCTCTGAAAATAAACACCGTCCTCGGTGTTGTTATTCAACTACTAGAGTTCATTTAAACAAAAATGGATATTTCTCCATCATTTCAGCTTCCCTTTCCCAGGTGGCTTCCTCAGCAGTAAAGTGCTTCCACTGCACTTTTACTCTGGCCACTGTTCTGTTTCTTAATTCAATTTCTTCCCGCTCCAATATTTGAAGCGGTTCTGGCAGAAACTCCCCTTCTGGTTCCACCTGTACAACAGTCCAATCAACTATGTGAGAAGCATCATGCACATATCTTTTTAATAATGAAACATGAAACACATTATGAACTCTAACATGGGGTGGTAAGGCCAGCTTGTAAGCCACTGGTCCCACCCTTTCTAAAATTTCAAAAGGCCCACAATATCTAGGAGCCAGTTTTGCACAACTTCCTGCATAAAGTGTGCTCTTTTTGGGTTTGATGCGCAAATACACATGATCCCCTACTTTTAATTCTCGGTGCACTCTTTTCTTATCAGCATAACTCTTCTGTCGATCTTGTGCTGTCTTTATATTTCTCTGTATTTGTTTAACAATTCTTTCCATCTCTTGTAGTGCATCTGGTCCCAACACCAGTTTATCCTCTGGTTGACTCCAGCTCAAGGGAGTACGGCACTTTCTCCCATAGAGTGCCTCAAATGGACTCATCTTAATAGAGGATTGGTAGCTATTATTATAGGAAAACTCGGCTAGATGCAGATACTCTTCCCACTTTGATGGTCTATCCATCACATACATTCGCAACATATCCTCCAAAATTTGATTCGTCCTTTCTGTCTGCCCATCGGTTTGAGGGTGATAGGCAGTACTAAAATTTAGCTTAGTACCCATCCCTCCAAACAATCCTTTCCAAAATGCTGCTGTAAACTTAGCATCTCGATCTGAAACAATTACTTTGGGAACTCCATGAAGCCTTACTATCTCCTTGAGGAAAACATTTGCTACTTGAGCTGTTCCGAAAGTAGATTTCACTGGTATAAAGTGAGCAGCTTTTGTGAGAGTGTCTACTACTACCATCACAGAATCATGTTGATATTTAGTCTTGGGTAATCCTGTTATAAAATCCATGGAAACTGTGTCCCATTTCCATTCTGCAATTGGCAAAGGATTTAAAAGCCCTACTGGGTGTTGATGCTCAACTTTAACTAACTGACATTCCATACATCTACTTAAATACTCTGCTACATCTCTTTTCATTCCTGGCCAGAACAACTTCTTCTTCAAGGCTGTTAACATCTTTTGGTATCCTGGATGTCCTGCATAGGGTTGTTTGTGATATTCATCTAGAATTTCTCTTTTCAATGACTCTATATTGGGAATATACAACCTGTTTTTGTAATAGAGCAGCCCTTTTTGGTTTTTAGTGAAATCAGTTTTATCCCTTGTCTGTAGTTTCACCAATAGTGCTTCATAGTTGGGATCTTGAGTTGCTGCTTTTCCCACCAATTCCTCTACCTCCATATGGGCACTACTCCCCATGCTGTTTAAATTTTGACAAGCATTTCGACTTAATGCATCAGCAACTTTATTCTCCTTCCCCTTGATATGCTTTATGTCCATATCAAATTCACTTAGAAAGGACAGCCATCTGGCTTGTCTTGCATTCAGGTCAGTTTGGGAGAAAAAATATTTGAGGCTGATATGATCAGTCATCAATGTGAACTTCTTCCCCAAGAGATAATGCCTCCACATTTTTAAAGCATGGATAACAGCGGCAAATTCCAAATCATATGCACTATAATTCTATTCATGTATTTTCAGTTTCCTAGATTCATAGGCAATGACTGAATTTTCCTGCAACAGGACTCCTCCCAGCCCTTCTCTGCAAGCATCTATACATACAACAAACTCTTTATCAGGATCAGCAATTTTTAATATACGGGCTGAAATAAGTTTTTGTTTTAACTGCTCGAAACTGTTTTGACATTTTTCAGTCCACACAAACTTGACACCCTTTCTTTGCAATGAAGTGATGGGATGTGCTATGGCAGAAAATCTTTCCACAAATCTACGATAGTAGCCTGCTATCCCCATGAACGACCTTACTGCTGAAACATCAGTTGGGATTGGCCATTCCTTAATTGCTTTTATCTTTTCAGGGTCAACTGCAAGCCCTTTTTCAGAAATAATATGACCCAAATATTGAATTTTATCTTTATAAAATTCACATTTACTGATCTTGGCATATAGCTGATTTTCTTTCAAAGTCTGCAACACTATTCTCATATGTTCCTTATGTTCATATTCATTTTTAGAATAGACTAAGATATCATCTATAACACAAGAACAAATTTGTCCAAATACTTATTCAACACACTGTTCATCAAGCACATAAATGTGGCAGGGGCATTCGTCAAACCAAAAGGTAGGACCACAAATTCGTAATGCCCATACCTGGTTCGAAATGCTGTTTTGCTAATGTCTTCTTCTTTAATTCTGAGCTGGTGATACCCCGTCCTTAGGTCTATCTTGGAAAAGACTGAGGCCCCTCTCACTTGATCAAACAGATCATCAATTCTAGGAAGTGGATATCTATTCTTAATGGTCAGCTTGTTCAGTTGACGATAATCAATGTACATCCTAAAAGTTCCATCCTTCTTTTTCACAAATAAAACCGGGGCTCCCCAAGGAGACACACTTGGTCTGATATACCCTTTATCTAACAGTTCCTGTAATTGCATTTTCAGTTCCATTAGTTCAGGAGGGCTCATTCGATAAGGTGCTCGGGAAACAGGTGTTGCTCCTGGTACCAGATCGATTGAAAAATCAATCTCTCTTTTGGGGGGAAGATGAGGGATTTCCTTGGGAAAAACTTCCTTAAATTCTCTAATGACTGGTATAGCATCCAGTAACTCTTCCTCAGTTTGTTGTTCTATTTCGTCTATATGCACTTCATAGACTTGGTATCCTTTTCTAGCTGTTCTTTTTAATTGTAAAGCTGATATTTGTCTTATTGAAATGGATTTTGGTTTCCCTTTTAGTGTAAAAGGTTTCCCTTCCTCATCTACACAATGCAGGGTTTTATCCCAGCAGTTCATCAGGGCTTTCTTCTTTTCCAGCCAATCCATTCCTATCAGCAGATCATAGGATCCTAATGGCAATATGTTCAAATTTACTTCTGTTGTAAAGCCATTTAATTGTATTGCTGTTTTGGGCAATTTATGTGTGACTTTTCTCTTAGTTCCAGTGGCCAGCTGTACCAACCATGACTGCTGAAATTTTTCAAGTTTAATTTTACATTTTTCTACAATTCCAGGACTAATGTAACTCAAAGAAGCACCTGGATCAATCAAAACAGTAACAGGTAGGTCAGAAATCTTACCCTCCATTTCCACCATGGTTGCTTGATGTTCTGCTTGCCGATTTTCCAATGCTGCACTGATAGTTGGTATATTTATGGCTATGTCATTTACTGTTGTTGCCTCTCGCTCTCTGCTGATCATGTGTATATTTCGATGGGGACAGTCCCTCATCATATGGGGTTCTCCACAGCCCCAACATTTCAAAGGTTCCTTCATTCTGACTGTCCCTTCCTTTTTATTGTTCCCTTCTACTGGTTTTGACGCCACTTGGGACTGAGCAGTTTGACTTTCTTTTGGTTTATTGAATTTTTTTCTCTGATGATCTCTACCAAAATTCCTTAGATATGCTGGTTTTGGTCTTTTACCTTTGAACTCACCCTTGTTCATCCAGCTCTTCCCTTGTTCAGCTTTACCTTTAAACTGCTGATAGCATAATCTTGCTTTTCTAACAGCTTCATCCATTGTCTTCAGGTTGTCAAACTCAATTTTCTCTTTGTACACAGTAGGTAAGCAATTCAAAAACATTTGAACCTTTTCTTTTTCTTCCCTTATGTAAGGAACATACGTCAGTAAATTGGTAAACTTAGTGACAAACTCATCAATAGTGAGTTGTCCTAGTCTAAGTTCATGGAATTCTTTTGCTTTATCATCATAATAACGTTCATTCAAATAACGACTTTTGAACTTAGTCTGAAAATATTCCCAAGTAACTGTCTTTTCATCAATGGCATGCACCATTTTTGTCTCTTCCCACCAGAGGGTGGCTTTTCCTTGCAGCTGATACACCGCTAATCTGGCCTTCAGATTGCTCTCATATTCATATACTTGGAAATACTTGATCATGTTCAGCAACCAAGCTTCAGCATCCTCCTCCTTCTCCCCATCATAGGAAGGAGGTTTGATCTTTCTAAATTCTCCCTGCAATTCTCTTTTCTGTTTATGCTGCTGTCTAGCAGCATCATCATAATCAGACTCATCCATCTTTCTCTTTCCGGAACCTTCGCCTTCCTGGCTATTCCGGGAAGTTAGTTCTCTGATGAGCTTTTCCTGCTCCTTACTGGCTGATGGCAACATGTCATTTTGGCTTCTCAGTTCAGCCAATTCTCGTTGCAGCCTGTGCAACATAGCTATTACCGGGGCATTGGGATCTGGAGTAGCAAACTCATCCCGCAGATCCACATAAATCCCTTCACCTTCAGCCATTTCAACTGTACACACTTACAACACAGATTAGCAAAAGTTTATAAAACTTCAAAAAAACAAAATATGTAATAAGTAGTGAGCACAAAATTGACAGCCCAATTTTTGTAACCGGTGCTCCGATACCATTTGTAACACCTCCAGTTAAGGAAATTTTTTTTTTTTTTCTATAACATAAGGTCCTGTTATTATTTAATAATATCCAAGATAACTCATGGGTATTCCCCCTGAATACCTGAACCCAATTTCTATCATTTTTTTTTTTCTTTTGTACTGAATAAGATTTAATCTTCCTCTCTTTTGATAGTAGTATACATGCCTTACTTATATGATACATCTTCCACTTACCCATATACTAATTGCATATAGAGCCTTGGGCAATATACATTTAATGAGCATAGGCATCTATATATATAGCTACTATATTTGTATATATCATATATATTTCCAAACCTTTTTGTATAAATAAACCTGGCATAGATAGCCTTGGCAAGATTAATTCAATGAACATATGAATATATATATATACCCCTATATTTATATATATAACATATATAAGTCCAAAGTCTTTTGGAAGCGCCACCATATATATATATTACACATAATTTAGAATAACCCCCTTTATATTTCACATATATTGGTCACGTGTAGTATCCTTGGTAATGGATTGAATATATCATATACCAGTTATACATGGTAAAACCTACCTACACGTTTACCATTCTCACCTCAACCCATTCTATGGTTTCTCCATTCTCCACTATTTAAACTTTGCTTAGAGTTAAGGGGTAAAACTTCTATTAATCTAATTACTATATTAACATTAAGGCCCTTTTTCATTTCCATATTTAATATATTAACCTTTAGATCATTTATCCTTACCAATCGAAATATTCATATAACCAAGGAAATGTTAACTCTTATTATTGAATTAATATTTTATACTCCTTTCACCCCTTTTTATTTATTTATCATAGGGTAACCTTGTCAACTCTCGTTTTAGACATTATTATATCGAAAGGTCTATATATGAAAATCGTGAGCATAATAATTTCTCCGATTTTCAAATCATGTTCTTAACCCACTAGCAATAATCGTGAGTTATTAGTCTCTTCAGCGCTTTATATATATTACCATAACCATCATAGTCCATCAACGATTTAAGTATAACAATTGAAGTACCGTCAACCATGTTGACCTTCTTATATAAGCAAAACCCTAATGAGATAATCGACGTAGACGTGTATAATATCGGCCAACCCCAATGTGCTGTCAACGCAACACTTAGGTATGCCACGTAACGGTTCCACGTCGCTGCTCACCTGTACATCAGTGCGGTGTATGCATATTCTCAGGCGAAATTTCTCATTATGAAACCTACAGTTTTCATACTAATTGTTCGCCGATTTATTTTAATTCTTATGTATGTTTGAAAGTTCGTTTTCCGAGCATTGAGATTGATAGATTTAATTCGGAGTACCGTGATTTGTATCAACCCTAACTGTGTGATTCCTCTTACATTATGTACAGGGGCTTACATACACCGAAGATTTGCAGTTTCAGAGCGATATATCTGACAGGGGGTTTTCGTGTGGGCTATTCGTTGCGTGTCTGTATAGGAGAATATTGTACAATTCAGAACGCCATCGTTTGACAGAGATAGATGCACGCGCCCTCCCCTCCGTCGCCACACTGTTCCCACTGCAGAATTTCGTGCCTCCGATTCATGACTGAGACAACTCAATTTAACCCTCGTACCACGTCTCCTGAACCGAAAACCCCTTTCATCAAACAGCTTGATGACGGCCATGGAGGGGTCATTTCAGAAAGGTGGAATTCACAGTAAATCTGTTGTCAAGGACCATGAAAAACTTAAATAATATTTAACTTATCAAATGTGGTACTGGGGTTGATCTGCAACAGGATTAATGAAAATCCCCCTCGAGATTGTGTCAAAACGCAGAATCGTTGCGTTCTGTCTTGACCAGGCTTTCCTATGTACGTTGAATGACTCCATCCTAGGGTTCCCCGTTCTCATTATAATCCCTCCATTATTCAGGGTTCTTACTGTTCTGCTAGCTCTTTCATTTTCCTGTTTTCTTTCTTCCCAAGCCTCTCGGCCTTTAGCTATTCGTGGGTTTCTTTTTTTTTCTAGCAGAAATTCTTTCCCTATTCTGTCTAGGCACAGTGAATTTGAGTGTGTTTTGGTTTGGTAAGCTGTTCCTATCCTAATTATCACGATTGCTGCTCGACCTTGTGGTAGTTTTCAGCTTTCATGCGGCAGGTTCTAGGTTTTCTCACCACCGAGCAGGCTCGTTGCCGTGCCTGCAAATTTCATCACTGGCGGGTAACTCTTTGTTTGGTCGGATATCTTCTCTACTCTCTGTTATTTAAAATTTTCTTTTCTCTTCTCTTATTCGTTTATGGCACAGAGGTGATCATTTTCCTTTCAGGGTTTGTAGAATCTTCTTGGCGTTTACCTACACGCCCTACGCTAACTTACTTCTACGTCGATCCTGGTGTACAGGTTGCCCCAGAACCGATTCTTCACAGGAAGATTTGGGCGCAGCTCCTGTTGCTCTGCTGGTTCGGCCTCCGCCATTTTCCCAATCCTATTTCTCCTTATTCTCTCTGGTTTATTTCTGTGATTTCTGTTTATAACATGCAGTAGTAGCTCGTCTTTCACGCTTGAACCCCATAGGTAATTATTTAAACCGATGTTTCAACAATAAGCGCTCAGTTTTAATAGCACTGGTCACCGATCTGAAACTTAAATTTCCAAACCCTAGTTTAAGTTAACGTAGCAGGAAGGAAGAGAAATTGTCCCATGTTTCGGTGTAATATTTTTTTTTTTCCTAAATTTCTAATATCCCAACTGTGACGGTGATCCTTACCACTCACAGGTTCTGGTCGCATTTAAATTTGTGTTGATCTCGCGTTCGGGTTTGAATTTGGTAAACTAAACGTCGTGTAAATCTGATGGTTAACCTCGGATTTACGTTTAGACATAAAATCAGTCTCGTTCCTATTCAATGTATACTCTTGAACGGAGTTGTCTGTTTTGCTTTCTGTTAATCTATTGAGTCGCTACCGTATATGAAGTCTAACTTCAATTGCATAAACGAAATGCTAATGGTTAACCCTGCGCTGCCATATGGTTTATGATTGTGATATGACATTAATAAACATAACCTAGCATAATAATCATAATTTGTAATTGCATGCGGGTTAAATGATATAGGTTGCGCGTATATATTCATCATCACTCTATTGGACATCTGTTGATTTATTTATCATGTCTAAAACGGAACTCGATGCCGTGAATAAAACCTTTGGTACCATCCGGTAGTTATTATTTTAACACAGATCCGATTTCAAAATGGTTTCAATACTCGTTGTGAGGTCGTATAGTTGGACTAATCATTTGTTCGCGTGTTTGTTTTGTTCACATCTATTTTGGTTCCCCATATCACTTATTTATAATGGGGTTTAACATGTTTTATGGAGTTAGCGCTAGGCGCTTATTTTGTTTTTGCATATATACATATGTGCTTGATAGTAGTTGACTAGGGTACCTTAATGATAAGTTAGGTTTTATTATGATATAGAAGTTTCAAGGATTTGAACTATATTGAAAGTGCCATATGCACTTTAAACGCTATAATTAAGATCACATTTCCATGGAGTAAAAGTTATTCTTAAGCAACCAAAAGTTCAAGTTGCATACTCTAATGTTTTTACTGCTCTTTTATTGTACGTATAAATTGCAATGCTACCACACTATTTTTTTAAGCATACATATGAACATGTATTTCCACTTTTGTATAGTTGCATGCAATACAAGTAAATGTTTAATTTCCTGTGGAGACTAAGTACCTTCAGATTTAATCCGTAATTGGTTTAAAGATTCTGGGGGTTTCTACTCTACAGATTTCTGGTCTACAACTAAACAGAATCTGGAAGGTGAATGCCTTAGGATGGATTCTGTTAAATGTAGTACTAATATCAATCACACCATTTAATTTATTTTTCTATATGTAGCCAATTCATACCATCAGAAAGTAGAATAACAAAAATTTCAGAACATACCACAACTTGCAACTGACCAACCTCCCAACCTTAGAGTCCTCTTTGTCTCCCAGGACTCACCCCCGAGCAGAGATCACCTCCTCGAACAGATCCACCTCTGATCTGCCTAGGAGCAGCATATTTAAGCTCATATTTCCCCAAAGCATGTTTCTAATTCTGCGTCTATAATAGCAGGATGCTTTCTTTCCTGTTTAGCCTAGGCTTCCCATTTTGGGACTCTTTAAAGCTACTTTAAGTTTTTCCTCAGCTTTTCCAGCTTTTTCTCACCTCTTCCCAACTACTCCTTTTCATTGGGAAAATTTAGATTCCTCCTCAAATCTAAATTAATTTCTTTCAAGGATTTTTGAAAGATTTTTGGGGATTTGTTGCCTTATCCATCCTCATGGATTTGGCAAGTGATCTCTAATTCTCATCTTGGTCAAAATGCACAATCATTTTATTTATTTCCTCAAATAAAATATGCAATTACATTCACACCACACTTATCCCTTGGGGTCCACCCCCTTAGGATTTAAGTTCGAATGTCTAACTTTAAAAATTCAACACACAAACTGGGGGTGTTACAGTATTCCTTCAGCAACATTCGAAGAAATATATGGCTTATTTTGCTCTATAGCGGACCTTAGGCTCCATTAAGATGTTTTAGATAATAAAATTTGGTCTAAAGATTCATACCATGGATAAGGGATAAAAATAAGTATCTTACACCCAAAATGAAGCTCATAAATATTGATAACGATGAATAAGGTTTATAATAACCACATAGAACATGTTTATGAGATATATGTTCTTCAAGTGGGATATGGTAACCATTAGGAGTTTTTTGCGACACATGTGGGGATTTGGAACTATGCCATGCATAGGTGGAAAAAACAACAACTTTGTGCCCTAACCAATTTTTTTCTCATGATTAATTGTCTTCAATAATTCCTTTCACTAGGAATATGGTCGCCATTAGTGTGTATTTTATGATAATAATGGGTCTATTAACACCTCACATGAATGAAGGATAAAAGCAACTTATTTTAGCTTAAACACTATTATTGAGATCAATGGTCAGGAGCAATCCCTTAAGACATTGCACATATCCTTTATAAGTGATATTTATCCTTCAAGTGGTATATTGGTGTCATTGACATGTTTTTGGCACCACATTTACGTCTTGAGGCCTCCAAGTTGGACCTTAATTTCATTAGGTGGGTTTGAACACCATTGCATGTGCTCAATGTTGTGTACATGATTAACAAAGAACATTAAGTTTTAAGGACTTATTTGAATATTTTTGGTATCAAGTTTCATGTAGTAGTCCTTAAGCAATCACATAAAACCTCTATAGTGGATATTTGTCCTCTATGGGGGGTCTTTTCTATAATTGCTATTTTTTTCACATTAAAAATGGATCTCTATACTATCCCATGGCTAAGATAGGAGAGCAAGGAACTTAGACACAAAGAAAATTGTCTCAATTTGAAGGACCGTAAACTATAACTCAAACAACCACACTATTTTTTTCTAATGGATCTTTGATCTCCATGTGATATATAATATAGGAATTATTAGGATTTTTTGAAAAACACATATGGTACTCGAGGCCTATCAAATAGGAAAACAAGGGCTTCAATCCCTAAAGAAATATTTATTTTACTCAGCGGCCATGAATAAGGAATACAACATTTTCTAAATTCAAAATTTTCTAAATTCATGCACATTTTCTAAATTCAAAATTTTCCTCGGTGGGATCAAGATTTTTGAATGATGTATTTTTTTATTCGGTTTTTAAATACAACAGACTTGGTGGTTTGAGCTTTCTAAGTGCCTCTCAATATCTCCACTCTTTTGTTTTTAAAAAGATTACACAAATCCATAACTTATAAAACTACACATATCTAATTATGCAAATTTTAAGTACACATATACATTTGTCTTGTCATTCATTCATTTTGTCTAGCATATGTGAGATCTTGATACAAATAAATTCCTAGATTAATATTTGATATATTAACTTATTTTTCAAAGAATATATGGTATACTAGTACAAAAAGATACTTATAATATAAAATAATAGACTAGTTTTATTATGTTATAGCCCTGGACTAATGCATGACCTTATAATTTAAAGGCTATAATATCTTTCATTATTTTTTGGAAATATATAAAACTATCATTATTTTTTTTAAGAAAATAAATTTTATAAGAGTAATATTTGTACAAAATATTTCAAAGAAAATTCGTTATTTAATTAATCAACACTAAAGGAATCATATGCATTTTATTTTTCACTAAAAATAACATTCCACTAATACAATAATGCATATTTCTCACTCATACAAAATTCCATAAACAAAAATTATACATTCCCAAATCAAATTTGACTCCCTACACTTCATTTTATTACATCATATCAAAATTCATTGTGAAAGTGCCCTCCAAATAAACATATTGTCATCTTTCCATGTTTCCATTACCACTAATACATCATGAGAGATCAACACTAACTTGTACTCATGTATATCCTACTATTTTAGATTGATACATACATAGAAAGGCTAAAATTTGTGTATAATTTATTGGTGGAATGCCTGTGGAATGCATTAAGATGGAATGTTTTGATATTATTAGTTTATTAGAGATTCACTGATAAATATCCACATTAATATAATTTTTCACTTTCTTTTATCATCAAATTTATTTTAAAATAAGAAATTAATAGAGTTGATCTACATTCTAACAATATGAAAAAATTGCAATACTAAAATGTGTGGAATTTAGTGTATGCACATCTTTCCCTATTATTAACAGTATTTGAATTTCTGATTAAAAAAATGATGATATATAAAACCATTAATAACATGAATTATTTTCAAAATAACATGAGAAAATTTTAATAGTGTAGAATGTCTTGCATTTGGCACATGGACAATACTATTAGCAACCATTAAATCAAGCAACAAGGGAACATACAGTAGATAAAAAACCATGAGCCACATAAAAACATTTTAACTACAATCACTCCCATTTATGCTAGATAGAATCAATTTAAGAATTAAATTATTAAACCATGGCTCCTTTTTTTGATAAGCTGGAAAAAATAATATGATCTAGATAAAAGTATATTACAAAGAGGGTAAGGTCTACCAAGAAGGAAAACATCCCTCATCCACAAGATAATATATAGAGCCAAAAAGGAACCACAAAGTCTAAAATAGTTAGTTTCCATAAACATATTAGGCTTATGATTATCTAAAGAAGAAAAATACTACTAATAGATGAGTCACTCATGTACATAGCAATGTAAATATATAAGAAGAACATGAATATAAATACATTAATAAATCCCAAAGGGGGATCTTTCCAAGAGGAACCTTCTCATACCTCCTTTTTGTAGGGATGTTATTCTTTCTTCTCATCCTTGATAACGATGGGATTAGAAGTGGTGACTTCAAAAGTATTAAACACCATAAACTGAACAACTTACTCCTCTTTCCATGATCCATCGCCATAAAATTTGAAGTTGAGACCAAAAACCACCTTGCAATAATAATGAATTTTTCTTTGTGCCTCCTAATGTAGCCAATAAAATCAGGGATCGACTCACAAGTACGATGACTTTTCCTATCCAGAAAATGAGCAACTAGAGTCTTTGCTAACTAGTAAAACTCCATAGAAGGAAATGCCTTTGTGTCCCTCGACCTTGAATGCCCTATATTCTCCACCAAATCCTAGAATTGAAGCACAATATGATTATTAGATGTATGTCCACATTTCTACTTAATGGAGATTATTATATCACCAATATCCATGTTACACAGTAATTTGTCACCGTCCCTACCATTCCCCGTCCCGCACAATGGAGGACCCATAACGTGACCTGTGAACACTGTCATGCACTGAAAACATCATCATTGCATCCCTCTGAGTATGAGCTTCATTTCCCCTTGAGACATCTCCTTGCAAAATCCATAAAAAACAGCTCTTTTTGCATTGGCGCGGGTAGACAGTTCAGTACTCGCGCCACTCAGGGAAATCCTGTAAAGAGGTCGCGCCACTTGCGCTCTGTCATAGAGCAGCAATCGCGCCACCCATTTTAGGGACTGTTTTTTATATATGGATGGCGGAAGTTGAGTTCAAACAAACTCACAACCACTTCCTATCTTGAGTTGGGAGGTTTGGCTACGGGAGTTCTATGGAAGGGAAGTAGTTTTGCCACCTTCTATGGAACCTTCCTTGTTGATAGGGCCCATCCCATAATAATAGGGATCCCAACTCCCTCCTTCCCCATCTATAAAATCTTGCTCAGATCCATGGCAAGCTAGTCTTGAAGTGCTGAAGCTTTGCATCTCCTATTCCCAAGCGCCTTTGTGCTGTAAAGAATCCCTTCTTTCCCTTAAGGCCCATTCAAGCGAGGAGACCATTGTTACGAGACTCTGGAGAGGTTTCCCTTTCCCCCGGCGAGCCTTGCGAGACGTGGACGACCGGAGACCCGCGCGAAGGAGGCTGCAGCGTCAGAACTTGGTTGTAACTTCTATTCGTTTACCACTTTAATAGATGACTATGATTATGGTTCCACTCCTTTTTCCATTATGTTAAGCGAGTAATGTCTTTTCTGACCGATGTTTAGTTACGTATGCTGGTTCCTATGCTTGTATATGTTTGTTCTTTCTGTGTGCAGGTGTTCATCCACAGAGATCGTGGAAGGATTGTGATCTGCCAGGACTGAAGGATGGGGACATCTCTTTTTCAGATCGAGCGTTGGAATCCAGGTAGGTTCTTATCCCAAATCTTTCATTCGTAACTAGGAGCCTGCGTCATAGCATTGTTTGTTTGTTGCTAGACCCCTGCTGGGCTAGTAGGGATCGCCTCTGTCCGCAGAGGGGATTTACCTTCTCAACAAATTGGCGACTCCACTGGGGATCGTCCGGTTTTCCTTGTCTCATTTATGATTGGTTCGCTTTGATTGTTTCTCCTTGCTTGATGAACCTTCTGGGTTGGGTTCTTTCATTATTTTAGCCTTGTGGTTTGCTTAGCTTGTGTTGGTCTTTTCTCAGATTAGCTTGTTTTTTAGTTTTCATTGAAGAATTCGACTGGCGCGGGTTTTTACCTGACAGTCGCGCCACTTGGCGCGTGTTGCATTTGTATGTCTCGCGCCACTCGGCCTCTGGCGCTAGTTTCAAGGCCACAGTCGCGCCACCCCTGTGACTTTTTTGAATTTCTTCAATTTTTGGCTTTCTGAGCTTGACCAATACTTTTCTTCTTGATTCCCTGATTGTTTGAGTGCATTGGAGCCTGGTTTGACTGGAATTCACCGCTATCGTTTGGTTGTTTGCCTCTATCTATCGGTTTCACGATTTGAGCCCTAGGGCATCTAGTGGCATAGTGAATCGAGCCCTCCTTGGGAGCTTTGGTGTCTTGATTGTCCTGTCGACTTGTTGCTTAACCCTCCATGCCCTCTTAGCAGTCTTTGATTGTTTTGTTGCGTCTTTTGGGTGATTGTTCATTCTTTCATTCAGAATTCGTTTGCCCTTGCTTTGGACCCAGATCACACGGTCCATTGGGTGTTTTCGAGTCTTTCTTCGATTTGAGAGACTTTGGGTCGATTTAGAGATTTGGTTGCTTGCTTTGTTGAGTGAATGTTGTTTGCTTCGCTCTCTTAGTTATCATTTCTCCAATTGTTCCTTTTGTTTTCAGTGCACATTAGCCATTAGACATTGAAAATTTTTTAAAAAAAAAAATATAATCTCTTTTGTTTTTTTAATTAGTGCAAATTGTCATCTTTTCCGTATCACTAGTGATTAGTGTTTGAATGAAAAATGTGCAATTGCATTAGTTGCATTAGAGACATTCTTGTTTGTATTCCGTTCATTTCTTTTGTATTAAAGCTCTCAACTCTCATTTAACTAGTTTTCATCGAACGAAATGTTGCATCGTGGCATATAGCTTGCATTTAGGAGACACTACATACGATAGGGCCTGGAAATTGAAACTTAATTGAAGATCAACTGTAAAATTTATTCAATTAACCTAAGGCAACATTGGAACTTAACGCAACATATTTAGAAGGTCTAGGCTAGAGACGTGTTTCGGCGTCGTTAAACCTAGCAGCTGTCGTTCGCCTGTTGGCTTTAGACAGCGCTAGTACGGACTTGCGCTCCCCGTACCGTCGCGTATATAAAGGGAGACCCCTATCGGTTTTCAATCCTTTATCCATAGGAAGCCGAGTCTGCCGCCCTATACTCGTGATACACCGAACACAGCATTCGGGGAGACTACCTGCACGTACGGAAAGTCCTTGGTCGATTTCTGTTTCATTTTTGAAACCAAGGTGTATATTGCAGTTCACGGATATTTGGTACACCCTTTGTGCCTAGTTTTTTTCCTGAGCAGTCATTTGGTCTTTTCTGACTCCCTAAACTTGAAAAGACCGTCAAGCGCTTGTCCTTTCACGCTTGTGTCAACTCTGAAAGAGATAGAGTCATCTTTTATCGTTTCTCGACTCTTAAAACATGAAACGGTAGAACTTCTTATTTTCCAATGTGGTAAAATTAATCCCCCACGATTACACGCCTGCTTAGATATTGCTTGTTGACCGTTTGATCGTGTGCCCTTAACTCGTTTTCAGCCCGTGTGTGGTTTTGAGTTTGATGGCAACTTTTTCAGAGTTTACCAACCAAGGAATCCCCTCAGAAGGGAATCCTGGTCATTTTTCTCCTTTTGGAAATGTTGGTGCTCCTTACATGGCGACGTTGTCCCTTCCTGGATTAACGGTTGGGTTGCCTGTTTGGTTGTTCTCAACCTCTGTAGTTCCGAATGTCTCCACTATTGTTCAATCAGTTCCTCCGACGGAACAACATCATGTTGATTCCAAGGTGGACCTCTCCCCTTCTTCGCCTGTTTCTGCGTCCTCATCTTCTACTTTGCCTGGTGAAAGCCTGGATTCGAGTAACCAGGTGGCTAAGAAGAAGAAGAAGAAGACAAAGAAGAAGAAGTCTGATAAGCGAGAGGCTAAATGTACGGCTACTGTCCCTAAGGAATCTCCTCTCGATAGTCCTTCCAACCCTCCTCGGAAAGTCAAGTTCCCGTGCATGTTGTGCACGGGAGACCATCTTCTTCGAGACTGCCCTGGCATTCCCAAGGTGCTCGAAGTATGGTCCAACGGCTGCCCACCGTTGCCTTTGGCTTTCGGGAGTCAAGTTGGGGGCACGTCTTCAGCTGCTGTTGATAAGAACTCTAAGAAGCACGGTAAGATCACCAATCCCTGTAAATTGTGTGAAGGGCACCATGCCATTCACCTTTGTCCTTATATGGATGAAGCCAAGCGAGTCTTGGACAACCCAGTCAGTTCTACACCACGCCTTCCACCTGGTTATAATCGGCTTTCTGTGAGTCCTCTACCAGCCGATCCTATGGTTGGTCAAGAGTCATCCTTGGTCGATCCCACTCCCCCGGAAATTCAAATTCACGAATCCGGCCCTGACCAACCATTGGTCGTAGGATCGGTTGAACTGGCCCCGTCCGCGGTGCACCAGGTCTTTTCTGTCGAGAGTGGATCTCACACCCCTCATGTCCTTCTGGTCTCTTCAGATTCTTCAGGCTTGGAGAAAGATTCTCCTGCCCCTGTACTTCAAGAAGCCCCTCCTCCACCTCCCATGATGGAGGCTTCAAAGGATATCCCTCCCGCCTTCGAGATGGAGGTCATGGAGGATGCTTCTTCTACCGTAACATCAGGGGAAGACCTTCGCTTGTCGATGGTAGCCCCTCCGAGTAGTTTGGTCGCTTCCTTTGACTGGAATCGATTTGCAGGATTTCGCCTTCCGTCTTATGTGCCTTTCGAGATCACGGTACAGGCTCTTGGTCTGGTTGTACCCAGCACCATTATAGACGAAGGTGCCTCTGTTAGTATTCTATCCTCGACTACCTGGCAAGCCTTTAGTTCGCCACCGCTTGCGCCTGTTACGCAGAATCTATTGACTTTTAACAGAAGGACGAGTCAACCGTTGGGGATCCTTCCAAGGTTACCGATTACTTTGGGAGGCAAAACCGTCCATATGGATGTGATGGTCGTTCCAGGCCCCTTGGATTTCAATCTGCTACTGGGGCGCGATTACACCTATGCCATGGGAGCGCTTGTCTCCTCCCTTTTTCGTGTGGCCTGTTTTCCACATGAAGGACGGATTGTGACCATTGATCAACTGTCGTTCTTTGGTCCCAATGTTAGCATCTGGTCCGCCATCACCCCCTCCTGGTTTCTATCCACCCGTTGTATCTGCTCCACCGCAGGTCAACTATGTGGCTACTTACCCCGTGCCTGTGCTCAGTGATGATGCCGTTGTGCATAATGTGCTGGGGGCATTGGGTCCTGACTTCCAGGATGTTTCCCTTCCATCAGGAGTGGAACTCTTGGAAGCGATGACTTCTTGTTCATTATGACAAGGTCGTCGGAGCACAGTTCCTTGTCTTGTGTCAAGCTCCTTAAAAAATGAAAGCAATCGGTTAGAGCACGGTTTCCTCACACAGGTCAAGCTCTTTAAAAATGAGGTCGTGATCTCGGAGCACAGTTCCTTGTTTTGTGTCAAGCTCCTTAAAAAATGAAACAAGGTTGTCGGAGCACAGTTCCTTGTCTTGTGTCAAGCTCCTAAAAAAATGAAACAAGGTCGTCGGAGCATAGTTCCTTGTCTTGTGTCAAGCTCTTAAAAAAATGAAACAAGGTTTCTCGGAGCACAGTTCCTGGTCTTGTGTCAAGCTCCCTAAACCATGAAACAAGGTGTTTGAGGATAGTTCTTTTAATGTGTCAACCTCGTTAAAATAATGAAACACGTTCCCGTTCAATTCGAGTCTTTGATAAGATCTCGTAAAATCCCAGTCGAGTCTTTTCTTTTGATCTTGTAATTTGAACCTTCACTCCATCTACTTTTCATATGGACTGAAGCTTGGGGGGCATGTACCTCGAATTGAGTCACCATGCTGGGGGCATGCTTACTATTTCAAGCATAGTTTGTTTCCGTTTCAAGCTTGTGTAAAAATGAAACCGGTTTCAAGCATAGTTTATCTTTGTTTCAAGATTGTGTAAAAATGAAACCAACTTCAAGCAGAGTTTCCTGATTTCAAGCTTGTGTAAAAATGAAACCATGCCCATTTTACCTCTTGTGATTGCCATTTCATCAGCCTGTTTTGTCAGATGAGCCCTGGTTTTCTCACTCCATCGTCATTATCTGCTTGGCCGATCATATGCCTTCACTTGGTTGTTTTACCCGTTCCTGAGGAACCGCTGCTATGAGTGGTCTTGTTAGCCAGCCTCTCGACCTTTATTTGTTCAGAGTAGTTCCACCATTACCGGAACCAGTTGCTACCCTTTATACCACTCGTTCCTCCGGGAGGAGTCATCTTTCAGCTCTTTTCTGACTCTCTAAACATGAAAAGATTGCCGAGGCCCTTGTCGTTTCGATCTCGTTAAAATGGACACGAATCGACATTCACCCGGTATAAGTTTAACCCTTTTTCGGGCCGGGATGGATTGATTACGAAAAAGGAATACCCTAGCCTATTGCGACTAGGAGGTTTTCCCGGATATTGTTTTCTACCTTTTCGGATCTGGGAAACTATTTACGAAAAGGGACATGTGGAGTTTTCTTTTCCGCTGTCTTTTCAAACTCTCTAAACATGAAAAGACGCCGAGTTCTTCCTTTGTCAGACTCGTTAAACCCTGATGACATCGGAAATTGTCAATCATGACGTTATTCGAGTTTTTCCTTCCTAGGGCTCGTTAAATGTACTAGGATGGATTCGTCCGAAGGACGGGTTTATATGACAAGCATATGGTATCCTCTTCAAGCTTGTGTAAAAATAAAGAGGTACTCACCGAAATGGTGGGGAAAATGGAACCATCGTCGTTGTCGTCGGCAGTATGTCGCTCTTGAACATGGCACTTGTCTGCATTCGTGTCGGGTTGGGGACATCTCATCTCGTTGTTTCACTTTGCTTCCATGGGTTTGGATAATCTCTTTTGACCTCTCATCTGTTCACTGCCTCGTCGCCATGACCTTTGATCTGTTGATGTCAAATACTGCCAAGTCCATTGCCGTGCCGTTTATATGTTCAAGAGAAGTTGGCCTCTGCGAATATCAACCTTCCTCTGTTTCTCATATGATCCTAATTCACAACAAAACATTATGTTCCTCTGTCCCGTGTCGATGATGTGGGAATCATTATGGCCCACCTTCGATCAAGGTCACTTCCTGTCGACTTCAACTCATTATCCAGGAAGTTGGTCTAGAGACTCCTGATGGTACCTTGGAGCCTGCATGCCTTAATGGCGGGTTCGTCGCATTCGACGAGAGGTTTTCATTATTGGCCTCCGATCGGATGATTCTGCGGGTGTTCGACGTCAGCTCATTTATTCACACGCCGTAGATTGTACCTGTAGTACCTTGAGGACCATCGTCATTATTGGTGGTTTCTCTCGCGTCTGTTAACGGCTTTCATCATTGGCTGGTAATCAGACGATGTTCTTGCATGTTCGACATCGGCTCACACATTCGCATGCTAGAACTTGTACTTGTTTGGGTCGAGATGGAGCGCAAGACCCTGGATTGTGTCTGTTGTAATCCAGGCTGCGGTTGTGGATTATTGTCATTATGTACGTGACTCAATAATTGGATGGCTGCGACCATACCTGAGTCTATTTGTTTGATCTTAGTTGGATGGCTGCGCCCATACCCTGGATCCGGATTATAGCATACTCTGTTCGGATGGCTGCGTCCATACCATATACATCATGTACTTGAGATATCAGTTGTATCTTTCTGCGCAGGTTTTCCGACGGCGGGCCTTCGGTTGGACATGTTCTCGTAAAGCATTTCACCCCTCTCTCTCTCGGGCCTCATGCTTTAGGGGGCATCTGTTACACAGTAATTTGTCACCGTCCCTACCATTCCCCGTCCCGCACAATGGAGGACCCATAACGTGACTTGTGAACACTGTCATGCACTGAAAACATCATCATTGCATCCCTCTGAGTATGAGCTTCATTTCCCCTTGAGACATCTCCTTGCAAAATCCATGAAAAACGGCTCTTTTTGCATTGGCGCGGGTAGACAGTTCAGTACTCGCGCCACTCAGGGAAATCCTGTAAAGAGGTCGCGCCACTTGGCGCTCTGTCATAGAGCAGCAATCGCGCCACCCATTTTAGGGACTGTTTTTTATATATGGATGGCGGAAGTTGAGTTCAGACAAACTCACAACCACTGCCTATCTTGAGTTGGGAGGTTTGGCTACGGGAGTTCTATGGAAAGGAAGTAGTTTTGCCACCTTCTATGGAACCTTCCTTGTTGATAGGGCCAATCCCATAATAATAGGGATCCCAACTCCCTCCTTCCCCATCTATAAAAGCTTGCTCGGATCCATGGCAAGCTAGTCTTGAAGTGCTGAAGCTTTGCATCTCCCTATTCCCAAGTGCCTTTGTGCTGTAAAGAATCCCTTCTTTCCCTTAAGGCCCATTCAAGCGAGGAGACCATTGTTACGAGACTCTGGAGAGGTTTCCCTTTCCTTGGCGAGCCTTGCGAGACGTGGACGACCGGAGACCCGTTCGAAGGAAGCTGCGACGTCAGAACTTGGTTGTAACTTCTATTCGTTTATCATTTTAATAGATGACTATGATTATGGTTCCACTCCTTTTTCCATTATGTTAATGCGAGTAATGTCTTTTCTGACCGATGTTTAGTTACGTATGCTGGTTCCTATGCTTGTATCTGTTTGTTCTTTCTGTGTGCAGGTGTTCATCCACAGAGATCGTGGAAGGATTGTGATCTGCCAGGACTGAAGGACGGGGACATCTCTTTTTCAGATCGAGCGTTGGAATCCAGGTAGGTTCTTATCCCAAATCTTTCATTCGTAACTAGGAGTCTGCGTCATAGCATTGTTTGTTTGTTGCTAGACCCCTGCTGGGCTAGTAGGGATCGCCTCTGTCCGCAGAGGGGATTTACCTTCTCAACAATCCACTTAAGTATTAAGGGAGGTGAAGTGAAGATACATATGCCTAACAAAATGAGCATCCCTCTGAGCTCTAAAGAAATGAGAGAAATAAAGGTACCCTAGTGAGATGGCTTGCGCTCCTTTTAATTATGGGAAACACCCATTTTATTTAACTCTTGGATAGTGAAACTAGTCATGAACATTGGGGGGATCATAAGAAAGGTGGTGAATAATGTAATCGAGGAAGGTCTTATAGATGCTGAAAATGAGACCAAAGGCAGACAAGAGTAGAAAATGAGGAGGATGGAACTAGGACCGTGATCAAATTCCTAGATACATTTGGATCATTCAAAATGCTTTTGAAATACATTATTAGTCAGGAATAGGGTGAGTCTTGAGGATCAAGAGAACTTCTCCACATTTTCTCTAGTTTCCACAACACCCATTATGTTCCATTTGTAGATCCCTAGTTTCCACGACCAGAGAGAAATATTTATATGATATATCTAATTCTCTAGAGATAGATCTATGAAGGTATATCGGAGCTTCCAAACGAAGTTCAAAATCCTAGTAACATTACATCATATGTTGTCGGATCACTGCTTGAAGTTCATAGTCTCAAGCTTGTTATTCAGCCGATGGGGAGTGTACATCCTTCTACACTTAGGAAAGAAACAAAGAAATTTGTTACTTGGAAAATGAATTAAGGCTAAGGAATTATTCCCACTACTTAGGAAGATAGTATATGAGCATAGATCCACAAACACAAATGTAGCCAAAATCGACTACAGTAGGAGGTGAAGGACACCATTAGCCCATAGTATAACCAAAGGTTGAAACCAATAGAGTAAGGACACAAAAAAATGAACTAGAACAATCCTAATTGAAATGGGAAGGATACCTAAATTTGGAAACGGATATGGGAATGGTGCACGAGAACTGAGACTCCCACTTCCAAACATAATGGTGGATGTATTTTCCCTTTCATTTCCGAATGAAGTCATTGCTATTAAAAAAACAAGCATACTAAAGTAGAACTAGGTTGGAGAGCCTCAACTACATTATCCCCTCACTAGAAATTGCATAGATCCATGATACCTCTCTCATAAATTCTCATAATCATGGAGGATTGGGTGGTAAACCACAAGTCACCCAATATTGAACCTCTTTGTTGGACATCAACATATGTAGGCGAGAGCCTAGATAAATTCGTTTACAAGTTTTCTATATATAGAGAGAGAGAGAAATCATATCTTTCTTGTAAAATAAATAATTACAAAATTTAAATAAAATAGCATTATGATAGTTTTGTTATTTCATAAGATATCATGATTAGTTAACATATTATTAAGATATTCAATTTCAGTTTATTTAGTTAGATCCTATTTATATGAAACATAAAATTTATATTAAAATTTTTAATTTTGCTTTCGTGTGTATTATTAGAAATATGTTTTTATAAATTTATATTGAAAAATATATTTTAATGTATTATTAGAAATATGTTTTTACAAATTTAGATTGAAAAATATATTTTTAATTGTTTAATTTTATTAATTAAAATTAAAAAAAATATTGAAATCTATATTTGATTAATTTATATAATAATAATTATAAAATATAAAGAATAACTATTTAAATTTTTAAATTTAATAAATAAAAAAATAGATACCAAATTTTAGTAATATATAAAAATATTTATGTATCAAATAAATATAAATATTTGCTTTAAATAAAATTCATAAATTATATAAAATTATTCACCCCATTACCACTCAAAATATAATATGAACAATAAATTATGGAAATTTCAAATATGCAAAGCAAAAAAAAAAAACTATAAAAACAATAGAATACATACAATAAAGAAACACAAACAACATCAACCACCTCAAGTTATCCCACCACAAAACCACATTAGACAGCAGACATTTCCTTTGCATGTAGCAAGAATAACCCATCACAAACCGCAAATGCTTTAGTGTACTTTATCATCAAAACAGAGGTGTAATTAATTGATTAATTAATTTGTGTGGGAATGGAAGATCATTTTTTTCATTTAATATTAAGATTTGTTCAACGTAAACTCCATTCAGCTATATAATATTAAGAAAAAGGCCCACCAAATATAAAATCTGTCAGTTTTTATAGTTCCCATCATAATTCACCACAGAGACCAAAGATCTTGTGCATAGCTTCCTCCACAAAGTTTCCTGAAAAAAAGGGCTTCCTCCACAAAGACGACACTAAGGCCTAGACCACCGTCACACATTCACCATTAACTTCGTGCCCTATAGTAATGTGATATCGCTGCTCACGATTTCCCTTGAACCAGATTAAACGCTGACGTACGCATCTGCGTCACTCACCTACATAACTTGTGCTTGGAGGCTACTAAGGCACTTACGCGTTTAGGTCTGCAAAAAAAACTTAGGTTTAGATTTCTCAGCACCACCATTCAAAATTAAAAATGAAATCTTACACCCCTTCATATTCATGTATCTTTAATTTATTGGTTAAATATTTGAACTTAGGATTTAAGATTTGAAGGATGTCTGCGGGATGCTATCCCATATATCTTCCTTACGATTTACACTATCGGTGCCCGCCGTCATTGTTTGACTCGTGGCCTCGTATTATAAGTATGACTTGGCTCTCTCTTTCTCTTCATAGACATTATATAAACGAGTTATTTGTTTAGAGATCTTAACATCTTTTAGCCGGCCAGCCAACAATTCGCTCCGCGGTTGCAGTTAACAATAATCGTGACTCTATCCAGAAATAGCTTTTAATTTGGTATGCAAAAGGTTTTCAGTGTTGTTGTAAACATGAGTCCCCTATTGATTCTATCTGTAGTAGTTGCTGTCTTGAGCACTGTAATCTGCAATCTAAAAATAGTTGCTGCAGCTACGTCTAGCGACAATGAAACCATTCAAGGATTTCTGGTTCCACAGAACGAGGCGAGAAAGCAAGTGGGAGTCCCTCCACTGAAATGGGATGCGAAGCTTACAACATATGCGCGTACTTACGCAAACAAAAGAAGGGGCGACTGCCTCCTGCAACATTCGGAGGGCCCATTCGGAGAGAACATCTTCTCGGGAAGCGGCAGAGGCTGGAACCCTACGCAGGCAGTTGGTGCATGGGTGGATGAGAGTAAATGGTATAACTATGCAAATAATAGTTGCAGCTCCGGCGAAGACTGCACCCACTACACCCAGATTGTTTGGAGAACAACGACTAAGGTTGGATGCGCCATTATCAGATGTAACAGCGGTGACACTTTCATCATATGCGATTATTACCCTGCCGGTAACTATGTTGGAGCAAGACCATACTGAATTTTGGCGCCCGCCATTCACCATTATTCTTCGGCTTGGATTTCCAGTTTCTCCTCCTATAGCCGCCTTCAACTAATTATCAAGACAGTTGCAATTCCCTAGACATATGTTTCAGTTTTTGTAATCACAGGACATATATTTCGGTCTTTGGATGTAGTCGCGCATAGATTTATTCGATATTCATATTCATTCATGTTCATTCGATATATTTTGGTCGAATCTCATATCTTTCAGAACGGTATGAATTAATTACACAATGGTATGCTTTTATAAGCAACCCTCAAAACAAAACAAATGGGTGCTTGCGTATGTGCAATTAATTTTAGCTCAACAATGGTTTTTTTCTTTTCTTTGTCATTTAGGTCTGAATTTTGTAAAACACGATTTACAATGAGACTTTTGTTTGAACATGGATATATGATCTTATCATAAGTTGAAAGAATAACTTAATCACGTATTAAATTAGGAGCTTAGGTGTCACCCCGTAACCTCATATTAAGTTAGGAGCTTAGGTGCATCCCGTAACCTCAGGGTATAGGTGAAAAGATACTTCATATTTATTTTTTAAAATAATAAATTTATGTGATTTAATTGACGTGCAAGTAATTAGAATCAACTTTAATAATTATTTTTTATTTTTAATAAGAACGTGTAGTGTTTACTAAGATATTAATTATTTTATAATTTATTATAATAAAGGTTTTTTGAAAATTTGAAAATGAATCAACTTTAATAATTATTTTTTATTTTTAATAAGAACGTGTAGTGTTTACTAAGATATTAATTATTTTATAATTTATTATAATAAAGGTTTTTTGAAAATTTGAAATTATAATTTATTATAATAAAGGTTTTTTGAAAATTTGAAAATGTTTCTATAGTACAAAAATTTAAATTAATTCGCACTAGTATTTATGTTATGTTTTTTAAGCATAGAATTATGTTTTAAATATCAAAATCTATATAAAAGAACATCTATGTAATCAAATATATAATAAATGTAACCAAATATATAAATATCTAATAAATGTAATGGTTTCTAGTATAAAGTCCGCTATTGTCTAGTTCATTTAACTCCTTGATAAAATTCCATTGAAATGTACAAACAACTTTTCTAGAAATTTCTGGAAAGTAAGTATTTCTCTCTTTTGTTATTTTTCCAACAATTTTATTCAAATATAATGCACTAGTCTAACATCATCCTTGTAACCAACATCACTAGATTAAATACCCTAATGCTTCACCCAAAACACAATGGTCAACACTCCCTATATTGGTGAACAATCTCCACTTAAAATAAATTCAACAGGTTAGAACTAGTTGCTCACTAGGTTTAAAATTAAAAATATGTATATTTACACAATAGTAAAATATTTTATTTTTTAGCTAATAATTTTAAAATTACTTAAGTTATAATAACTGTATAAAAACGTGTATGTTTACACAATAATAAGATATTTTATTTTTTAACCAACAATTTTAAAATTGCTAAAGTTAAAACAATTATACAAGATAAGGTAGTTATAAACACTTCTAGAACAATATCGACTTCTTTTTATAAGGATGGTATGAATTTTGAATTATATGTCCTTTTTCTAAATTAAATTATTTTAATAACTAGAAATTGCACCAAATGTTGCAAGAGAGACGCCCTAAGGAAATTTGAGAAGAATCCTCACATATAAATTAAATTGAAGATGAAAAACTCTATGAAGAAATATTAGAAATAATCATCTCTAAACATAGTATTATCCCATTAAACCATAAATTGACATCATCAAAATATTGGTGCATCAAATATCTTGCATAGCTCGTCATCCTTTTGTAATGAGAGAGTGTGTCATCCTTTTGTAATGAGAGAGTGCATCAAATATATTGCATAGCTAGTCATCCTTTTGTAATGAGAGAGTGCATCAAATATCTTGCATAGCTAGTCATCCTTTTGTAATGAGAGAATTTTCATCCAATGCCTTGCATATATCACCGGCCACACTAATAGTAATAGCACAAATATGGTATTATGTGGTGTTATATTAAAATATAATTAAATAAAATACAATAAAAGAAAATATTGCAATTGATAAATGGCTCATCGAGCTCAAGGTTGGAAAATTATGTGGTGTTAGATTAAAATATAATTAAGTAAAATACAGTAAAATAAAATAGTGAAATTGATAAATGGCTCATACAACTCAAGGTTTTATATTAAAATAGATTTAAGTAAAATACAATTAAAAAAAGCTTGCAATTGATAAATGGCCCATATAACTCAAGGTTTTCATCACCATCTCCATCCATGCACCTGAATGGAAGATTATGTGGTGTTATATTAAAATAAAATTAAGTAAAATACAATAAAAGAAAACATTACAATTGATAAATGACTCATAGAACTCAAGATTGGAAGATTATGTTGTGTTATATTAAAATATAATTAAATAAAATACAATAATCATAGAACTCAAGGTTTTCATCACCAATCACGCTAGGCTATTGATGTTGAATGGTGATAACTAATTTGATTTTATGTCTTCACCTCATTTGATTTTTAATTAATTTGTCGCTTTAATATACTATAAATTCTAAAAAAAAATCCCTTAATAAAATAATAAAAATGATCTCTACCTTCTTGTTATTCTCTCTTTGCATATGTTGGAGCCGGTAACTATGCTGGAGCAAGACCATACTGAATTTCCAGTTTCTCCTCCTATAGCCGCCTTCAACTAATTATCAAGACAGTTGCAATTCCCTAAACATATGTTTCAGTTTTTGTAATCACAGGACATATATTTCGGTCTTTTGATGTAATCACAGGACATATATTTCATGCTTTGGATGTAATCGCGCATAGATTTATTCGATATTCATATTCATTCATGTTCATTCGATATATTTTGGTCGAATCTCATATCTTTCAGAACGGTATGAATTAATTACACAATGGTATGTTTTTATAAGCAACCCTCAAAACAAAACAAATGGGTGCTTGCGTATGTGCAATTAATTTTAGCTCAACAATGGTTTTTTTCTTTTCTTTGTCATTTAGGTCTGAATTTTGTAAAACACGATTTACAATGAGACTTTTGTTTGAACATGGATATATGATCTTATCATAAGTTGAAAGAATAACTTAATCACGTATTAAATTAGGAGCTTAGGTGTCACCCCGTAACCTCATATTAAGTTAGGAGCTTAGGTGTCATCCCGTAACCTCAGGGGATAGGTGAAAAGATACTTCATATTTATTTTTAATAAGAACGTGTAGTGTTTTCTAAGATATTAATTATTTTATAATTTATTATAATAAAGGTTTTTTGAAAATTTGAAAATGTTTCTATAGTACAAAAATTTAAATTAATTCGCACTAGTATTTATGTTATGTTTTTTAAGCATAGAATTATTTTTTAAATATCAAAATCTATATAAAATAACATCTATGTAATCAAATATATAAATATATAATAAATGTAACCAAATATATAAAGATCTAATAAATGTAATGGTTTCTAGTATAAAGTCCGCTATTGTCTAGTTCATTTAACTCCTTGATAAAATTCCATTCAAATGTACTAACAACTTTTCTAGAAATTTCTGGAAAGTAAGTATTTCTCTCTTTTGTTATTTTTCCAACAATTTTATTCAAATATAATGTCACGTCTCCCAGACCCAGCTTCTTACCCATATATCATAACTTAGATATACTCGGCTTTATGCACCAGCTAACAAAAAAACTACTTATTGAATCCATTTCAAATTCATACGGTTATCCGATATTTAACTTCTTTTGAGAAATTATAGGCAGCCATGGGAATATAAGAATTTCCATGATAATTTTTTTTTTTGGGCTTTACCTCTACTCTTCGCAGTCCATCTAGTTGACTTATATATCTATATATATATATTAGTTTGTATTTCTCAGGTCAGTTTTTCAGAGTTTTGACCAACTCTAGCCCATCAATAGGCCCTTCCTCAAACTTTCCAGTTTGCAAGCCTTATAAAATTTTCAACATTTTAAAGTTGCAGCATCGAGGTATAGATGTATGCCTCCTCGCATACATCTATCTATACTCAGTTAACCTCCATTGCTCCAACTACTTTCCCCAGCAGTTTATATGGACGGTAAACAGATGCTCTGTTCATTGTATTTTTACATATGCTTACAATCTTCCCTCACACAACCTTTTATCACACAATAGATGTTCAATAGGATTCTCCCCTTATTTTACTGTTACAAACATTCAACATGTTTGACACTCTGGTGCAGATTTAACTATTCCATGGGAAAACTAGGAAACAGATCCTCTTGCTTCAATCAAATGGAGGTAGAGAATACTGAACTGGATAGTTTAGAATCCCTAGTGTTAGATCCTCGTACTTAGTTAGGATTCAACTTCTGCTTTCATATATTTACATTTAATAGAATAATTTAAGTTCTTAATTCAACAATTCTTTCCATTGTAACTCAGCTGACATACTGAACCCCATACTGCTATCACAGGGTTGTTGGTTCCTACTTTCTGTTATTGGTTACAGGGAATTCTGTGCCATCAATATTGTTATGATAGGTTTAGTTGTTTGGTACTTGCTGTTCATGGGTACTGTTTTGTTAAAATTTTCTGTCTATACACACAGCAATTAAATATTCCTTTAAAAGACAGCAAGCTACACCTGTACATAGTTATTAGATTAGCTGTTCAAATGATCTACCATCTCTAACTTCATTACTACAAGGTACTCATCCCTATAATCCAACCATTTGTCTCTGTTATCAATAGCTTTAGTTTGCAATTACATGAGTTACTGAACAAATAATCATTCTAAAATTTGCATAATGAACCATAACATAACAATTCATAAATTGCATAATGAACCATAACATCACAATTCATAAATTTCATAATGAACCATAACATCACAATTCATAAAACAGGGATATATTTAATACACACTTACAGAAATCTCCAACATTATGCATGCATACCTCTACTATGACTAGTCCTCCCAACCTTAGAGTTCATTTATCTCCAGAACTCACCCCCGAGCTGAGATCCTCCAAGAACAGACTAACCTCAATCTGTTCTGGAGCAGCTTATTTAAGCTGTGCTTTCCCCAAAGCCTGTTTCCAATTCTGCGTCCAGAATTTCAGGATGCTTTATTCTTGTTTGCCTAGGCTTCCCTTATTTAGGGACTTTAAAGCTGCTTCCAGCTTTTCCAGCTTTTCTAGCTTTTTACCTCTTCCCAACTGCTTTCCTCAGCATTGGGGAATTTAGATTTTTCCTCAAAATCTAAATTAGAAATAATTTCTTTCAAGGATTTTTGAAAGATTTTGGGGAAAGTCTTTACCTTTTCCATCACCTCATGGATTAGGCATGTGATCTCAATTTCTCATCTGGTCATAGTGCATACACAATGTTAATTATTTATTTTTCATAAATAAATAATTAACCACATCCACACAATAGTTATCCATTGGGGTCCACTCCCCTTTGGATTTATGTTCAAATGTCTAATTTGAAAAGCATAGAACTTGGGGTGTTACATATTCCCCCTCTGAAAACAAACACCGTCCTCGGTGTTGACAATTATCTACTTAGTTTATTTTGAAAATAAATATGAATGCTTTTCCCTCATTTCAGCTTCTCTGTTCCATGTAGCTCTTTCAGCAGTAAAGTGCTCCACTGCACCTTTACTCTAGCTACTGTTTAATTTCGCAATTCAATTTCTTCCCGCTTTCAGATTTGAAGCGGCTCTGGAAGGAATTCCTCCTCTGGTTCCACCTGGACCACATTCCAATCAATAATGTGAGAAGCATCATGTACAAAAATTATATTTTTCCAACAAGGAGATATGGAACACATCATGAAATTTTAATATGCAAGTGTAAGGCTAGTTTATAAGTCATTAGTTTCCCCCCTTTCCAACACCTTCCTCGGTGTTACACTTTAACGTTGATTTTTCAACTTTGATAAAAATTTCTTCTTTGTCCTTGATTAGTTTCCAGCAGAGTACTCTCCTGCTTCCACTCTATTTACTGATGCCTTATGCAGTTGGTTTTCTTCCTACTTCTTTGCAAGAAGTCTGTCTGGAAGATCTTTTATTCTGGTTTCTCTGTCCACAATTCATACCAATGTAAGTAATATCAGGTACATACAATTTATAATCCACAGCAACATTCTGCATTTCAATAAGTTAAGAAATTCAGTTATTAGTCAAACCGTTCAGGTTCATAATAGTTTAGTGCACTTTTAGTACACTACTTATCCTTTCTTGTTTTTCAGTGAGATTCTTTCCTCATGCAACTTGGTCCAGTTCAGCTTTTCTTGAGTTTCTAGGTGATTTATCTTCACCTTTTTTCTCCTTGGTTCCAGAGTGTACACTTTCCTGTTACACACTTGGCTAAACAATTTTACACTTTTCATTAGTACTCATAAATGAAAGAAAACAATTGTATCATATGCATGTTTATGCTTACCCTGTCTCAGTTCATAGCCGTACTTCCAGTATCTTATCATTGTTTTCTTTTTTTAGTCAATCAATTTAATTAGTAATAACTAGACTCGTTAATAATCTCTACAATTCAATGCTTACTTCCCACATGAAATTTTTTCCTCTAACCTCTTTTATGAATTGTATCCACTAGTTCAAAACTTACGTGAATAAATTTGGAGCTTATGGGTTTCCCCCACACCCAAGTCCAAATGTATCTCATCCTCTTTTCTCTCAGTTGGTAGCTGTATGATTTCCCACTATTTCCCTGTCTTGAATTTAAGACTCAGGAAAATAAAATAAAATTTACACCCACAAAATTTTATAGTATGAATACATGTAATTACTATCATTCATCACCTTCACAAGTATGACTACTTGATAATGTCAAAAATAAATTTGACACAATTTCCCCTTTTTCAAGGAATTACCATAATTTATACATTTACTAAAATTGTTTTTTTTTTTTTCATTTTCATGCTGTATAAATTCCAATGATGATTCACCAATTGTATCTATATGTGAATTCCACTAATCATTAGAAATCAGTCCATGGTTTATATAGGTTTTCAATTTTCCCCTAGCTAGCCCACCTGGGAAAATTTGATTTATCCCTTCATTCATTCATTCATAACTCAATGTAGTGGATTTGCATTACATTATTTAATATGCAATGGTCCACAATTACTAAACCAACTATTTAACTGTGTTTATAACTCGTATTTAAGCTTACCACTTCATTATTTTCCATGAACTAAAATAGGCTCATCACAAAATACTCTAGTCATGACTTAAATCATCTTGGAAGTTTTTCCAATGTCAATATTTGTTTTTCCTCATTATACTTTTAACACTTAATCTACCACTACTAGTGTTTATTACTCCTTTAACCATAATTAGAGTAATAATATTTCGACCATATGGTAAAATATGTCCTTCCACGTCACTTGCAACTTTTAAGGGGAATTCACTTTTTAATATTCACTAGTGAATTTTTTCCTCTCCCTTAATCTCGTGGGTATAAAGTTTGAGTTTTACTAACTGAACTAAATTATCATGTATGAAGATATTATATTCATACAACTCAACAAAGTTAACATTATAACATATAACAAGATCACCTATATTTATAATGTTAATTGTAGATTTAACTTATGTCCCACGTGCAATTTGTTTCATTTTACTCTATCATTTCTCATGATAATTATTATTATTTTATATATATATATATATATATATATATATATATATATATATTTAATAGTTAATTAAGAATTTACAACTTATATTTAACATACCTCTATTAAATATAAATTGTCCTGTTTTCTATTATCCACCTTTCTCTATATATTCCAATATGAACTTTCCTTCTTCTTTTGTTCTACTAACTATGGTAACACATAGTATTATATAGCATCTTAGGAACATATATCACCCCCCAATTATTCATTTATATCTTTTCATGCTTCTAGTCAACTTGTCACACCTCCAAAATATTTTCTTATTATTATTATTATTTTATTTTTTTTTTAATTTTTTTTTTTTGTAAAACCTCTAAGGGTTTCTTCTTGTTCACCCAAGGTCTAAACGAGTTAGGCAATGATAACCATTAAGCTAGATTAACATTTTATTTTAAAATTTAAGTCTTACTTCCTCACTTTTAAAACTCTATATATCACAAAAGTCGAGCCTTACTTACCCATTTTAAGACTTTATACTTCTATAACTATATAGGCATTACCAAACCACCCACCATGTTTACAACATGTAATATCACAAAACCCACGAGGGTTATAACATATGGTTTTCGTTACCATATAACCCACCATGTTTATAACATAGGCTAGCTCCAAACCCACAAGGGTTATAACATATGGTTTATGACATTAGAAATTATGAGGTATACATATATATCTAACCTTATGTCTCAACACCATTCGTAATATATATATTTTTAACTTTTATCTCGGCCCCGGCCGTTACTTATAACTATTTCACCCTTCCACTTCGATATATTTAACATTTTTATCGTTGGCATCAATTGTATGCATATATCATTGTATCGTTTTATATCACCGCTGTAGGTAATGTTTGCGCTGGCTTACACCGTGATAGCCGCGCTGTTAGAAATGTAAATTGCGGTCATTTCATTTTATATATATATATATTTTTTTTAAATCACTTGATTTTCTGAACCGTGCTAATAATGACGGTAAGGGCGGATTCAGTTAACCCTAATGTTTACATGATTATACTCAGTGCTTGGTTGCGTGCGCAGCCAGGGGTTGCGTGAGGTTGGAGGGTTGAGTGCGATGCAGACCTATGCCGTCTTCTGAGCTGAAAAGAGTGCGTTGGTACGCCTCTCCTGTGCGGTAGATCTTCCTGATTTCAAATGGCGTGCTCTTTTGATCGCTCTTCAGGAACCTACGTTGTCACAGATGTACACCTACATGTGATCGATGGACACGTCTCACCCTAGCTGGGAATGTCACTTCGGCGGTGTTAAATCCGTTATTTCGCCGAATTTTTTTTTTTTTGGATGACCGCGTACATCAGAGTGTATGGAATAATGTTAAATTTCTTTGGAGCAGGACGCATGGTGAGGTTTGTTTAGATCGATACGATTCCCCCTCGGGATTTCGTAGGGATAACTGTCGTATGTATTAAATGCGCAGATGTAACTCTGGGTTTCCTCGGTAAATTTATGAGTTTGAGGTAGGGTTCTTGTTTATTATTTCAACCCTCCCCCCCGCCCAGACTCGCTCCTATTCCCATCGCCCTCTTCGATGTTTTTATTTTTGTCGATGATGAGGGGCGATCCACTATTCTCTTGCCTACGCTTCTCTTCCGAAGGAGTAAATCGATTTTCGCTCCAGTTTCTCATTCTTTCTTTGATTTCTTATTTTAATTACATTCTTTGCCAGTCTCTTCTCATTTCTGGGGCGTTGTTTGTTTTGTTTGGTTTCAGGTGCGTAGATGGCGTCTCTGACTGGTGTATTACCTGTTTTTCCATCTCATTCTCCAGACAGCTCGAGTTACAGGTTCTGTTGTATGTATGTGACTTATTACTCGGCACACACGTCTGTGTGAAATGCTAGGGTTTTAGCTTTCTATTGCAGTAACTCTTAGTTTAATGATTTATATTTTTTTCTGCTAGAACCCTGGTCTATCTTTATTATCTGGGAAGAATCTGTAGAATTAAATGTCTACAGTGAGAGGGTTTCTAATTAATTTTTTTTTTCTTCAGGATACCGCGGAATGCTATGTCGTTGGCATATATAAAGTTACGTCTTACATTAATGGGTTAACTTTGAATTTACAACCCCCAATCTCATGCTCAGAGCCACAATTTATGGTTACAGTCTTAGAACTCCGTTTTTATTCAAGTTGCAGAAAACCTTTCACTCTTTCTATGCCGCGAGGAGTGACCAGAACCCTCCTCTGCTTCTCCTCTTCCATGATTTTATCGCGATCAGCGTATCTCTGCTATATCTCTATATTACTTAGTTTTTTTTCTAAGCTCGGTGTTTCTATGTGGTTTCCAGGAAAAGTAGCAGAGAAACGTACTGAAAACCTAGCCATACCTCCTTGCGGTGTGTATGGTTACGTGTACTGCGTTTAATCTTAACTAGACATGCCGCCTGGGGTTACCACGCTGTAACCAATTTGTTTACCCCTAAGCATATACGCCATGAGTCAATCGTGTCCTGCACTTATATTCTTGCTTTGCTATATTGCTTCACTAACTTTTCTGATGGGTATGTTAATGGTATAACGATCGCCGTGTAGATATCTCCCCCGACAGAGCTATTTTACCTATTCTTGTTGGCATATATATGTATCTTGGGCGTAATATCGTTCTAGTCTTGTCGCACTATCATACATAAAATCTGAACATGCATTCACAATTCTTAACGCACTATTATGCATATAAATTTGAGCAGACATTCTCTAATCTTATCGCACTGTTCTTCATATAATTTGAACCGACATTCCCGAATCTTATCGCGTGGCTCAACATGTTTCTGCTATCAGAAATCTATAATTTCATCTCGTTATTGTTTTTAAAATGTGCTAATACGTGTACCTCGAGTTATGTAAAATCGACTACGAGGTGAATATTGTCTATGGGAAGTTTAATGGAACGGCCCTACTTATTTTGTTCACACTAAATGCTTACACTCAACGCATCGAATGTGCTATGTCTATGGTAAGATAATGACTGAAATTTCTTTTTGTAAGTAAGGATATGTTTTGATTTGTTTATGAGAAATATCCAAGTGAAACTAACACATCGCATTTTCTATAGGTAGAATTATTATTTGTCTTTTAGCTTGACCCCAATCATAGAATGGGGATTTTATAAAGTTCTAATATATATATTAATAGTCTCCAATCATGCCATGCTAAAATTCTAATATACTAATATATGGGTTATATATCAATCCTTTTCTACAAGTAGAACTGATCATCCATATAAAATCAAGCACTTATTATGTTTTTATATGTAGATTATAGAAATTCGAGTGGTGTACCTTAGTTATAATTTAGGGCTTTGTTAATTTTTTTATAGTTATTTCATGGATTAGGAGTATATTCAAGAGTACCATTTATGCTTGGAACGCTATGAATGATATGATATTTCTGTAAGGTAGAAGATCTCCTGAAACTACAAAAATTTGCAAATACATACTCAAGGTTTATTTTCTTTTCTTCTCTTTGATCTTATCATGTAGCTTCCAATGATATTACAATATTTTCTTAGCATAAATATGAGCATGTACTTTCAGATTTATATAGTTACATGTAATACCAGTTAATATTTAGTTATCTGTGGAGACTAAGTACCTTCAGCTTTAACCCTATTGGATTTAAAGTTCCTGTAGCTTTCTACTCCATGGAATTCTGGTCTACAACTAAACAGAATCTAAAAGGTGAAAACCTAAGGATAGATTCAGTTAAATGTAGTACTGAAATCACTCATATCATTCCATTAATTTTTATATGTAGTCAATTCATACTGATGTAAAATAGAAGAGCATCATATTTAAAGACCTACCATTCATGCAGTAGACCAACCTCCCACCCCAGATCAACCTTTACTCTTCTCTCTAGAAGTTCCCTTTTCTATGTATTTAGGGAAATAAATATAAATTCATTTTTCTTTTTGTATGTCCTATTCTTACCCTCATAATTGAAATATTTCTAGTGAGGTTAAATCATGGTAAAAAAAAATGATACATTCCTATGAAGGTGCTGATGCTCAATAAGGCCAGCTAGATGATATATCAGTTAGGTACTACTGTTTTCTCTCTTGTTTTTCATCACAATAAGACAGCATCGATCTTTGCTACTGTATTAAGATGGTTTCAGTATCTTATCTTTATGAACACTAAAATTTCTTTTACCTAACGATGATATGTCATTGTAAACTTACAGATTTTTTTTTCATCATGGATATATAGTCCGAGTGAAGAAACAATCATACGCTATTATTTTTCATAGAAGTAATATTTTTCTGAGAGATATCGGTTTCCAGTTTTAAACCTATTATAGGTTTAACCATTCTGGTATATGAGCCTCATCATATTACTCCCATACCAATGTTTCTATTTCATCACCATCTGTTACATGTATACCTGAAAGTATACCTGAAATTATATCCAAGATATTTGAAGTAATATTTTTAATATTCATAAAATTTATAACAGTTTATTATTTCTTTGTGAGCACATATCTTGCCCAATTTTTTAACTTTGGCTCCGATACCATTTGTCACGTCTCCCAGACCCAGCTTCTTACCCATATATCATAACTTAGATATACTCGGCTTTATGCACCAGCTAACAAAAAAACTACTTATTGAATCCATTTCAAATTCATACGGTTATCTGATATTTAACTTCTTTTGAGAAATTATAGGCAGCCATGGGAATATAAGAATTTCCATGATAATTTTTTTTTTGGGCTTGACCTCTACTCTTCGCAGTCCATCTAGTTGACTTATATATCTATATATATATATATTAGTTTGTATTTCTCGAGATGGTTTCATGGTTTCGAGTTTTGACAATTCTAGCCCATCCAAAGACCTTCCTCAAACTTTCCGGTTTCAAGCCTTATAAAATTTTCGACATTTTAAAGTTGCTGACATCGAGGTATAGATGTATGCCTCCTCGCATACATCTATCTATACTCGGTTAACTTATCATTGCTCCAACTACTTTCCCAGTTTATATGGACGATGAAAACGGATGCTGTTCTGTTGTAGAATTACATATGCCTTGCAATCTATCCTCACACAACCTTTTATCACACAATAGGTATTCAATAGGATTCTCCCCTTATTTTTCTCCCATTGCAACAATTAACATGGTTGACACTCTGGTGCAGATTCAAATATTCCATGGGAAAACTAGGAAACAGATCCTCTTTCTTCCATCAAATGGAGGTAGAGAATACTGAACTGGATAGTTTAGAATTCCTAGTGTTAGATCCTCGTACTTAGTTAGGATTCAACTTCTGCTTTCATATGTTTACACTTACATTTAATAGAATAATTTAAATTCTTAATTTTACAGTTCTTTCCATTGTAACACATCTGACATACTGAACCCCATACTGCTATCACAGGGTTGTGTCCTACTTTCTGTTGTTGGTTACAGGGAATTCTGTGCCATCAATATTGTTATGATAGGTTTAGTTGTGTGGTACTTGCTGTTCATGGGTACTGTTTTGTTAACATTTTCTGTCTATACACACAGCAATTAAATATTCCTTTAAAAGACAGCAAGCCACCCTGTACATAGTTATTAGACGAGCTGTTCAAATGACCTACCATCTCTAACTTCATTACTACAAGGTACTCATCCCTATAATCCAACCATTTGTCTCTGCTATCAGTAGCTTTAGTTGCAATTACATGAGTTACTGAACAAATAATCAAAGCTAAGATTTGCATAACGATCCATAACATAACAATTCATAAATTGCATAATGAACCATAACATCACAATTCATAAATTGCATAATGAACCATAACATCACAATTCATAAAACAGGGATATATTTAATACAAACTTACAGAAATCTCCAAAATTATGCATGCATACCTCTACTATGACCAGTCCTCCCAACCTTAGGGTTCGTTTATCTCGAGAACTCACCCCCGAGCTGAGATCCTCCAAGAACAAACTAGCCTCAATCTGTTCTGGAGCAGCTTATTTAAGATGTGTTTCCCCAAAGCCTGTTTCCAATTCTGCGTCCAGAATTTCAGGATGCTTTATTCCTGTTTGCCTAGGCTTCCCTTATTTAGGGACTTTAAAGATGCTTTCATCTTTTCCAGCTTTTCCAGCTTTTTACCTCTTCCCAACTACTTTCCTCAGCATTGGGGAATTTAGATTTTTTCTCAAAATCTAAATTAAAATTTATTTCTTTCAAGGATTTTTGAAAGATTTTGGGGAAAGTCTTTACCTTTTCCATCACCTCATGGATTAGGCATGTGATCTCAATTTCTCATCTGGTCATAGTGCATACACAATGTTAATTATTTATTTTTCATAAATAAATAATTAACCACATCCACACAATAATTATCCATTGGGGTCCACTCCCCTTTGGATTTATGTTCAAATGTCTAATTTGAAAAGCATAGAACTTGGGGTGTTACATATAATGCACTAGTCTAACATCATCCTTGTAACCAACATCACTAGATTAAATACCCTAATGCTTCACCCAAAACACAATGGTCAACACTCCCTATTGGTGAACAATCTCCACTTAAAATAAATTCAACAGGTTAGAACTAGTTGCTCACTAGGTTTAAAATTAAAAATATGTATATTTACACAATAGTAAAATATTTTATTTTTTAGCTAATAATTTTAAAATTACTTAAGTTATAATAACTGTATAAAAACGTGTATATTTACACAATAATAAGATATTTTATTTTTTAACCAACAATTTTAAAATTGCTAAAGTTAAAACAATTATACAAGATAAGGTAGTTATAAACACTTGTAGAAAAATATCGACTTCCTTTTATAAGGATGGTATGAATTTTGAATTATATGTCCTTTTTCTAAATTAAATTATTTTAATAATTAGAAATTGCACCAAATTTTGCAAAAGAGACGCCATAAGGAAATTCGAGAAGAATCCTCACATATAAAGTAAATTGAAGATGAAAAACTCTACGAAGAAATATTATAAATAATCATCTCTAAACATAATATTATCCCATTAAACCATAAATTGACATCATCAAAATATTGGTGCATCAAATATCTTGCATAGCTCGTCATCCTTTTGTAATGAGAGAGTGTGTCATCCTTTTGTAATGAGAGAATTTTCATCCAATGCCTTGCATATATCACCGGCCACAGTAATAGTAATAGCACAAATATGGTATTATGTGGTGTTATATTAAAATATAATTAAATAAAATACAATAAAAGAAAAGATTGCAATTGATAAATGGCTCAACGAGCTCAAGGTTGGAAAATTATGTGGTGTTAGATTAAAATATAATTAAGTAAAATACAGTAAAATAAAATAGTGAAATTGATAAATGGCTCATACAACTCAAGGTTTTATATTAAAATATTTTTAAGTAAAATACAATTAAAAAAAGCTTGCAATTGATAAATGGCCCATAGAAATCAAGGTTTTCATCACCATCTCCATCCATGCACCTGAATGGAAGATTATGTGGTGTTATATTAAAATAAAATTAAGTAAAATACAATAAAAGAAAAGATTAAAATTGATAAATGGCTCATAGAACTCAAGGTTGGAAGATTATGTTGTGTTATATTAAAATATAATTAAATAAAATACAATAATCATAGAACTCAAGGTTTTCATCACCAATAACGCTAGGCTATTGATGTTGAATGGTGATAACTAATTTGATTTTATGTCTTCACCTCATTTGATTTTTAATTAATTTATCACTTTAATATACTATAAATTCTAAAAAAAATCCCTTAATAAAGTAATAAAAATGATCTCTACCTTCTTGTTATTCTCTCTTTGCATTTAATAGAATTAATTGAACCAAAACTAAAAAAACACTAAACTTTAGAGGTTTATTAGTTGTGTGTAGGTGGAATCTTTTTAAATTTTACTTAAAAAAAAATAGTACCAATATCCCAAAGTTATAATAGAATTTTTGTTCCAAAAATATCTTCTATCTTAAACATAAAAATTGTAAATAACTTGAATTATTTAAAATTCATATTTTTTATAACACTAAAACTATATTCTACCACATTTATAAATAATAATTAATTACTTCAAATATTAACTCTCTATAAATATTAAAAAATTAAAATATAAAAATTACTTTCGAAATGAAGGTGATGATCGAAGATAAAAGATCATAATAACATAATTTAATAACCAATTGTTACAGACCTTCCACGCTATAATGCAAATGTGGGTGCTCAATAATTATGGAAATAAATTTAAAACCTAACGCTTTGAGGAGCCAATAACCACTAAAGTTTAAAGTGCCAATTTTGAAATTATCTTGTCAATGATTTGGTGGAAACAACCCAGACCATGAGATAAAATGTTACTTAATTTCACTTAATAGACTTAACACTCACTCAAAGTAGATTTAAAATTTATAAGAAACATGGAATCTGAACTTCGTTATTATAAATTTGAATTATTAGCCCTATGACTCCTAATTTAACATTGGTTATCTTACTCTACGATTTATGTCTTCTAGGAATAATGATTTAATTCCAAAAAGAAATTCAAAGTGAAAGAACATGTTACATATAGTGTGTCATCAACATATTGAAAATTCTATAGCTGCTACATATTGAAAATTCTCTAGCTGCTATTAAAAAAACCTTTCTCAAATCGAAATTCATGAGCAACACTTTTTGGACCATGTGTAAGGTGGTATTCCAATAGCACCAAGGTTTTGAAAGACACTCTCCACCGATTTTTTGTCAAAAGCTGACAATCTGTCAAATTTAAAATCATTCATTTATGGTCATAGTTCAGTATAACATCCTACAACCATTTTTCCAATAAACGATCATTTTGTTAACCAACCTCTCATGCAGAACCTCCACAATTCTCCAATAGTCATCCACTTCAAAGGCAGCCTGAGATATTAGAGCCATTGTACGCGTTTCTGGCCCCATGGATCATTGTTGGTGGCTTCCTCTGTCAACCTTAAATTAAAAATATAAAGGCCCTTTTTGGTCAATGTGAACAGAGTATATTACACACAATAGGATTTTTTTAGTGACAGAGGAAGAGAAAGAAAACCTTAAAAAAAAGCAAATAAAAATACTTAATAACCAATTAACCAATAGATCTGATACACTGAAACTATTAAACAAACAAAATATATTTAGTTTTCTCATAAAATTGAAATCCGAGATCACAAATTCTAACTTAGAGGAATTTTACACTTGTCCAATGAGCGATTTGGGTTTAAAGAACACTTAACCAATAGATCTTATACACTGAAACTATTAAATACACAAAATGTATTCAGTACTCTCCAAGAATTCAAATCTGAGATCACAAATTGTAACGCAGAGGCATTACACTTGTCCAATGAGCGATTTGGGTTTAAGGAACACTGCAATTCATTACATACCAGTCCAAACCATTGATAGGCATATGCAAGCTAATTCAATTTATGACAATTTGGGCTTTCAAGTATTTCAGCAAACAAGTCATGGGTTCGAAGACATGGACTTACAGTGGTTATGCAAAGCCTTTTCTATATAGTTAATATTATTTTCAGTTTATTTAACTGACTTAAATCAAGAATTGGTTTACAGTTCAAGCAATGAGATATATGGATGTTTCATTTTTTAGTTTAATAATAATATTTTATTTTTTCAACTGTTTCTAATCTGATGGCAGTGACAGTCAACAATAATACACCATGGAAGTTAGGAGAGTTGTTTTCAAATAGTGACGCCTTACGGCATAAATATTAAATTATATTTTAAAAATTATCAAATATAATTTATTATTATAAATATTTTAATAAAATTACTTTTTCTAAATTAAATTATTTGAATAAATTTTAAATTAATTTTAAATTATATTTCCTATTAAGAGGTCACACTTTCAAAACTAGAGGGGGTATATTATGTATGTCTTCTTAGACTTAACAGTCAAATCACTGTGTGGAGGTGGGTCCCTTGTCCCACAAACAAGGGGGTCTCACACACCAATTTGATCACTGTGTGGAGGTGGGTCCTTTGTCCCACAAACAAGGGGGTCTCATACACCAGTTTGGTGTCTGGCTTGGCTGTGACATTACAATTGGATTATTATTATTATTATTATTATTATTATTATTATTATTATTTATTCTTATCAAGGTTTTTATAAAATTATCTATTTGAAGTCTTTACTTTTGGTAATTCCTGTAGAAAAAATACTAAGCCCAAAATTTCCTCTCACTACCTCATATTGTGAATTGATTCATGCACAACATATGTGCTTTCATCAATACTTACTCTCAGGGAAGTGAGGAAATTCACCTTCTATGAAGTGGAGAAAGCCACTTTCTTATTGAACACATGTGGTTTCATGAATTCTTACCCTCAATGAAGTGAGAGAGACACCCTCGATGAAGTGGGGAATGACACTCTCTTATTAGACATTGGAGAATTGATTCTTTCAAGAGTTGATACACTTTATGGAGCCTTAATATATAGTTCCTATAGTATGTGACCATAAGTGATATGTTTCAATAGGATATATGTGCCTACCTAGGGTGCTCATATGGAGTTCCTTTTGTATGTTCTTTTAGCATGTGCCAATTACATTTCAGCACATTATTTATTATTATACTAGCTCATACTACCTTCCAACTACGGAAGATCAAACATCTAATTATGAGACTTTTCCACACAAACATTGTTGAATACGACACTATAATTAAATTAGGGGTAATCATGCCTATATTTGGAATACAACCATATTCCCAATTAGACTATGAAATTTTTTAACTTTGTGATAAATACCATAGGACCATAATTCTTTTCTTTATTGATTTATTTCTTAAAATAATGCATGTATTTGGTGTCTCCATCTTTGTCATTATTAGTTTGTAACTACAAAACATGCTAGTCTAATATGGGAGTTTCTAATTTCAATGTGAACTCATTCATGTAAGATAGGTGACTCAAATTCATTTCTCATTACACATTACTTTCTAAGAGCTATATAGTTTTGACCCTTTCTCTATAATTGAGAATTATTTTCAGTTTGAATAACTCCCTCTTAAAATCTTTTCATTTACAAGTTGGTAAATAAAATACATTGTGTGATGTATATTCCCTATATAAATTTCAGTCCTTACAATATTTGATTTATCTCAATTAAACACCAATAAATAATCATACTATGTGACAACTAACTATAACCAACTATTTCCCATGTGAGAAACACAATTGTATTGTACTATCACCCATTATTGATGATATTTTACCATAAATTTGACATCCTTAATGTAACACCCCCAATTTATGTGTTTGAATTTCAAAGCTAGACATTTGAACTTTAATCCTAAGGGGAGTGGACCCCAGAGGATAAGTATTTTGTGAATGTAATTAAATATTTAATTTGAGGAAATGAATAAAATGATTGTGTACAGATGGACCAAAATGAGATGTTGAGATCACTTGCTAAATTGATGAGGATGGATAAGGCAACAAATTCCCCACAATCTTTCAAAAATCCTTGAAAGAAATTATTTCTAATTTAGATTTTGAGGAAGAATCTAAATTTCCCCAATGATGAGGAAAGTAGTTGGGAAGAGGAAAAAAGCTAGAAAAGCTGAGGAAAAGCATAAAACAGCTTAAAAGAGCCCCTAAAATGGGAAGCCTAGGCAAACAGGAAGAAAAGCATCCTGCTATTCTGGACGCAGAATTAGAAACATGCTTTGGGGAACCATAGCTTAAATAAGCTGCTCCTAAACAGATCAGGGGTTGATCTGTTATAGGAGGTGATCTCTGCTCGGGGGTGAGTTCTGGGAGACAAAAAGGACTCTAAGGTTGGGAGGTTGGTCTACTGTGTGCATGGTATGTGTTTAAAAATTATTGATATGTTTGTGTTATATGGTATGAATTGGATACATATAAAAGTTGACTATATAGTACAATTATAAATGCTACATTTAACAGATTTAATCATAAGGCATTCACCTTCTTAACTCTGTATGGTTGTAGAAAACAAAAATCTGTAGAGTAGAATTCAACAGAAATTCTAAACCAAAGGATGGTTTAAATCTGTGAATACATAGTTCTCCACTGATAATTTAATTTTAATCTACTTCTGATCTATTAATATGCATTCATAAGCATGAAATGGTACTACAAGAAGAATTCCTCTAATAACTTTCAAATAATTTGTAAATTAGATCTGAGGATCTATAAGTATGAAATTTTTTATAGGAAAAGCTCAAATTTAGCTTTAACCTACTTTTGAGTTATAAAACGAATTCTATTATACACATACATTGGAGAAAGTAGAGTAAGATGTTCTATATTGTATCTTGAAATAGCATTGTATGCACTGTTACATGGACTGCAATTGATTTTTGAGACAGAAACTATATTCTAAATAAATTTCATAGTTCATTTAACAATTCCGCAACAGAAAAAAAAAAAAAAAAAGACCAGCCAGTTGACAGAAACCCTTTAGATGCAACCTAGATAAAGGAACTGAAAAGTATTATAGTTTATTTGTATGGTATTTAACCTGAGTTCAGGGAAATTTTAACGAGAATTTCTGTTCTGTATACAGCATTAGAAAAACAAACAAATTTCAAATCGGCTATTGTCAATAAAAAGAAGTCTGCTGAAGAATGTTACAATTTTATAAACTAGTTCCTACACGACCACTAGGATACCAACATATCTTACTGACAGATGATTATGTATATATTACATCGACATTAAGGAAAAGATAACTGTGCTGGACTGACAGTCATTGAATAATATGAAGTGGACAGGAATTGAAAGATATGTATAACTAATATAAAACAAATAAAACTATCCTCTATCGAAAAAACGTATAGTCATATTTCAACATTAAAAACCATCCAAGTCTAAATAGAAAACAACAATCATTGTAGAGCATAAAGAGTAACTGGGTAATAGGTGAAATTATATGTGTTCTCTATCGATTATCCATGGTACCAATTCTTATCAACGAACTATATAAAAACCCCGCATAATCATGAAAGTCAAGGCGTCCCAAATAATAAAGACATTTTAATGGCAGATTCGTAGATACCTACTCCGCCATCCCTTACTGCATATTAGGAAATTTAATAATTATAATCATCGATTTTGTTCAGATACACTAGTTCGGGAATGAATCAATGTTTTTAAAAAATGTCCTTGTACAAATTAGAGGGTCGTAGCCGTAATAGAGAATAGAACGAAAAATAATGACTTTCTACAATTACGCAGATCACAACTGAGGTGAAAACTGGAACACGTAGCAATAAACCCCGAGTAAGCGATTTGGGGAACTGAGTAGAACTTGTACAAAAGACGAGGAATAGCAATTTAAGTCGACCGAACTTGCCGGAAACGTAGGAGATTATCTGGAAACAATTTTTGTTCGAATGAAGGCCATTATACCTGAAACGAACATAACAATGCACATTAGAGGAATATTATATGGCAATATTAACGTTCTTATACAGAACAAGCTCATGAAATTCAACGAAGGTGAAAATCGTATACCTGATTAATAAAACGGGATAACTTCCTGAAACAAAACGTAGTGGAACAATTAGTCGATTTGCTCGTAAAGAGGATACCATTAAAGTTTACCAGGGTTAGGGTAGCGAATCAAACCTGGACAACGATTCTGGAATTTATCTTGCCAAAATACGACCCGTCCACGCATAATGATTCCGGAAGCCTGTACATCATCAGCTAAACATAAAATGAAACTAACCCAATTGTTTTAACTAAATTCCCTACAGGAAAACAACAACAAAACTTGTAAGAAGGCTAGATAAGCGGTATAAATAGATCTATTGCTCGTTAGAAAATGCCGATACTGAAATAGACATACACCTCGGCTGTAACACTCTCGGGATGATCCCAGGGTGGGATAACGAAATTTGAACGCGGAGAGGCATGGTAAAATGAAACAGGAGGATGAATAATCTGAGATAATAAATGAACAACAAACCCTAGTTTCATATATTGAGGACCGTCCATGTGTAAGACGGATTATGGGTGAAAACGAGTCATGGAGACGCGGGAAAACTCAATCAGTAACAAGGACAAGAAGAATCCCGAGCGGGATCGTATAGTAATGGTAGCCGAGCAACATAGTACCCGCTTGCGTAGCTAAGACTGGTAAACCAGAGTTAAATGCCAAGCAAGTAATTATAACCTTGCAGACCCGAGAATTTATAAAATCAGAAGTGACCGCGAACATTAAAAACGTATATGGAAATAAATTTTATCAGTTACGTGTAAGCCAGATGTTCATGGAAACCGCGTTGAGTACAATAGTGGTTGTAACGAAAACAAAAACAAAACAAAAATCCCATCTATTTAATGAGAAAGGACTCTTTCCTGAAGAATAGACGGCGTATATTCGTATGAAATAACCAGCGATCGAGGCATACGAGTGGACCACATGAAGTATCGTGTGAGAGTTGGTCGCATTAATGTTGGCAATCAATTCGGTTGTTATACCCATATAATGTGAAGTACTAACATTTCAAAACTTTCATCTCTAACGTAAGTATTAAGGTGTATACAAATTTATATATACATGGTGAATGGGTGGTATAAAGAGAACCATATAATGGGGTGTAAATTTAATTAAATAATTCTGAGGGCCATTGTATGGCGAAATTACCCAAAGATTTAGCCATAGGGAAATGGAGAAAGTATAAAGGCCTCTCGTTAATGTTTTAACATATATAGTGTTTGTCTTGTTTAAAGTGCATGGGTTTTTGACCAATGAAAGAATAAATAAATGAAAAAAAAAAAAATTATCTTCTTTTGGTATAGAAAAGAGAGGTGTGACAAATGGTATCAGAGCCCAAGTTATAAAACTGAGCTGTTGTTATTGTGCTCATTGTTGCTGAGTGTTTCTTGTATAAATGAGTATGGTGGAAAATTTTCTTTTTAAAATCTTGCTGACCTGTGTTATGAGTGTGTACAGTGGTGCTGAAATGGCTGAAGGTGAAGAAATTTATGTGGATCTGTGGGATGAGTTTGGTACACCAGATCCCAACTCCAGTGATGGCTATGTTGCATAGGTTGCAACGAGAATTGGCTGAACTAAGAAGCCAGAATGACAGGTTGTCATCAGTCAGTAAGGAGCAGGAAAAGCTCATCAGAGAACTAGCTTCACGGAACAGCCAAGAAGGCGAAGGTTCCGAAAAGAGGAAGATTGATGAATCTGATGACGATGATGCTGCTAGACATCATTCTAAACAGAAAAAGGAATTACAAGGGGAATTCCGAAAAATCAAACCTCCCTCCTATGATGGGGAAAAGGAGGAAGATGCTGAAGCCTGGTTGCTGAATATGATTAAATATTTCCAGGTCTATGAATATGAAAGCAATCTAAAGGCCAGATTAGCTGTTTACCAACTACAAGGTAAAGCTACCTTGTGGTGGGAGGAGATGAAAATGGTTCATACTATTGATGAAAAGACAGTTACTTGGGAGGATTTCCAGGTTAAGTTTAAAAATCGCTATCTAAATGAACGTTACTATGATGATAAAGCCAAGGAATTTCATGAACTTAGACTAGGGCAGCTCACTATTGATGAATTTGTTACGAAATTTACAAACCTGTTGAGATATGTGCCTTACATAAGGGAAGAAAAGGCAAAGGTGCAAAGGTTTATGAATTGTTTGCCTACTGTGTATAAGGAGAAGATTGAGTTTGACAACCCAAAAACAATGGACGAAGCTGTTCGAAAAGCTAGATTATGCTACCAGCAGTTCAGAAGCAAAACAGAACAGGGAAAAATTTGGAACAACAAGAGAGAATTCAAAGGGAAGAAACAGAAACCAGCCTATTTGAAGAACTTTGGCAGGGACCACCAGCGAAAGAAATTTAATAAAGCCAGAGAAAGTCAAACTTCTCAGTCACAGGTTGCTTCAAGACAAATGGATGGAGACAATAAGAAAGAAGGCACTGTCAAAATGAAGGAACCCTTGAAATGTTGGGGATGCGGAGAACCCCATCTGTTGAGGGATTGTCCCCACAGAAATATTCAGATGGTTATGAGAGATCGAGAAGCAACCACAGTAAATGACATTGCACGAAGCATACCCACTATCAGTGCAGCTTTGGAGAACCGGCAAGCAGAACATCAAGCTACCATGGTTGAAATGGAAGGTAAGATTTTAGACCAAACTGTTACAGTTTTGATTGATCCAGGTGCCTCTTTGAGTTACATTAGTCCAAAAATTGTAGAACAATGTAATCTTAAACCTAAAAAATTTCAGCAATCATGGTTGGTACAGCTGGCCACTGGAACTAAGAGAAAGGTAACACATAAATTACCCAGAAAAGCAATCAAATTAAATGATTTTCAAACAGAAGTAAATCTGAACATACTGCCTCTAGGTTCTTATGACTTGCTGATAGGAATGGACTGGCTGGAAAAGAAGAAAGCCTTGATGAACTGATGGGATAAAACCCTGCATTGTGTGGATGAAGAAGGGAAACCTTTTACTCTCAAAGGAAAACCAAAATCCATTTCAGTAAGACAAATATCAGCACTGCAATTAAAACGAACAGCCAGAAAAGGATATCAAGTTTATGCAGTACATGTGGAGGAAGTGGAGCAGAAAACTGGAGAAAATCTGCTAGATGAGTTACCGGTGGTAAAAGAGTTTAAGGAATTCTTCCCAGATGAGATTCCTCATCTTCCCCCCAAAAGAGAAATTGATTTTTCCATCGATTTAGTGCCAGGAGCAACACCTGTTTCCCGAGCCCCTTATTGAATGAGTCCCCCTGAACTTATGGAACTGAAAATGCAATTGCAAGAATTGCTAGATAAAGGTTATATCAGACCAAGTGTGTCTCCTTGGGGAGCACCAGTCTTATTTGTGGAAAAGAAAGATGGAACTTTTAGGATGTGCATTGATTATCGCCAACTGAACAAGTTGACCATTAAGAATAGATACCCTTTACCTAGAATTGATGATCTTTTTGATCGAGTGAGAGGAGCTTCAGTCTTTTCTAAGATTGACTTAAGAACTGGGTATCACCAGCTCAGAATCAAGGAAGAAGACATCAGCAAAACAGCTTTCCGAACTAGGTATGGACACTACAAATTTGTAGTCCTACCTTTCGGTTTGACAAATGCTCCTGCCACATTTATGTGTCTGATGAACAGTGTGTTGAATAAGTACTTGGATAAATTTGTTCTTGTGTTCATAGATGATATTTTATTCTACTCAAAAAATGAGGATGAACATAGAGAACACTTGAGGATAGTGTTACAAACTCTAAAAGAAAACCAGTTATATGCCAAGTTCAGCAAATGCGAATTTTATAAAGATAAAATTCAATATCTGGGTCATATTATTTCTGAAAAAGGCCTTGCTGTTGACTCTGAAAAGATAAAAGCCATTAAAGAATGGCCAGTCCCAACTGATGTTTCAGCAGTAAGGTCATTTATGGGGATTGCAGGCTATTATCGCAGATTTGTGGAGAGATTTTCTGCTATAGCACATCCCATCACCTCATTGCAAAGAAAGGGTGTCAGGTTCGTGTGGACTGAAAAATGTCAAAACAGTTTCGAGCAATTAAAACAAAAACTTATTTCAGCCCCTATACTGAAGATTGCGGATCCTGAAAAAGAATTTGTCGTATGTATGGATGCCTGCAGAGAGGGGTTGGTAGGAGTTCTTTTGCAGGAAAATTCAATTATTGCATATGAATCTAGGAAACTGAAAATACATGAACAAAATTATAGTGCCTATGATTTGGAATTAGCAGCTGTTATCCATGCCTTGAAAATGTGGCGGCACTATCTTCTTGGGAAAAAGTTTACATTGATGACTGATCATATTAGTCTCAAATATTTCTTTTCCCAAACTGATCTGAATGCAAGACAAGCCAGATGGTTGTCCTTTTTAAGTGAATTTGATATGGACATAAAACATATCAAAGGAAAAGAAAATAAATTTGCTGATGCATTAAGTAGGAATGCTTGTCAGAATATAAACAACATTGGAAGTAGTGCCCAGATCGAAGTGGAAGAGTTGGTGAGAAAAGAAGCAAATCAAGATCCAAACTATGAAACACTCTTGGTAAAACTACAGAAAAAAAGAGAAAATTGATTTCACTCAAAACCAAGAAGGGCTGATCTGTTATAAAAACAGGTTGTATATTCCCAATGTAGAGTCCTTAAAAAGGGAAATTCTGGATGAATATCACAAACATCCATATGCAGGACATCCAGGATATCAGAAAATGTTAACAGCCCTGAAAAAGAAATTGTTCTGGCCAGGAATGAAGAGAGATGTAGCAGAATATTTAAGCAGATGCATGGAATGTCAACTAGTCAAAGTTGAACATCAGCATCCTGCTGGTCTTTTAAACCCTTTACCGATTGCAGAATGGAAATGGGACACAGTTTCCATGGATTTTATAACAGGATTACCCAAAACCAAATACCAACATGATTCAGTCATGGTGGTAGTAGACACCTTAACTAAAGCTGCCCACTTCATACCTGTTAAGTCTACTTTTAGGACAGCCCAAGTAGCAGAAGTGTTTTTAAAAGAAATAGTAAGATTACATGGGGTTCCAAAAGTCATTGTTTCAGACCGGGATGCTAAGTTTACAGCAACTTTTTGGAAAGGGCTATTCGTAGGGATGGGTACTAAAATGAATTTTAGTACTGCTTACCACCCTCAGACAGATGGCCAAATAGAGAGAACTAATCAGATTTTGGAGGATATGATTAGAATGTATGTAATGGATAGGCCTTCAAAATGGGAAGACTACTTGCATTTAGCTGAATTTGCCTATAATAACAGCTATCAATCCTCCATAAAAATGAGTCCGTTTGAGGCACTCTATGGAAGAAAGTGTCAGACTCCTTTGAGCTGGAGCCAGCCAGAACATAAACTACAGTTGGGACCAGATGCTTTACAAGAGATGGAAAGAATTGTTAAACAAATACAAAGAAACATCATGACAGCACAAGATCGCCAGAAAAGTTATGCTGATAAGAAAAGAGTACACCGAGAATTTAAAGTGGGAGAACATGTGTACTTGCGTATAAAACCTAAAAAGAGCACTCTTTATGCAGGGAGCTGTGAAAAACTAGCTCCTAGATATTGTGGTCCTTTTGAAGTATTAGAAAGGGTGGGACCAGTGGCTTACAAGCTGGCCTTACCACCCCATGTTAGAGTTCATGATGTATTTCATGTTTTGTTGTTAAAAAGATATGTGCATGATGCTTCTCACATAGTTGATTGGAATGTTGTACAGGTGGAACCAGAAGGGGAGTTTCTGCCAGAACCGCTTCAAATATTGGAGCGGGAAGAAATTGAATTGAGAAACAGAACAGTATCCAGAGTAAAAGTGTAGTGGAAGCACTTTACTGCTGAAGAAGCTACCTGGGAAAGAGAAGCTGAAATGATGGAAAGATATCCATTTTTGTTTGAAAAAAATGAACTCTAGTAGTTGAATAACAACACCAAGGACGGTGTTTATTTTCAGAGGGGGAATATGTAACACCCCCAATTTATGTGTTTGAATTTCAAAGCTAGACATTTGAACTTTAATCCTAAGGGGAGTGGACCCCAGAGGATAAGTATTTTGTGAATGTAATTAAATATTTAATTTGAGGAAATGAATAAAATAATTGTGTACAGATGGACCAAAATGAGATGTTGAGATCACTTGCTAAATTCATGAGGATGGATAAGGCAACAAATTCCCCACAATCTTTCAAAAATCCTTGATAGAAATTATTTCTAATTTAGATTTTGAGGAAGAATCTAAATTTCCCCAATGATGAGGAAAGTAGTTGGGAAGAGGAAAAAAGATGGAAAAGCTGAGGAAAAGCATAAAACAGCTTAAAAGAGCCCCTAAAATGGGAAGCCTAGGCAAACAGGAAGAAAAGCATCCTGCTATTCTGGACGCCGAATTAGAAACATGCTTTGGGGAACCATAGCTTAAATAAGCTACTCCTAAACAGATCAGGGGTTGATCTATTCTAGGAGGTGATCTCTGCTCAGGGGTGAGTTCTGGGAGACAAAAAGGACTCTAAGGTTGGGAGGTTGGTCTACTGTGTGCATGGTATGTGTTTAAAAATTATTGATATGTTTGTGTTATATGGTATGAATTGGCTACATATAAAAGTTGACTATATAGTACAATTATAAATGCTACATTTAACATAGTTAATCATAAGGCATTCACCTTCTTAACTCTGTATGGTTGTCGAAAACAAAAATCTGTAGAGTAGAATTCAACAGAAATTCTAAACCAAAGGATGGTTTAAATCTGTGAATACATAGTTCTCCACTGATAATTTAATTTTAATCTACTTCTGATCTATTAATATGCATTCATAAGCATGAAATGGTACTACAAGAAGAATTCCTCTAATAACTTTCAAATAATTTGTAAATTAGATCTGAGGATCTGTAAGTATGAAATTTTTTATAGGAAAAGCTCAAATTTAGCTTTAACCTACTTTTGAGTTATAAAACGAATTCTATTATACACATACATTGGAGAAAGTAGAGTAAGATGTTCTATATTGTATCTTGAAATAGCAGTGTATGCACTGTTACATGGACTGCAATTGATTTTTGAGACAGAAACTATATTCTAAATAAATTTCATAGTTCATTTAACAGTTCCGCAACAGAAAAAAAAAAAAAAAAAAGACCAGCCAGTTGACAGAAACCCTTTAGATGCAACCTAGATAAAGGAACTGAAAAGTATTATAGTTTATTTGTATGGTAGTTAACCTGAGTTCAGGGAAATTTTAACGAGAATTTATGTTCTGTATACAGCATTAGAAAAACAAACAAATTTCAAATCGGCTATTGTTAATAAAAAGAATTATGCTGAAGAATGTTACAATTTTATAAACTAGTTCCTACACGACCACTAGGATACCAACATATCTTACCGACAGATGATTATGTATATATTACATCGACATTAAGGAAAAGAGAACTGTGTTGGACTGAAAATCATTGAATAATATAAAGTGGACAGGAATTGAAAGATATGTATAACTAATATAAAACAAATAAAACTATCCTCTATCGAAAAAACGTATAGTCATATTTCAACATTAAAAACCATCCAAGTCTGAATAGAAAACAACAATCATTGTAGAGCATAAAGAGTAACTGGGTAATAGGCGAAATTATATGTGTTCTCTATCGATTATCCATGGTACCAATTCTTATCAACGAACTATATAAAAACCCCGCATAATCATGACAGTCAAGGCGTCCCAAATAATAAATACATTTTAATGGCGGATTCGTAGATACCTACTCCGCCATCCCTTACTACATATTAGGAAATTTAATAATTATAAGCATCGATTTTTTTCAGATACACTAGTTCAGAAATGAATCAATGTTTTTAAAAAATGTCCTTATACAAATTAGAGGGTCGTAGCCGTAATAGAGAATAGAACGAAAAATAATGACTTTCTACAATTACGCAGATCACAACTGAGGTGAAAACTGGAACACGTAGCAAGAAACCCCGAGTAAGCGATTTCGGGAACTGAGTAGAACCTATACAAAAGACGAGGAATAGCAATTTAAGTCGACCGAACTTGCCGGAAACGCAGGAGATTATCTGGAAACAATTTTCGTTCGAATGAAGGCCATTATACCTGCAACGAACATAAAAATGCACATTAGAGGAATATTATATGGAAATATTAACGTTCTTATACAGAACGATCTCATGAAATTCAACGAAGGTGAAAATCGTATACCTGATTAATAAAACGGGATAACTTCCTGAAACAAAACGTAGTGGCACAAAATTGTCGATTTCCTCGTAAAGAGGATACCATTAAAGTTTACCAAGGTTAGGGTAGCGAATCAAACCTGGACAATGATTCTGGAATTTATCTTGCCAAAATACGACCCGTCCACGCATAATGATTCCGGAAGCCTGTACATCATCAGCTAAACATAAAATGAAACTAACCCAATTGTTTTAACTAAATTCCCTACAGGAAAACAACAACGAAACTTGTAAGAAGGCTAGATAAGCGGTATAACTAGATCTATTGTTCGTTAGAAAATGTTGATACTAAAATAGACATACACCTCGGCTGTAACACTCTCGGGATGATCCCAGGGTGGGATAACGAAATTCGAATGCGGAGCGGCATGGTAAAATGAAACAGGAGGATGAATAATCTGAGATAATAAACGAACAAAAAACCCTAGTTTCAGATATTGAGGACCGTCCACGTGTAAGACGGATTATGGGTGAAAACGAGTCATGGAGACGCGGGAAAACTCAATCAGTAACAAGGACAAGAAGAATCCCGAGCGGGATCGTATAGTAATGGTAGTCGAGCAACATAGTACCCGCTTGCCTAGCTAAGACTGGTAAACCAGAGTTAAATTCCAAGCGAGTAATTATAACCTCGCGGACCCGAGAATTTATAAAATCAGAAGTGACCGCGAACATTAAAAACGTATATGGAAATAAATTTTATCAGTTACGTGTAAGCCAGATGTTCATGGAAACCGCGTTGAGTACAATAGTGGTTGTAACGAAAACAAAAAAAAAAAAATCCCATCTATTTAATGAGAAAGGACTCTGTCCTGAAGAATAGACGGCGTATATTCGTATGAAATAACCAGCGATCGAGGCATATGAGTGGACCACATGAAGTATCGTGTGAGAGTTGGTCGCATTAATGTTGGCAATCGATTCGGTTGTTATACCCATATAATTTGAAGTACTAACATTTCAAAACTTTCATCTCTAACGTAAGTATTAAGGTGTATACAAATTTATATATACATGGTGAATGGGTGGTATAAAGAGAACCATATAATGGGGTGTAAATTTAATTAAATAATTCTGAGGGCCATTGTATTGCGATATTACCCAAAGATTTAGCCATAGGGAAATGGAGAAAGTATAAAGGCCTCTCGTTAATGTTTTAACATATATAGTGTTTGTCTTGTTTAAAGTGCATGGGTTTTTGACCAATGAAAGAATAAATAAATGAAAAAAAAAAAATTTATCTTCTTTTGGTATAGAAAAGGGAGGTGTGACACTTAACTATTCAATTTAAATTTAGGTTGTTTGTTAGCATCCACCATGCACACCATATTCTCAAAGAAAAATATTATGCCCAATTACAAAAGCATACCCTTTTTTCCTTATTAAACCAAAATATAAGGTTTCACTAGGCCATGTCATTGGTTTATAGTTCACCTATGTCATCTCTTCCCTTTATAGATCTAGATCCACAATATCATTAAAATATTTTCAATATTTGTTTGCATTTATTACCAACTCTTAATGAACTTAAAGGATGATATTTTATATATGTTTGAGATCTTCTAATGAGGGTTATTGTAATAATGGATTCATTCCAATATCCATGTTTTTTTCTTCTTATAATATAATATTAAAAGTTTTTTCTCCATATTTATGTTTGTTGGAATTTAATGTTTTCAAACAAGTCGAACAAAACATTATGTCAACTTGTTCGTGGGGTCTTGGTTAAATGGTGATGAGGCAGGTTGTTATAGCACTCATCGCAGGCTCAATTCCCTTCCCTGATCAGGGTGATGTATTCAAAAAAAAAAAAAAAACTTCTTATGAAAAGTCATTATTAACGCCATTCACCCAACCTTCCTTTTCACTTCCTTAATTAACCTTTTCACTCGTTTCACTTTCCTTAATACATTCTTATAGATTAATAATGTTCCTTTTCACTTCCTTAATTGACCTTTTCACTAGTTTCACTTTCCTTGAATACATTCTTAGTAATTAATAATGCATGGCTTAGAAAAAGATATGGATAATATTTTTCTTCCACTCACAAAAATAACAATAAATGTTTGTAACAACTTTTCCCATGAAATACGGTTGTTAACCTATGTACTATATCATATTTTTAAATATTTTGAGATTATAGATGGTGATGTCTGTCATTTTATTTTTATGTTGTAGGAATGTATACACATTATATAACAAATGCACATTAATAGTATTGATGAATTATATAACGCATGTATATTCCTTTTGTAGCGAAATATAAAACCCTATAACATATCATAATGTTCACCATATTATTGTCACCCTTAATCCTTACATAATTTTTTCCATAACCATATCAATCTTAATTCATATACTCTTAAAGGGGATCACTAAAACCTATAAAACATCATCACATAAAGTCTTTATAGGTAATTCATAACCTGTGATTATAACTATGGTCAACTATTATAGGTGTTTCACATTATGATTTCTTATCAAGGTATTTAGCATTGTTGGGACTTACATCATGTCTATGTGAGAAAAAATAAGGCCTTGGGCACAAAATGAATATTATTGAGCTCAATAGCCATGAAAAAGGAATTTAATCATAATATAAATACCCTTTACTAGGATTGTTGGCCATTGTAAGGATCTTTAAAACTATTTTGGGCCAAAAGTGACATCATTAGTATGTTTCTCAAAATAAGATTGGTCCTTAGGATCTCTTCCATGGTTGTGAGAGGAAAAAAATAGTCTTAGTGAATAAACAACTCTTCTTTATATTTATGTCTATGATCAAACCATAAAACGACAACAATGATCCTCTATTAGTGATATGTATATTCTAGGGAGTTATTTTGATATATTAGCATGTTTTGGTACTAAATGGGGAGTTATTTGGCATTATTAATATGTTTTTCATACAATAATTTTTCGTTGCTAAGTGAGGAAAAAATATCAGAAGTGCTCCAAAACAAAGCTTCCACATGTTGATGGTTATGAACAAGGACTTAAGCCACCACATAAATCCTATTTAGGTATATATGGTTCCTAGAGGGGATCTTCATCATTATTTTGTTTTTTTCATATGTGGGTAATATTTACTACAATAAACATGCCGTAATATCCCTTTTCAAAGCCACCGTAAAAGCTAGCTAAAATTAGGTTATTAAATAATTAAATATTATTAATTATTATATTGATATTACATGAAGAATATTCTTGTAATTCTTAATTATAAGAATATTGGAAGAATTATTTGTTAATTATTTTATTTAGAATAATTTAAATTCTTCTATGGAAATAAATTATACTTCCAAGTTGGTATATTTTTATGAGTTAGAAATAATGAGTAATAGATTTGGAAAAAGTATGGATAAGTGATATTTTTCTCACAAGGAAAAAAAAATATAGCTTTAAAAATAAAAGCATGAGGGATTTATGGATTGCTTTTGTGAGTTAGAAAAGCTCGAATGCTTTTATGATTTAGAAAAGATGGAATTATTTTATGATTTAGAAAAAAGCTGGAATACTTTTATGATTTAGAAAAGCTGGAATGCTTCTATGATTTAGAAAAGATGGAATTCTTTTATGATTTAGAAAAAATTTGGAATACTTTTATGATTTATAAAATCTATTCCATTCTATTAATTCTACTTATTATAAGACTATGAGGGAAATAGAAGAGGGGAAGGGGAGAATACATGGAGAATGGAGCCAAGGAAGAGGAAGAGAGTATTCCAAGCATGCATCAAGAGATAAGTAACCATATTCTTTGAAAATATTTTTGTTTTCATATGGGCCATGATTCTATAATGATTGAATTTATTTGCAATAAAAAGTTCAGTGTATTAAAAGCTAGATCTACACTTATTTATGCATTATTTTGATAAAACCCCAAGGGGATCTTGTTAAGAAGGCTGAGTAGTTCCAGATATGGTATGGATCTGATGTTTCAGCCATATATCAGTTGTAGATCTGAATATTAACCTACAGCAGCTGAAGCTCCTCATATAAAATGTTGTCAAGTCTTTCTGCAGCTTTTCCATTTGTTTCTGCTATTATTTGTGAAGGATTCTTGCTCTTGCTTCAAGTAAATCCAATGCTTCTACAAAGGAACTTGATTATAGATCTGATTTATTGATTCCATACTGTAACAAGAGTCTAATGGCTGATTTCTTGTGTCTTCCAGCGAAAACTGCGCAATTCCTGAAGGATGGTTTCTCTATTTACCAACTCTCTCCTTTAGCTGATTTTCAGCTACTGTTGATTGTGGGAGATCTGTTTAAACCCTCTAAACTCTTTTATTTTTTCTGAAACTATTCTTGGAGGTCCCACACAGCCTAAAATAAAGGAAACCAGCCCTGCTCTGCGTTATTTTCACACTGGCTTTCTTATACAGCGTCCTCCTTGAGCCTATTGCAGATTTTCCTGTGAGTGTAATTTCCCGCTTCTTCCTTGGTTGGTTTTTGCTTCTATTTTGGATCCATTGTTTAGATCTGTAGGTCTAAGGTTCCTAAGAGCAGCAAACTCTAAGAGGATTGTGTCATTCCCACACTTGTTGTGTTTCACCATTCTTCTATAGACAGAATCTGGAACGGGCCAGGAAGCCTCTGGATTTCACCCTTCCTTGTGAAGGTGATGCATCCAGTAAATTCCCTACTAGTCTATCTCTGGTTTAGATCTATTGGTGTCATTCCATATTTCTGTGATTCCATAGTGTAATATCTTAAGATATTCCCTACTGAGCCTATTTTTTCCCATTTGGAACATTACATAATTGTATGCAAGGAAATAATTATTGTGTTAAAACTCTTCAAAATGAATAGAAGAGAAAAATATATCCTTGTATGAATTATTGGATTAGATTCTTGGAGAGGAAAAATGGTAATCACATGCTTTATTATGTAAGATTATTTAGAGAAACATATATGCTTGTATGCATGGGAAAAGTATAGTTTTGAGTATTAGCTTTCTAGAGAAAACGAAGATGAAATCACATAATATTTATTGTGTTAGCCCTCTTTTGGACAAATAATATGTATTTTGTAAACCTAAAGAGATTATCTATGGTATTAGCTTTATTTTGGGAGAATATTATGCATAGTTATTGGTTATATATTTTGGATGAGAGGGAAATGTCACTTTGCATGCATGAAATAATAAGTGGAATGTGTTTGACCCTTGGAAAGGAAATGTGTTTATTCTTCCATGAAATAATTGTTTAGTTTCTTTTGGAAAGAAATATATGTTTTACATGCAAGAAGAACAAGATATGTTATTGCATGCACAAAACTATAACTTATATGTTAACTTTGTTTGAAATAGAGTTGACAATTTTATACATAATAACCATTATGAATAGATCTTGGGTGGAAAATATGTTTTTGGAAAAGAACATGTATTCACATGCATAAGTATAACATCTATTGCATTAATCCACTTTGAAAAGAAAACATAAGAGTAGGAAAAAAGAGAAATTTCTTGTTGGGATAGTTATCTTGAAATCTTGTTAAGCATTTGCATGCACAATATTATTATATAGTATGTTAGCTTTCTTTTGGAAATAATATGAAAGTGCATGCAAGATTTTGTTAGTGTTTGTTAGAAAGAGGATGCTTGATAGTGATTTATTTGTTACAAATGCATGTGAAATGATGTTAAATAAGGAAATTAATGTCAATGTGGTTATTTTTTATACATGTATACAAATATTTGTTGAAGTGTCACAAATAGAGATTGATTATTGGTTTATTAATATTTTATCTAATCATGATATCAAGTGTGCTGACGACAGCAATGGCAGGAATTGTGAAAAGGATTTTTCAAGTTTAACATTGTGGAAGATAAAGAGTTGTTAGTCCATGCAGGTTTAGTAGTTCCAATTTCACGATGATCCACTAACAGTCTAACTAAAAAGACAGAGATTGATGATTCGTGGGTAAATGGTATCATGATGATTGTAATAGCTTATAGCTAGTTATTTTTCGTTTAAGATTATTGTTCTATGTTATTTTTATGACAATGGTCAAGGGATGGACTCCCTTACAACCATTGAGTGAGGGGTGACAACCCTCACGAGTGATTAATAATAAAATTAAACGTTTGCTGGTTTTCACCCTACAGGGTTTCCAAGGTATATCAGTGTCTATTTATGTGATTGTTCATTGTGTCATTTTCGTGATGTTAATTTCTTTCATGATGTGATGTTTATATTATCAATTAGGTGATCTACTAACTGAATTAAAATGATCATGGGATCGATGCATAGTTATAGCAGGAAATTTAAGTTAATATGCTACAACAAGGAAAATTAATGGTTGTGTAACTCACTATGATTTTTACTAAATATTTCTCTAAGTGATGATGATGGGTATTTAAATGGTCAATGCGGAAATATATAAAGTAATTTATAAGGTTACACATTCATAAATGTGGAAAAAAGTTCCTAACTCCATGCACTTTCCTGCGAGGTTATCGCGGTATGTTACATATGCTTTACATAATAAAAATTTCTCTTTAGGAATATACCATGGGAAAAGGAGGAAAATAATGGTATTCAACCACAAAAAATATTCTCGAGTCCAATGGCCATGAAGAAAGCCTTGAACCACAAACATATCCTCTCTATGGATTCATATCCTTCGAAGGGAGCTTGGGCATTAGTAGTGTGTTTTGCAAGATAAAAAATGTGTCTCTTGACCTATATCATGGCCAGATGATGAAAACAATGGATTTAGGCCCAAAATTAAGTTTACCAAGCTCAATGGCCATGAAAAATCCCTAAAAGTACCACATATATCCCCTCTAAGGGTATTATAGACTATAGGTGGGATAAGGGAAACATAAAGATTTTTATCACAACACATATTTAAGCCAGGGAATTTATCATGGCTATGGGAAGAAAATAAAGGCCTTGAACCCTAAATGAAGAGAAAAAATATTACTAATGCTTAAAATCCATCACGTATTTCATTAGGAATGTGGCCATCATCATTCTATTTTATATAAAAATAATGTGTATCAAAACATTAATCATAGCGAGGGGAGGAAGAAAAAGACCTTGTTCCCTAAATGAATATTTTTCATGGTCAATGTCAATCGAAAATGAATATAACTATGAATATGGGGATTATTAGTATTTTTTCTATAATAATAAAGGGTATTTGTACCTTAATCATGGCCTTATGAGGTAAAAAATGGCCTTATCCCTAAAGAAAATACTTGTTGAGTTAAATGGCCATGAACAAACCCTTGAACCACCATACAAATAATTCATAAGGTTTCATTATCTTTAGTAGGGTGGCTTTGGTTTCATTAGTGCCTTTTTGGATTCTAGGAAAAATATTTTGGCACCATTAATATTTTTTTTGCAATAATAATGGGTCTTGATGCCTATTGCAAGGTTAGGGGAAGAAAACAACAACCTTAGGTCCAAAGTAAGGCTTCTACATGTCAATGACCATGAATAAATCCTTAAATCACCACAAAAATATTATCTAAGGGATCATTTCCCTTCCTATGGGATATCTAACCCACTAACATGTTTTAGGTACCTATAAGAGATATTTGGCACCACTCATATGTTTTTCATAGTAAAAATTAGTCTAGGAGCTTACACAATGGCTAAGGGATTTTCTTTGTAACATAAATGGTAACTAAGGCTTATACCATTCCCAATGGATTAGAATAAGGGCCCCATGTCAAAAATGAATCCCTTTCATGCTTAGTGGCCAAGAAAAATGTCTCTACCTTGGAATATGGTAACCATTATAAATTTTTCATAGTAACAATGTGTCTTAGGACTCCTACCATAGCTATTTAGGATTAAAAAAAGGTCATTGGGCCTTAAAAAAATAATCTCAATCTCAATAGCTAAGAAAAATTCTTATAACATCCACATGTATACTCTTTAAAATATATTTAGCTTCTAGTTGGGATATGGAAGACATGTTCAAGTTTCAAGAACCACATTTATTTCCCTACGCCTTTAGGTTAAGCCTCAATGCCATCAGGAGGATTTTTGCAACACATGATGTACTCAAGACCTTAAAAATAATTAGGGAAGTAACATAAGTTGTTAAGGTCCTATTTAAATTTTATTAGGATCCATATTCATTTAGTAACTAAGGTTTTCTTCACAACATAAATGGGAACTAAGGCTTATACCATGCCCAATGGATTATAATATGGCCCTTAGGTCCTAAATGAATCACTTCCACACTTAATGACGAAGAAAAATGCCTCTAACTTGGAATATGGGAACCATTATAATTTTTTCATAGTAACAATGTGTCTTAGGACTCCTACCATAGTGATTTGTGATAAAACAAGTGCCTTATGCCTTAAAAAATAATCTCAAGCTCAATAGCCATGAAAATTTCCTATAAATTCCACATGGATACTCTTTAAAAGATATTTAGCTTCTATTTGGGATATGGAAGACATGTTCAAGTTTCAAGAGCCATATTTCTTTCCCTAGGCCTTTAGGTTAAGCCTCAATGTCATTAGGAGGATTTTTGCACCACATGATGCACTGAAGAACTTCAACATTATTAGGGAAGGACACATAATGTGTTAAGTCCCTTTTTAAATTTTCTCAGGATCAATCTTCATTTAGTAGTCCTTAAAAAACCATGTAATACTTTTATATTATATCTTTGCCCTTTATTCAGGATATTTCGCACCATTCATATGTTTTTCTAAGTATAAATTGGTGTTGTTACATATACCATTTCCAAGCAAGGAAAATATATGTTTTATTCTTAAAAAGAATATTCGCAAGCCTAGTGGCCATGAGCAAGGCCTTACACCACCATATAAGTTCTCATTAAAGTATCTACAGTGAATTAGTGGGATCAGAACGATTAGGATATTTTTACAACACATATTGGATTTAACGCTTGTACTATCGATGTGGGATGAAATAAGGACCTATTTCCCAATCTCAATGAATATAGCTTCTGACTACGAAAATGGGCATCAATAATATGCTTTTCAGAACGGGTCTCAAGACCCCAATCATTGTTAGATGAGAAAAACAAGGGCCTTTGAAGCTTAATGACCATTAAAAATGCCTCAAACCACCACATGAATCCTCTCTAATGGATCTATTACCTTTTGGTGGGATATCGTAGTCAATCACATGTTTTGAGCACCATAATAGGAGGTTTTGTTAACTATATAGTTCACTTAGGGAATTAAACATTGTAAGGAAAGACATGTAAGGTGGTAAGTCCCTATTTAAATCTTTTGAGGATAAATATCTATAAATAGTATTCCTTCAGCAACATTCGAAGAAATATATGGCTTATTTTGCTCTATAGGGGTCCTTAGGCTCCATTAATATGTTTTAGATAATAAAATTTGGTCTAAAGATTCATACCATGGATAAGGGATAAAAATAAGTATCTTACACCCAAAATGAAGCTCATAAATACTGATAACGATGAATAAGGTTTATAATAACCACATAGAACATGTTTATGAGATATATGTTCTTCAAGTGGGATATGGTAACCATTAGGAGTTTTTTGCAACACATGTGGGGATTTGGAACTATGCCATGCCTAGGTGGAAAAAACAACAACTTTGTGCCCTAACCAATTGTTTTCTCATGATTAATTGTCTTCAATAATTCCTTTCACTAGGAATATGGTCGCCATTAGTGTGTATTTTATGATAATAATGGGTCTATTAACACCTCACATGAATGAAGGATAAAAGCAAGTTATTTTAGCTTAAACACTATTATTGAGATCAATGGTCAGGAGCAAGCCCTTAAGCCATTGCACATATCCTTTATAAGTGATCTTTATCCTTCAAGTGGTATATTGGTGTCATTGACATGTTTTTGGCACCACATTTGCGTCTTGAGGCCTCCAAGTTGGACCCTAACTTCATTAGGTGGTTTTGAACACCATTGCATGCGCTCAATGTTGTGTACATGATTAACAAATAACATTAAGTTTTAAGGACTTATTTGAATATTTTTGGTATCAAGTTTCATGTAGTAGTCCTTAAGCAATCACATAAAACCTCTATAGTGGATATTTGTCCTCTATGGGGGGTATTTTCTATAATTGCTATGTTTTTCACATTAAAAAAGGATCTCTATATTATCCCATGGCTAAGATAGGAGAGCAAGGAACTTAGACACAAAGAAAATTGTCTCAATTTGAAGGACCATAAACTATAACTCAAACAACCACACTATTTTTTTCTAATAGATCTTTGATCTCCATGTGATATATAATATAGGAATTATTAGGAGTTTTTGAAAAACACATATGGTACTCGAGGCCTATCAAATAGGAAAACAAGGGCTTCAATCCCTAAAGAAATATTTATTTTACTCAGGGGCCATGAATAAGGAATACAACTATAACTATGACCACTATTAACATGTATTACACAATAATAATGTATCATAGGAGACCCATACAATGGATGGGGGAGGAAATAAGGGCCTTAAGCCCTAAAATAACTTTATTGAGATTACTCGTCATGATGAAGGAAAACATAGGATCTACATATGGTCTATAATAACATGTAAATTGGTTAATGACATTATAATATTATGAATTGTTTTTTAAATTTGTGTTAAGTTTAAACAAAGCTTGGCGAATTGAAAAAAAAATAGGGAATTTAAGATTAGATGGGGCTAGATTATTCAAAAATGAATATGGTTCCTAGCATTATCAAGTTTTAGATATATTATTATACTTGGAATTAAAAAATTATATAAGTGATATTGTGTGTAAATACAAGTTACCCATTCATTTAACTCAATAATTAGTTGGCCTATCCCTCTTGATCAAGAGAATCACATTTTGTCTTATACTTTATTAATTTTAAATGTATATTCAAATAAAATAAAATAAATGATCAAAAAATATTAGAATGAACGTGATGAAATAAAATCCAACCAATTTTGGTTTGCTTCTAATTATTCTTATTGAATGATTTGATTTATTGTTTCTACTACACTATCTCTTGAATAACATGAACACGATTTATTTCATGATACTTCTTCTAACATCTAGGAAGATTTAGATACAAATAAACAAATGCGTTGTGAAATATAACACATGAATACTCATCTCTCCAAGTTGATCTTATTCAACTAAGGCGTTAGTGATGTGAGTATAAGGACGTGTACTTCTAGGCCCTTAAAATCGCATGTGTACATTTTAGGAATGTGCATGCACTTTAGAACATGGATATATTTGTACGATTCATGCACATTTTCTAAATTCAAAATTTTCCTCAGTGGGATCAAGATTTTTGAATGATGTTTTTTTTTATTCGGTTTTTAAATACAACGGACTTGGTGGTTTGATATTTCTAAGTGCCTCTCAATATCTCCACTCTTTTGTTTTTAAATAGATTACACAAATCCATAACTTATAAAACTACACATATCTAATTATGCAAATTTTAAGTACACATATACATTTGTCTTGTCATTCATTCATTTTGTCTAGCATATGTGAGATCTTGATACAAATAAATTCCTAGATTAATATTTGATATATTAACTTATTTTTCAAAGAATATATGGTATACTAGTACAAAAAGATACTTATAATATAAAATAATAAACTAGTTTTATTATGTTATAGCCCTGGACTAATGCATGACCTTATAATTTAAAGGCTATAATATCTTTCATTATTTTTTGGAAATATATAAAACTATCATTATTTTTTTTAAGAAAATAAATTTTATAAGAATAATATTTGTACAAAATATTTCAAAGAAAATTCGTTATTTAATTAATCAACACCAAAGGAATCATATGCATTTTATTTTGCACTAAAAATAACATTCCACTAATACAATAATGCATATTTCTCACTCATACAAAATTCCATAAATAAAAATTATACATTCCCAAATCAAATTTGACTCCCTACACTTCATTTTCTTACATCATATCAAAATTCATTGTGAAAGTGCCCTCCAAATAAACATATTGTCATCTTTCCATGTTTCCATTACCACTAATACATCATGAGAGATCAACACTAACTTGTACTCATGTATATCCTACTATTTTAGATTGATACATACATAGAAAGGCTAAAATTTGTGTATAATTTATTGGTGGAATGCCTGTGGAATGCATTAAGATGGAATGTTTTGATATTATTAGTTTATTACAGATTCACTGAGAAATATCCACATTAATATAATTTTTCACTTTCTTTTATCATCAAATTTATTTTAAAATAAGAAATTAATAGAGTTGATCTACATTCTAACAATATGAAAAAATTGCAATACTAAAATGTGTGGAATTTAGTGTATGCACATCTTTCCCTATTATTAACAATATTTGAATTTCTGATTAAAAAAATGATGATATATAAAACCATTAATAACATGAATTATTTTCAAAATAACATGAGAAAATTTTAATAGTGTAGAATGTCTTGCATTTGGCACATGGACAATACTATTAGCAACCATTAAATCAAGCAACAAGGGAACATACAGTAGATAAAAAACCATGAGCCACATAAAAAAAATTTAACTACAGTCACTCCCATTTATGCTAGATAGAATGAATTTAAGAATTAAATTATTAAATCACGGCTCCTTTTTTTGATAAGCTGGAAAAAATAATATGATCTAGATAAAAGTATATTACAAAGAGGGTAAGGTCTACCAAGAAGGAAAACATCCCTCATCCACAAGATAATATATAGAGCCAAAAAGGAACCACAAAGTCTAAAATAGTTAGTTTCCATAAACATATTAGGCTTATGATTATCTAAAGAAGAAAAATACTACTAATAGATGAGTCACTCATGTACATAGCAATGTAAATATATAAGAAGAACATGAATATAAAGACATTAATAAATCCCAAAGGGGGATCTTTCCAAGAGGAACCTTCTCATACCTCCTTTTTGTAGGGATGTTATTCTTTCTTCTCATCCTTGATAACGATGGGATTGGAAGTGGTGACTTCAAAAGTATTAAACACCAAAAACTGAACAACTTACTCCTCTTTCCATGATCCATCGCCATAAAATTTGAAGTTGAGACCAAAAACCACCTTGCAATAATAATGAATTTTTCTTTGTGCCTCCTAATGTAGCCAATAAAATCAGGGATCGACTCACAAGTACGATGACTTTTCCTATCCAGAAAATGAGCAACTAGAGTCTTTGCTAACTAGTAAAACTCCATAGAAGGAAATGCCTTTGTGCCCCTCGACCTTAAATGCCCTATATTCTCCACCAAATCCTAGAATTGAAGCACAATCTGATTATTAGATGTATGTCCACATTTCTACTTAATGGAGATTATTATATCACCAATATCCACTTAAGTATTAAGGGAGGTGAAGTGAAGATACATATGCCTAACAAAATGAGCATCCCTCTGAGCTATAAAGAAATGATAGAAATAAAGGTACCCTAGTGAGATGTCTTGCGCTCCTTTTAATTATGGGAAACACCCATTTTATTTAACTCTTGGATAGTGAAACTAGTCATGAACATTGGGGGGATCATAAGAGAGGTGGTGAATAATGTAATCAAGGAAGGTCTTATAGATGCTGAAAATGAGACCAAAGGCAGACAAGAGTAGAAAATGAGGAGGATGGAACTAGGACCGTGATCAACTTCCTAGATTCATTTGGATCATTCAAAATGCTTTTGAAATACAGTATTAGTCATGAATAGGGTGATTCTTTAGGATCAAGAGAACTTCTCCACATTTTCTCTAGTTTCCACAACACCCATTATGTTCCATTTGTAGATCCCTAGTTTCCACGACACCTCGACCATAGAGAAATATTTATATGATATATATAATTCTCTAGAGATAGATCTATGAAGGTATGTCGGAGCTTCCAAACGAAGTTCAAAATCCTAGTAAAATTACATCATATGTTGTCAGATCACTGCTTGAAGTTCATAGTCTCAAGCTTGTTATTCAGCCGATGGGGAGTGTACATCCTTCTACACTTAGGAAAGAAACAAAGAAATTTGTTACTTGGAAAATGAATTAAGGCTAAGGAATTATTCCCACTACTTAGGAAGATAGTATATGAGCATAGATCCACAAACACAAATGTAGCCAAAATTGACTACAGTAGGAGGTGAAGGACACCATTAGCCCATAGTATAACCAAAGGTTGAAACCAATAAAGTAAGGACACAAAAAAAAAGAACTAGAACAATCCCAATTGAAATGGGAAGGATACCTAAATTTGGAAATGGATATGGGAATGGTGCATGAGAACTGAGACTCCCACTTCCAAACATAATGGTGGATGTATTTTCCCTTTCATTTCCGAATGAAGTCATTGTTATTAAAAAAACAAGCATACTAAAGTAGAACTAGGTTGGAGAGCCTCAACTACATTATCCCTTCACTAGAAATTGCATAGATCCATGATACCTCTGTCATAAATTCTCATAATCATGGAGGATTGGGTGGTAAACCGCAAGTCACCCAATATTGAACCTCTTTTTTGGACATCAACATATGTAGGTGAGAGCCTAGATAAATTCGTTTACAAGTTTTCTATATATATATATATATATATATATATATATATATATATATAGAGCGAGAGAGAGAGAGAGAGAAATCATATCTTTCTTGTAAAATAAATAATTACAAAATTTAAATAAAATAGCATTATGATAGTTTTGTTATTTCATAAGATATCATGATTAGTTAACATATTATTAAGATATTCAATTTCAGTTTATTTAGTTAGATCTTATTTGTATGAAACATAAAATTTATATTAAAATTTTTTATTGTGCTTTCGTGTGTATTATTAGAAATATGTTTTTATAAATTTATATTGAAAAATATATTTTAGTGTATTATTAGAAATATGTTTTTACAAATTTAAATTGAAAAATATATTTTTAATTATTTAATTTTATTAATTAAAATTTAAAAAAATATTGAAATATATATTTGATTAATTTATATAATAATAATTATAAAATATAAAGAATAACTATTTAAATTTTTAAATTTAATAAATAAATAAATAAATACCAAATTTTAATATCATATAAAAATATTTGTATATCAAATAAATATAAATATTTTCTTTAAATAAAATTCATAAATTATATAAAATTATTCACCCCATTACCACTCAAAATATAATATGAGCAATAAATTATGGAAATTAAAAATAAAATAAAAAAACTATAAAAACAATGGAATACATACAATAAAGAAACACAAACAACGTCAACCACCTCAAGTTATCCTACCACAAAACCACATTAGACAGTAGACATTTCCTTTGCATGTAGCAAGAATAACCCATCACAAACCGCAAATGCTTTAGTGTACTTTATCATCAAAACAGAGGTGTAATTAATTGATTAATTAATTTGTGTGGGAATGGAAGATCATTTTTTTCATTTAATATTAAGATAACGTAAACTCCATTCAGGTATATAATATTAAGAAAAAGGCCCACAAAATATAAAATCTGTCAGTTTTTATAGTTCCCATCATAATTCACCACAAAGACCAAAGATCTTGTGCATAGCTTCCTCCACAAAGCTTCCTGAAAAAAAGGGCTTCCTCCACAAAGACGACACTAAGGCCTAGACCACCGTCACACATTCACCATTAACTTCGTGCCCTATAGTAATGTGATATCGCTGCTCACGATTGCCCTTGAACCAAATTAAACGTTGACTTACGCATCTGCGTCACTCACCTACATAACTTGTGCTCGGAGGCTACTAGGGCACTTACGCGTTTAGGTCTGCAAAAAAAAACTTAGGTTTAGATTTCTCAGCACCACCATTCAAAATTAAAAATGAAATCTTACACCCCTTCATATTCATGTATCTTTAATTTATTGGTTAAATATTTGAACTTAGGGTTTAAGATTTGAAGGATGTCTGCGGGATGCTATCCCATATATCTTCCTTACGAATTACACTATCGGTGCCCGCCGTCCTTGTTTGACTCGTGGCCTCGTATTATAAGTATGACTTGGCTCTCTCTTTCTCTTCATAGACATTATATAAACGAGTTATTTGTTTAGAGATCTTAACATCTTTTAGCCAGCCAGCCAACAATTCGCTCCGCGGTTGCAGTTAACAATAATCGTGACTCTATCCAGAAATAGCTTTTAATTTGGTATGCAAAAGGTTTTTAGTGTTGTTGTAAACATGAGTCCCCTATTGATTCTATCTGTAGTAGTTGCTGTCTTGAGCACTGTAATCTGCAATCTAAAAATAGTTGCTGCAGCTAGCAACAATGAAACCATTCAAGGATTTCTGGTTCCACAGAACGAGGCGAGAAAGCAAGTGGGAGTCCCTCCTCTGAAATGGGATGCGAAGCTTACAACATATGCGCGTACTTACGCAAACAAAAGAAGGGGCGACTGCCTCCTGCAACATTCGGAGGGCCCATTCGGAGAGAACATCTTCTGGGGAAGCGGCAAAGGCTGGAACCCTACGCAGGCAGTTGGTGCATGGGTGGATGAGAGTAAATGGTATAACTATGCAAATAATAGTTGCAGCTCCGGCGAAGACTGCACCCACTACACCCAGATTGTTTGGAGAACAACGACTAAGGTTGGATGCGCCATCATCAGATGTAACAGCGGTGACACTTTCATCATATGCGATTATTACCCTGCCGGTAACTATGTTGGAGCAAGACCATACTGAATTTCCAGTTTCTCCTCCTATAGCCGCCTTCAACTAATTATCAAGACAGTTGCAATTCCCTAGACATATGTTTCAGTTTTTGTAATCACAGGACATATATTTCGGTCTTTGGATGTAGTCACAGGACATATATTTCATGCTTTGGATGTAATCGCGCATAGATTTATTCGATATTCATATTCATTCATGTTCATTCGATATATTTTGGTCGAATCTCATATCTTTCAGAACGGTATGAATTAATTACACAATGGTATGTTTTTATAAGCAACCCTCAAAACAAAACAAATGGGTGCTTGCATATGTGCAATTAATTTTAGCTCAACAATGGTTTTTTTCTTTTCTTTGTCATTTAGGTCTGAATTTTGTAAAACACGATTTACAATGAGACTTTTGTTTGAACATGGATATATGATCTTATCATAAGTTGAAAGAATAACTTAATCACGTATTAAATTAGGAGCTTAGGTGTCACCCCGTAACCTCATATTAAGTTAGGAGCTTAGGTGTCATCCCGTAACCTCAGGGTATAGGTGAAAAGATACTTCATATTTATTTTTAATAAGAACGTGTAGTGTTTACTAAGATATTAATTATTTTATAATTTATTATAATAAAGGTTTTTTGAAAATTTGAAAATGTTTCTATAATACAAAATTTAAATTAATTCGCACTAGTATTTATGTTATGTTTTTTAAGCATAGAATTATTTTTTAAATATTAAAATCTATATAAAATAACATCTATGTAATCAAATATATAAATATATAATAAATGTAACCAAATATATAAATATCTAATAAATGTAATGGTTTCTAGTACAAAGTCCGCTATTGTCTAGTTCATTTAACTCCTTGATAAAATTTGTTGACACTTAATCCTATGGATGGGTGTGCATATTTAATATTGTATATTAATTAATAGTAGGAAATAAGGAAGGCCAAGAGTCATTGGGAGATGAATCCCAATAGCCTCACCTCCATGTATAAATCCATGTGCATTCTTCAACTAATACACATTTCTGATTTTGAGGAGTTACCTCCTGGTTTGACATGGTATCAAAGCCAGCTCAACTATTGGCATTTTTGCCTGTGGTGTAACTCCCTCTCCTTTGCTCAGTCAATTTTTATTAATAGTTTTTTGCTGCTCTTAACTGCTAGACTATTATTCTGCATTTTTTTTTCTCTATTTAGCCCTGACATTTGCAGCTCCAGCTCCTGCAGGCTCCTGAAGACTGCAAGCTTTTCTGTCATTCTGAAAATTGCAGGCTCTGTCATTCTGCAAGATTCCATTTCAAAAAAAAAAAATTTGTAACGGCCTTTTGGGCCTCCTCCATCGACTCACCTACCCAACGCCTTCCCTTCTCCTTCACCCCCTCACTTCTATCTCTCCCTACATTCCCATACTCTCCATACACCAGCGCCCCCTGCAATACCCAACGCTCTTCCTCTCCGCACTCACACTTCCCCTCACTCCCAGCGCTGTCACATTTCAAAATCCCTACGCATTAAACTATCCCTGCTACAGTATTTCTCCATGCTGCATACACTCCCAAGCGGTATTCCCACGCTGCATACACTCCCAAGCGGTATTACAATACCCCCTCCACAACGCTGCACTGTCATACAATATATCGCTTTGTCATACAGCTCCTCTCCAGCGTTTTATTACGCCCCACCCGACTCTGTCCATACATAACATGCAACGTTATATTTGTAACACGCCCTGCATATATGGTAAAACGTTGTCCATTGAACAGTTCCGAGCTGGTTGCAAAACGCTGGTTTTATTGATTGCATGGTATCCACGCCGGTTTTAATGAACGCCGGTTTTTATTGAACGCTGGTCACCCATCTCCATATATATTCCACATATATAAACGTTGTCGTTTGTTTCAATCAGCGCTGTCGATTCATCTGTCCGCTTGCACTTCCATACAATACCATTTATCGATTTATATGCCTGTCACATAATACGATACCATAATAAGTCCGCTCCAGCATTTTATACGCTGTCACATTCACTGTTTGGTTACATAATACCGCTCTGTCGCTCTCTCTCAACATATATATGCAATATGCTGTCACACATCCATTGGTTTACGCCCCTCCATACGTCTCCACGCAGTTTGGTTTGACAACATTGTATATATTATATACCGCCCTTTGCATTTAATACCGCACCTCCATATTGTATTTACTACCACCATTTTAATACGATACCGCCACTTCATACTACCATTCCACTCCTTTTAAATCCCGCTACTCCCTTTCATAATACCGCCCCATTCACAATACCTCCCATTTCACAATACCACCCTCCCATTTCATAAAACTGCTACTCATATAAATTTTTCTCCAAACAAAACAAAAAATACACATATTTTTTGGTGCAGAATTCAGTTTTTAGCAAAAGAGCTTGTGTTTTTTAAATTTAGTCTTTAGAAAGAGTTTTTTTTAACTCAAAGTATTTTTTCCAGCAAGAGTTGTTGCCCCTTTAATTGAGCAGATTTCAAGAGTTGAAAGTTTTTATAGCAAAAATTTTTCCTCTTCAGAAGATTTTTCCAGCAAAGTTTTTTTTCTCTCCTCCTTCAAAAGAAGATGACAGTCCCTTCATCTTCTAAAGAGGCTGTCTACATGGCACAAAGAGAAAAGAGACATGCTTCAGGTCCATCCAAAGGAAGAGAAGACAGAAGATGAAGAAGAAACTTCAAAGAAAAGGGGGCAGACAATCTAAAGCTCAGCAGCAAACAAATCAAGACAGAGGTAAAACTAATGACAAAGACAAAGGTAAACCAGCTGAATCAGCTCATTCTGTTCTAGCACATTGTAACAATGGAGTAACTGAAAACCTATTTGATGTTTCATTTACTTCATGGAGAGATGATTGGTTGCTAGATTCAGGAGCAACATGTCACGTGACATTTAGAAAAGATTTTTTTGAAGAATTCACTGACAAAGTTGATGGAGCAGTATATTTCGCAGATAAATCCAAACTCAAGCCATCAGGGCTTGGCACAATCAGGCTTAAACTGCCTGGTCTTCCTGATCATATCCTACATGAGGTTCTATACCTCCCGGATTTGAAGAGAAACTTGTTGTCCCTGATCGAAATCTGGCAGCAAGGACACTCAATTCACTTGTTTGATGGCAAGGCAGAGGTCAGAAAAGCATCAGATCACTCACTTGTCATGGAGGGAATAGAAGAAGGGAGACTCTTGAAGCTGAAAGGTTCATCTGCTCATGCTCAAAACTTTGCATTCAGCTCACATCATGATGAAGGTACATTCCCATCAAGTCTTTTATGGCATGCTAGATTTGGACACTTAAACTATGAAAGCCTTCGTTTGTTGAAGAAAAATGGTGTTAATGGACTGCCTACAATTCCTAGAAAACCTAAGGAATGTGATGCTTGTATTCTAGGAAAGCATAGCAAATAGCCATTTCATGATTCACACTCAAGAGCACATAGGAAACTTGAACTTGTTCATTCAGATTTATGTGGCCCTATGCCTATTGCTTCTGCAAATGGAAACAAATACATGATGACATTTATCGATGACTACACCAGAATGTGTTGGATTTACTTACTGAAGAATAAGTCTGATGCTTTTCAAACTTTCAAGAATTTTCATGCATGGATTGAAAATGATGCACAAACACATATTGGCTCTCTACGTACCGATAATGGAAAAGAATACACTTCAAACGAATTTGAAAATTATCTTCGTCAACATGGAATCAAACATCAAACAACTGTGCCATATAATCCACAACAGAACGGTGTAGCTGAAAGAATGAACAAAACTATTTTAAATATGGTCTGCTCCATGTTATTTTTCAAGAATGTAAAATTGATGTTTTGGGCTGATGCAGTTCTATGTGCTGTTTACATAAAGAATAGGTGTCCTTCAAGTTCAATTAGAAACAAAACTCTTTTTGAAATGTGGCATGGCCACATTCCTTCGGTAAAGCATTTCAGGGTCTTTGGGTCCACCTGTTATGCCTTGATACCCAAGGGTCAAAGGAACAAACTTGGTGCTAGAAGCATAAAATGTATCTTCTTGGGGTACTCCAATACCTCCAAAGGATATCGTCTCTATGATGAAGCAAATAAGAAGTTTGTGATAGCAAGAGATGTCATATTTCCTGAATCTTCCAAGAGTGACAAGGTTGTTGAGCGGCAACTTGATCGCCTGGATAGATTCACACATGCAAAGTCCTTCCAAGAATTTGATAATGTGATTCCACATCTTGAAGGGGGGATTCCAATATTGAATCAAACTGTGGAATCATGTCCTGAAGCACTCTCTCCCCCACATGAAGAAACAACCACGGATGACACATTGGATGATGTGATTGACAGAATTGGGAGATTGAATCTTAAATCAATCCCAACTCAGTCAAATGACCAGCCTGGGCCATCTCAGAAAGGTCCTCCCAAATGGCTGACAAAGACACTGGAGGATGTTCATCCTGATGAGGTTGGAAAAACAGGAACAAGAAGTTCGACTCAAGAAATCGAAGGTGATGTAGATAATTGTGATTCCCCTGTTGATATGGATATTGCTTATAACTATGAATTGAGTTTGTCTACAGATCATGAACCAAGTTCCTTCAAAGAATCCGCTTCTCATGATGAATGGAAAGAAGCGATGCAGAAGGAGTATGATGCCTTGATAAAGAATGGCACTTGGAAGCTGGTTGATCCGCCTTTGGGAACGAAACCAATTGGCTGTAAGTGGGTCTACAAGAACAAGTACAAAGCAGACGGCTCACTTGACAAGCACAAGGCCAAGCTTGTGGCAAAAGGATTCGCACAGAAAGAAGGAGTCGATTATGAAGAAACTTTTGCTCCCACAGCAAAATGGACCACCATCCGGACTCTCTTTGCCTTACCAGCTCAAAATGGATGGAAAGTCCATCAGATGGATGTAAAAACAACCTTCTTGAATGGAGATCTAAAGGAGAAAGTTTATATGTCCCAGCCAGAAGGATTTGTGATAAAGGGTCAAGAACACAAAGTTTGCAAACTTGTAAAATCGTTGTATGGCCTCAAGCAAGCACCACGAGCCCGGTATGAGAAATTGACCAAGCATCTTCTGAAACTTGATTTCAAACATTTTGATCTTGATGATGCAACTTTGTTTGTTAAGAAAGTTGGAAAAACAGTTGTATATCTTGTGGTATATGTAGATGATCTTTTGATAACAGGAAACAATGAGAGTTATATTGCATCCATGAATAAAGGGTTGAAGAAAGGTTTTGAAATGACTGATTTGGGTCATGTTCATTACTATTTGGGTATTGAAGTAATTCAACATCCTAAATTCATATTTCTTTCTCAAAAGAAGTACATTGGAGATCTCTTGAACAAATTTGGCATGAATGACTATAATCCCTTAACCACTCCAATGGAACAAAACTTGAAGCTCACATCTATTGAAGGGAAGGAATTTGAGGATGCAACTAAGTATAGACAGCTTGTAGGAAGTCTTATCTACCTGACCACCACCAGACCTGACATTTCATTTGCTGTTGGAATCCTCTCAAGGTTCATGCAAAAACATTGTGAAGGACATTGGTCTGCTGCAAAAAGAGTGTTAAGGTACTTGAAGGGGACTCAAGACTTTGGACTCAAATATACACAGGTAGGCGACTTCAGCTTGATCGGATACTCTGATTCAGACTTTGATGGCGACAAAGAAACAGGGGTGTCTACTACAGGTTACACCATGAGTCTTGGATCAGGAGATGTCTCATGGAGATCACGCAAACAGTTAGTTCCAGCAGATTCCACGACCGAGGCAGAATATGTGGTAGCAGCTGAAGCAACAAAGGAAATTGTGTGGCTCCGGAAAATCTTGGAAGATTTGCAGATGAAACAAATGTATTCCACTCCACTCATGATCGACAACACTTATGCAATAAATTTGGCCAAGAACCCAAAGTTCCATGATCGAACAAAGCACATCAATACAAAGTACCATCTAATTCGACATCATGTTCAGGCCAAAACCATCCATCTACATCATTGTTCCACAAATGATCAAACTGCTGACATCTTCACCAAAGCACTTGGAAGAGAAAAGTTTGAAAAGTTCAGATCGATGCTTGGACTCACCAACATCCCTTCGGATTAAAGGGGGGAATGTTGACACCTAATCCTATGGATGGGTGTGCATATTTAATATTGTATATTAATTATTATTAGGAAATAAGGAAGGCCAAGAGTGATTGGGAGATGAATCCCAATAGCCTCACCTCCATGTATAAATCCATGTGCATTCTTCAGCTAATACACATTTCTGATTTTGAGGAGTTACCTCCTGGTTTGACAAAATTCCATTCAAGTGTACTAACAACTTTTCTAGAAATTTCTGGAAAGTAAGTATTTCTCTCTTTTGTTATTTTTCCAACAATTTTATTCAAATATAATGCACTAGTCTAAAATCATCCTTGTAACCAAAATCACTAGATTAAATACCCTAATGCTTCACCCAAAACACAATGGTCAACACTCCCTATATTGGTGAACAATCTCCACTTAAAATAAATTCAACAGGTTAGAACTAGTTGCTCACTAGGTTTAAAATTAAAAATATGTATATTTACACAATAGTAAAATATTTTATTTTTTAGCTAATAATTTTAAAATTACTTAAGTTATAATAATTGTATAAAAACGTGTATATTTACACAATAATAAGATATTTTATTTTTTAACCAACAATTTTAAAATTGCTAAAGTTAAAACAATTACACAAGATAAGGTAGTTATAAACACTTCTAGAACAATATCGACTTCTTTTTATAAGGATGGTATGAATTTTGAATTATATGTCCTTTTTCTAAATTAAATTATTTTAATAATTAGAAATTGCACCAAATGTTGCAAAAGAGACGCAATAAGGAAATTCGAGAAGAATCCTCACATATAAAGTAAATTGAAGATGAAAAAATCTACGAAGAAATATTATAAATAATCATCTCTAAACATAATATTATCCCATTAAACCATAAATTGACATCATCAAAATATTGGTGCATCAAATATCTTGCATAGCTTGTCATCCTTTTGTAATGAGAGAGTGTGTCATCCTTTTGTAATGAGAGAGTGCATCAAATATATTGCATAGCTAGTCATCCTTTTGTAATGAGAGAGTGCATCAAATATCTTGCATAGCTAGTCATCCTTTTGTAATGAGAGAATTTTCATCCAATGTCTTGCATATATCACCGGCCACACTAATAGTAATAGCACAAATATGGTATTATGTGGTGTTATATTAAAATATAATTAAATAAAATACAATAAAAGAAAAGATTGCAATTGATAAATGGCTCAACGAGCTCAAGGTTGGAAAATTATGTGGTGCTAGATTAAAATATAATTAAGTAAAATACAGTAAAATAAAATAGTGAAATTGATAAATGGCTCATACAACTCAAGGTTTTATATTAAAATATTTTTAAGTAAAATACAATTAAAAAAAGCTTGCAATTGATAAATGGCCCATAGAAATCAAGGTTTTCATCACCATCTCCATCCATGCACCTAAATGGAAGATTATGTGGTGTTATATTAAAATAAAATTAAGTAAAATACAATAAAAGAAAAGATTACAATTGATAAATGACTCATAGAACTCAAGGTTGGAAGATTATGTTGTGTTATATTAAAATATAATTAAATACAATACAATAATCATAGAACTCAAGGTTTTCATCACCAATCACGCTAGGCTATTGATGTTGAATGGTGATAACTAATTTGATTTTATGTCTTCACCTCATTTGATTTTTAATTAATTTATCGCTTTAATATACAATAAATTCTAAAAAAAAATCCCTTAATAAAGTAATAAAAATGATCTCTACCTTCTTGTTATTCTCTCTTTGCATTTAATAGAATTAATTGAACCAAAACTAAAAAAACACTAAACTTTAGAGGTTTATTAGTTGTGTGTAGGTGGAATCTTTTTAAATTTTACTTCAAAAAAAATAGTACCAATATCCCAAAGTTATAATAGAATTTTTGTTCCAAAAATATCTTTTATCTTAAACATAAAAATTGTAAATAACTTGAATTATTTAAAATTCATCATTTTTTATAACACTAAAACTATATTCTACCACATTTATAAATAATAATTAATTACTTCAAATATTAACTCTCTATAAATATTAAAAAATTAAAATATAAAAATTACTTTCGAAATGAAGGTGATGATTGAAGATAAAAGATCATAATAACATAATTTAATAACCAATTGTTACAGACCTTCCACGCTATAATGCAAATGTGGGTGCTCAATAATTATGGAAATAAATTTAAAACCTAACGCTTTGAGGAGCCAATAACCACTAAAGTTTAAAGTGCCAATTTTGAAATTATCTTGTCAATGATTTGGTGGAAACAACCCAGACCATGAGATAAAATGTTACTTAATTTCACTTAATAGACTTAACACTCACTCAAAGTAGATTTAAAATATATAAGAAACATGGAATCTGAACTTCGTTATTATAAATTTGAATTATTAGCCCTATGACTCCTAATTTAACATTGTTTATCTTACTCTACGATTTATGTCTTCTAGGAATAATGATTTAATTCCAAAAAGAAATTCAAAGTGAAAGAACATGTTACATATAGTGTGTCATCAACATACTACATATCGAAAATTCTCTAGATGCTATTAAAAAAACCTTTCTCACATCGAAATTCATGAGCAACACTTTTTGGACCATGTGTAAGGTGGTATTCCAATAGCACCAAGGTTTTGAAAGACACTCTCCACCAATTTTTTGTCAAAAGCTGACAATCTGTCAAATTTAAAATCATTCATTTATGGTCATAGTTCAGTATAACATCCTACAACCATTTGTCCAATAAACAATCATGTTGTTAACCAACCTCTCATGCAGAACCTCCACAATTCTCCAATAGTCATCCACTTCAAAGGCAGCCTGAGATATTAGAGCCATTGTACACGTTTCTGGCCCCATGGATCATTGTTGGTGGCTTCCTCTGTCAACCTTAAATTAAAAATATAAAGGCCCTTTTTGGTCAATGTGAACAGAGTATATTACACACAATAGGATTTTTTTTTAGTTACAGAAGAAGAGAAAGAAAACCTTAAAAAAAAGCAAATAAAAATACTTAATAACCAATTAACCAATAGATCTGATACACTGAAACTATTAAACACACAAAATATATTTAGTTTTATCATAAAATTGAAATCCGAGATCACAAATTCTAACTTAGAGGAATTTTACACTTGTCCAATGAGCGATTTGGGTTTAAAGAACACTTAACCAATAGATCTTATACACTGAAACTATTAAATACACAAAATGTATTCAGTACTCTCAAAGAATTCAAATCTGAGATCACAAATTGTAACGCAGAGGCATTACACTTGTCCAATGAGCGATTTGGGTTTAAGGAACACTGCAATTCATTGCATACCAGTCCAAACCATTGATAAGCATATGCAAGCTAATTCAATTTATGACAATTTGGGCTTTCAGGTATTTCATCAAACAAGTCATGGGTTCGAAGACATGGACTTACAGTGGTTATGCAAAGCCTTTTCTATATAGTTAATATTATTTTCAGTTTAGTTAACTGACTTAAATCAAGAATTGGTTTACAGTTCAAGAAATGAGATATATGGATGTTTCATTTTTTAGTTTAATAATAATATTTTATTTTTTCAACTGTTTCTAATCTGATGGCAGTGACGGTCAACAATAATACACCATGGAAGTTAGGAGAGTTGTTTTCAAATAGTGACGCCTTACGGCATAAATATTAAATTAATTTTAAATTATATTTTAAAAATTATTAAATATAATTTATTATTATAAATATTTTAATAAAATTACTTTTTCTAAATTAAATTATTTGAATAAATTTTAAATGAATTTTAAATTATATTTCCTATTAAGAGGTCACACTTTCAAAACTAGAGGAGGTAGAGGATGTATGTCTTCTTAGACTTAACAGTCAAATCACTGTGTGGAGGTGGGTCCCTTGTCCCACAAATAAGGGGGTCTCATACACCAATTTGATCACTGTGTGGAGGTGGGTCCCTTGTCCCACAAACAAGGGGGTCTCATACACCAATTTGGTGTCTGGCTTGGCTGTTACATTACAATTGGATTATTATTATTATTATTATTATTATTATTTATTCTTATCAAGGTTTTTATAAAATTATCTATTTGAAGTCTTTACTTTTGGTAATTCCTGTAGAAAAAATACTAAGCCCAAAATTTCCTCTCACTACCTCATATTGTGAATTGATTCATGCACAACATATGTGCTTTCATCAATACTTACTCTCAGGGAAGTGAGGAAATTCACCTTCTATGAAGTGGAGAAAGCCACTTTCTTATTGAACACATGTGGTTTCATGAATTCTTACCCTCAGTGAAGTGAGAGAGACACCCTCGATGAAGTGGGGAATGACACTCTCTTATTAGACATAGGAGAATTGATTCTTTCAAGAGTTGATACACTTTATGGAGCCTTAATATATAGTGCCTATAGTATGTGACCATAAGTGATATGTTTCAATAGGATATATGTGCCTACCTAGGGTGCTCATATGGAGTTCCTTTTGTATTTTCTTTTATTATGTGCCAATTACATTTCAGCACATTATTTATTATTATACTAGCTCATACTACCTTCCCACTACGGAAGATCAAACATCTAATTATGAGTCTTTTCCACACAAACATTGTTGAATACGACACTATAATCAAATTAGGGGTAATCATGCCTATATTTCGAATACAACCATATTCCCAATTAGATTATGAAATTTTTTAACTTTGTGATAAATACCATAGGACCGTAATTCTTTTCTTTATTGATTTATTTCTTAAAATAATGCATGTATTTGGTGTCTCCATCTTTGTCATTATTAGTTTGTAACTACAAAACATGCTAGTCTAATATGGGAGTTTCTAATTTCAATGTGAACTCATTCATGTAACATAGGTGACTCAAATTCATTTCCCATTACACATTACTTTCTAAGAGCTATATAGTTTTGACCCTTTCTCTATAATTGAGAATTATTTTCAGTTTGAATAACTCCCTCTTAAACTCTTTTCATTTACAATTTGGTAAATAAAATACATTGTGTGATGTATATTCCCTATATAAATTTCAGTCCTTACAATATTTCATTTATCTCAATTAAACACCACTAAATAATCATACTATGTGACAACTAACTATAACCAACTATTTCCCATGTGAGAAACACAATTGTATTGTACTATAACCCATTATTGATGATATTTTACCATAAATTTGACATCCTTAACTATTCAATTTAAATTTAGGTTGTTCGTTAGCATCCACCATGCACACCATATTCTCAAAGAAAAATATTATGCCCAATTACAAAACCATACCCTTTTTTCCTTATTAAACCAAAATATAAGGTTTCACTAGGCCATGTCATTGGTTTATAGTTCACCTATGTCATCTCTTCCCTTTATAGATCTAGATCCACAATATCATTAAAATATTTTCAATATTTGTTTGCATTTATTACCAATTCTTAATGAACTTAAAGGATGATATTTTATATATGTTTGAGATCTTCTAATGAGGGTTATTGTAATAATGGATTCATTCCAATATCCATGTTTTTTTCTTCTTATAATATAATATTAAAAGTTTATTCTCCATATTTATGTTTGTTGGAATTTAATGTTTTCAAACAAGTCGAACAAAACATTATGTCAACTTGTTGATGGGATCTTGGTTAAATGGTGATGAGGCAGGTTGTTATAGCACTCATCACGGGCTCAATTCCCTTCCCTAATCAAGGTGATGTATTCAAAAAAAAAAAAAAAATCTTCTTATGAAAAGTCATTATTAACGCCATTCACCCAACCTTCCTTTTCACTTCCTTAATTAACCTTTTCACTCGTTTCACTTTCCTTAATACATTCTTATAGATTAATAATGTTCCTTTTCACTTCCTTAATTGACCTTTTCACTAGTTTCACTTTCTTGAATACATTCTTAGTAATTACTAATGCATGGCTTAGAAAAAGACATGGATAATATTTTTCTTCCACTCACACAAAAATAACAATAAATGTTTGTAACAACTTTTCCCATGAAATACGATTGTTAACCTATGTACTATATCATATTTTTAAATATTTTGAGATTATAGATGGTGATGTCTGTCATTTTATTTTTATGTTGTAGGAATGCATACACATTATATAACAAATGCACATTAATAGTATTGATGAATTACATAACGCATGTATATTCCTTTTGTAGCGAAATATAAAACCCTATAACATATCATAATGTTCACCATATTATTGTCACCCTTAATCCTTACATAATTTTTTCCATAACCATATCAATCTTAATTCATATACTCTTAGTGATCACTAAAACCTATAAAACATCATCACGTAAAGTCTTTATAGGTAATTCATAACCTGTGATTATAACTATGGTCAATGATTATAGGTTTTTCACATTATGATTTCTTATCAAGGTATTTAGCATGGTTGGGACTTATATCATGTCTAGGTGAGAAAAAACTAAGGCCTTGGGCCCAAAATGAGTATTATTGAGCTCAATGGAAATGAAAAATGAATTTAATCATAATGTAATTCCCCTTTACTAGGATTGTTGGCCCTTGTAAGGATATTTAAAAATATTTTGAGCCAAAAGTGACAACATTAGTATGTTTCTCACAATAAGATGGGTCCTTAAGACCTCTTCCATGGTTGTGAGAGGAAAGAATGAGTCTTAGTGAATAAAAAACTCTTATTTATTTTTATGTCTATGATCAGACCCTCAGACTACAACAATGATCCTCTATTAGCGATATGTGTAATCTAGGGAGTTATTTGGATATATTAGCATGTTTTGGGCCTTAATAGTGATTTCTTTGGCATTATTAATGTGTTTTTCATAATAATAATGTGCCTTGGATCTTATACCATTGCTAAGGGAGGAAAAAAATATTCTAAGGCCCAAAACAAAGCTTCCACATGTTGATGGTTATGAACAAGGAATTAAGCCACCACATAAATCCTATTTAGGTATATATGGTTCCTAGAGGGATCTTCAGTACCATTATTTTTCTTTTGTCATATGTGGGTAATATTTGGCTGCATAAACATGTTGTAATATCCCTCGCGTGAGCCACCGTAAAAGCTCTCATAAAATTAGGGTTATTAAATAATTAAATATTATTAATTATTATATTGATATTACATGAAGAATATTCTTGTAATTCTTAATTATAAGAATATTGGAAGAATTATTTCTTAATTATTTTATTTAGAATAATTTAAATTCTTCTATGGAAATAAATTATATTTCCAAGTTGGTATATTTTATGAGTTTTAGAAATAATGAGTAATAGTTTTGTTTTAGAAATAATGAGTAATAGATTTGGAAAAAGTATGGATAAGTGATATTTTTCTCACAAGGAAAAAAAATATATATAGCTTTAAAAATAAAAGCATGAGAGATTTATTGATTGCTTTTGTGAGTTAGAAAAGCTGGAATGCTTTTATGATTTAGAAAAGATGGAATTCTTTTATGATTTAGAAAAAAGTTGGAATCCTTTTATGATTTAGAAACGCTGGAATGCTTCTATGATTTAGATATATGCTTCTAAGTGATATGTTTCAATAGGATATATGTGCCTACCTAGGATGATCATATGGAGTTCCTTTTGTATGTTCTTTTATTATGTGCCAATTACATTTCAGCACATTATTTATTATTATACTAGCTCATACTACCTTCCAACTACGGAAGATCAAACATCTAATTATGAGTCTTTTCCACACAAACATTGTTGAATACGACACTATAATCAAATTAAGGGAAATCATGCCTATATTTGGAATACAACCATATTCCCAATTAGATTATGAAATTTTTTAACTTTGCGATAAATACCATAGGACCATAATACTTTTCTTTATTGATTTATTTCTTTAAATAATGCATGTATTTTGTGTCTCCATCTTTGTCATTATTAGTTTGTAACTACAAAACGTGCTAGTCTAATATGGGAGTTTCTAATTTCAATGTGAACGCATTCATGTAACATAGGTGACTCAAATTCATTTCCCATTACACATGACTTTCTAAGAGCTATATAGTTTTGACCCTTTCTCTATAATTGAGAATTACTTTCAGTTTGAATAACTCCCTCTTAAACTCTTTTCATTTACAAGTTGGTAAATAAAATACATTGTGTGATGTATATTCCCTATATAAATTTCAGTCCTTACAATATTTGATTTATCTCAATTAAACACCACTAAATAATCATACTATGTGACAACTAACTATAACCAACTATTTCCCATGTGATAAACACAATCGTATTGTACTATCACCCATTATTGATGATATTCTACCATAAATTTGGCATCCTTAACTATTCAATTTAAATTTAGGTTGTTCGTTAGCATCCACCATGCACACCATATTCTCAAAGAAAAATATTATGCCCAATTACAAAACCATACCCTTTTTTCCTGTTCCTTATTAACCAACATAAATTTTCAATTATATTGTTGTCATTGGTTTGTAGTTCACTCATGTCATCTCTTCCTTTATAGATCTAGATCCACAATATCATTAAAATATTTTCAATATTTGTTTGCATTTATTACCAACTCTTAATGAACTTAAAGGATGATATTTTATATATGTTTGAGATCTAATGAGGGTTATTGTAATAATAGATTCATTCCAATATCCATGTTTTTTTCTTCTTATAATATAATATTAAAAGTTTTTTCTCCATATTTATGTTTGTTGGAATTTAATGTTTTTAGACAAGTTGAACAAAAAATTATGTAAACTTGTCCGTGGGGTCTTGGTTAAACGGTGATGAGGCAGGTTGTTATAACACTCATCACAGGCTCAATTCCCTACCCCGATCAGTTCAAAAAAAAATTTATTCTTATGAAAAGTCATTATTAACGCCATTCACCCAACCTTCCTTTTCACTTCCCTAATTAACCTTTTCACTGGTTTCACTTTGCTTAATACATTCTTATATATTAATAATGTTCCTTTTCACTTCCTTAATTGACCTTTTCACTAGTTTCACTTTCCTTGAATAAATTCTTAGTAATTAATAATGCATGGCTTAGAAAAAGATATGGATAATATTTTTCTTCCACTCACACAAAAATAACAATAAATGGTTGTAACAACTTTTCCCATGAAATACGGTTGTTAACCTATGTACTATATCATATTTTTAAATATTTTGAGATTATAGATGGTGATGTCTGTCATTTTATTTTTATGTTGTAGGAATGCATACACATTATATAACAAATGCACATTAATAATATTTATGAATTATATAACGCATGTGTATTCCTTTTGTAGCGAAATATAATACCCTATAACATATCATAATTCTCACCATATTATTATCACCCTTAATCCTTACATAATTTTTTCCATAACCATATCAATCTTAATTCCTATACTCTTAGTGATCACTAAAACCTATAAAACATCATCACATAAAGTCTTTATAGGTAATTCATAACCTGCGATTATAACTATGGTCAATGATTATAGGTTTTTCACATTATGATTTCTTATTAAGGTATTTAGCATGGTTGGGACTTATATCATGTCTAGGTGAGAAAAAACTAAGGCCTTGGGCCCAAAATGAGTATTATTGAGCTCAATGGAAATGAAAAATGAATTTAATCATAATGTAAATCCCCTTTACTAGGATTGTTGGCCCTTGTAAGGATATTTAAAAATATTTTGAGTCAAAAGTGACAACATTAGTATGTTTCTCACAATAAGATAGGTCCTTAAGACCTCTTCCATGGTTGTGAGAGGAAAGAATGAGTCTTAGTGAATAAACAACTCTTATTTACTTTTATGTCTATGATCAGACCCATAGACTACAACAATGATCCTTTATTAGCGATATGTGTAATCTAGGGAGTTATTTGGATATATTAGCATGCTTTGGGCCTTAATAGTGATTTCTTTGGCATTATTAATGTGTTTTTCATAATAATAATGTGCCTTGGATCTTCTACCATTGCTAAGGGAGGAAAAAAATATTCTAAGGCCCAAAACAAAGCTTCCACATGTTGATGGTTATGAACAAGGACTTAAGCCACCACATAAATCCTATTTAGGTATATATGGTTCCTAGAGGGATCTTCAGTACCATTATTTTGCTTTTGTCATATGTGGGTAATATTTGGCTGCATAAACATGCTGTAATATCCCTCGCGTAAGCCACCGTAAAAGCTCTCATAAAATTAGGGTTATTAAATAATTAAATATTATTAATTATTATATTGATATTACATGAAGAATATTCTTGTAATTCTTAATTATAAGAATATTGGAAGAATTATTTCTTAATTATTTTATTTAGAATAATTTAAATTTTTCTATGGAAATAAATTATATTTCCAAGTTGGTATATTTTATGAGTTTTAGAAATAATGAGTAATAGTTTGGTTTTAGAAATAATGAGTAATAGATTTGGAAAAAGTATGGATAAGTGATATTTTTCTCACAAGGAAAAAACAAATATAGCTTTAAAAATAAAAGCATGAGAGATTTATGGATTGATTTTGTGAGTTAGAAAAGCTGGAATGCTTTTATGATTTAGAAAAGATGGAATTCTTTTATGATTTAGAAAAAAGATGGAATACTTTTATGATTTAGAAAAGCTGGAATGCTTTTATGATTTAGAAAAGATGGAATTATTTTATGATTTAGAAAAAAGTTGGAATACTTTTATGATTTATAAAATCTATTCCATTTTAATTAATTCTATTTTTTTATTATAATCCCATGAGAGAAATAGAAGAGGGAAAGGGGAGAATACATGGAGAATGGAGCCAAGGAAGAGGAAGAGAGTATTTCAAGCATGCATCAAGAGATGAGTAACCATATCCTTTGAAAATATCTTTGTTTGCATATGGACCATGATTATATAATGATTGAATTTATTTGCAATACAAATTTTAGTATATTAAAAGCTAGATCTACACTTATTTATGCATTATTTTGATAAAACCCCAAGGGGATCTTGTTTAGAAGACTGAGTAGTTCCAGATCTGGTATGGATCTGATGTTTCAGCCATATATTAGTTTTAGATCTGAATATTAACCTACATCAGGTGAAGCTCCTCATATTAAATGTTGTCAAGTCTTTCTGCAGCTTTTCCAATTGTTCTGCTATTATTTTTGAAGGATTCTTTCTCTTGCTTCAAGTAAATCCAATGCTTCTACAAAGGAACTTGATTATAGATCTAATTTCTTGATGCCATACTATAACATGAGTCTAATGGCTGATTTCTAGTGTCTTCCAGTAGAAACTGCACAATTTCTAAAGGACGGTTTCTCTATTTACCAACTCTCTCCTTTAGCTGATTTTTCAGCTAGTGTTGATTGTGGGAGATCTGTTAAAACCTCTAAACTCATTTATTTTTGCTGAAACTTTGCTTGAGGTCTTACACAGCCTAAAATAAGGGAAACCAACCCTGTTCTACATTATTTTCACACTGGCTTGCTTATACAATGTCCTCCTTGAGCCTATTGCAGATTTTCCTAAGAGTGGAATTTCCCGCTTCTTCCTTGGTTGGTTTTTACTTCTCTTTTGGATCCATTGTTTAGATCTATAGATCTAGGGTTCCTAAGATCAGAAAAAAATCTAAGAGGAGTGTGTCATTCCCACACTTGCTGTGTTCCACCATTCTTCTATAGACAGAGTCTGGAATGGGCCAGGAAGCCTCTGGATTTCACCCTTCCTTGTGAAGGTGATGCATCTAGTAAATGCCCTGCCAGTCTATCTCTGGTTTAGATCTATTGGTGTAATTCCATATTGTTGTGATTCCATAGTGGAATATCTTAAGATATTCCCTACTGAGCCTATTTTTTCCCATTTGGAACATTACATAATTGTATGCAAGGAAATAATTATTGTGTTAAAACTCTTCAAAATGAATAGAAGAGAAAAATATATCCTTGTATGCATTATTGGATTAGATTCTTGGAGAGGAAAAATGGTAATCACATGCTTTATTATGTAATATTATTTAGAGAAACATATATGCTTGTATGCATGGGAAAAATATAGTTTTGAGTATTAGCTTTCTAGAGAAAACGAAGATGAAATCACATAATATTTATTGTGTTAGCCCTCTTTTGGACAAATAATATGTATTTTGTAAACCTAAAGGGATTAGCTATGGTATTAGCTTTATTTTTGGAGAATATAATGCATATTTATTGGTTATATCTTTTTGATGAGAGGGAAATGTCACTTTGCATGCATGAAATAATAAGTGGTATGCGTTTGACCCTTGGAAAAGAAATGTGTTTATTCTTCCATGAAATATTTGTTTAGTTTCTTTTGGAAATAAATATATGTTTTACATGCAAGAAGAAAAAGATATGTTATTGCATGCACAAAACTATAACTTATATGTCAACTTTGTTTGAAATAGAGTTGGCAATTTTATACATAATAACCATTATGAATAGATCTTGGGTGGAAAATATGTTTTTGGAAAAGAACATGTATTCACATGCATAAGTATAACATCTATTGCATTAATCCACTTTGAAAAGAAAACATAAGAGTAGGAAAAAAGAGAAATTTCTTGTTGGGATAGTTATCTTGAAATCTTGTTATGCATTTGCATGCACAATATTATTATATAATATGTTAGCTTTCTTTTGGAAATAATATGAAAGTGCATGCAAGATTTTGTTAGTGTTTGTTAGAAAGAGGATGCTTGATAGTGATTTATTTGTTACTAATGCATGTGAAATGATGTTAAATAAGGAAATTAATGTCAATGTGGTTATTTTTTATACATGCATACAAATATTTGTTGAAGTGTCACAAATAGAGATTGATTATTGGTTTATTAATATTTTATCTAATCATGATTGTCACGTCTCCCAGACCCTTTTTTTTTTTTTTTCCCATTTTCATAACAAGTCTAGATACATTACCCCGATTGGGGCAGACAATTGAACCTGTGATGAGTGCTACACATATAACCTAACTCAATTATTCTCCGCTTTATGCGCCGATAACAATTATAGTTTTTATACTGAATCACTTACAAATTCAGACTGTCATCTGGGGTTTAGATTCTTTTCAGTACTTATAGCCAGCCATGGAATACAAGAATTTCCATGAGAATTTTTTTGGGCTTGACCTCCCTTCTTCTCAGTCCATATAGTAGACTTATATATCTATATATATTATTTTGTATTTCTCCGGTTTTTGTTCAGAGTTTTGTCCAACTCTAGATGATCACTAGGCCCTTACTCAAACTTCCCAGTTTGCAGGCCTGATAAGATTTTCAACATTTTAAAGTTCCAGCATCGAGGTATAGATGTATGCCTCCTCGCATACATCTATCTCTACACAGTTAACCTCCATTGCTCCAACTACTTTCCCAGTAGTTTCTATGGACGGTAAACAGATGCTCTGTTCGTGGTATTTTTACACATGCTTACAATCTTCCCTCACACAAACTTTTATCACATAATAGATTTTTCAAGAGGCTTTCCCCCCCCCTTATTCTTCTGTTACAACCACTCAACATGTGTGACACTATGGTACAGATTCAACTGTTCCATGGGAAAACTAGGAAACAGATCCTCTTGCTTCACTCAATGGAGGTAGAGAATACTGAACTGGATAGTTTAGAATCCCTAGTGTTAGATCCTCGTCCTTAGTTAGAATTCCACTTCTGCTTCCCTATGTGTACAATTACATTTAATAGAAAATGTAAATTCTAAATTTTGCAATTCTCTCCATTGTAACACAGCTGACATACTGAACCCCATACGGCTATCACAAGGTTGTTGTTTTCTACTTTCTGTTATTGGTTACAGGGAATTCTGTGCCCTCAGTATTGTTATGATAGGTTTAGTTGTTTGGTACTTGCTGTTCATGGGTACTGGTTTGTTAACATTTTCTGTTTATACACACAGAATTTATATATTCCTTTAAAAGATAGCAAGCTATACCTATACATAGTTAATTAGATTTGTTGTTCAATTGATCTATCATCTCTAACCTCATTACTAAAAGGTACTCATCCCTACAACCCAACCATTTGTCTCTGCTATCAATAGATTTAGTTTGCAATTACATGAGTTACTGGACAATTAATCAATCTAACATTTGCATAATGCACCATAACATAACAATTCATAAATTACATAATGAACCATAACATCAAATTTCATAAACAGGGATATGTTTAATACAGACTTACAGCAAATCTCCAATTTTATGCATGCACACCTCTATGATGACCAGTCCTCCCAACCTTAGAATCCTCTTTATCTCCCAGGATTCACCCCCGAGCAGAGATCCTCCCAGAACAAAATAACCTCAATCTGTTCTGGAGTAGCTTATTTAAGCTATGCTTTCCCCAAAGCCTGTTTCCAATTCTGCGTCCAGAATTTAAGGATGCTTTATTCCTGTTTAGCCTAGGCTTCCCATTTTGGGACTCTTTAAAGCTGCTTTAAGCTTTTCCTCAGCTTTTCCAGCTTTTTCTCACCTCTTCCCAACTACTCCTCTTCATTGGGGAAATTTAGATTTTTCCTCAAAAATCTAAATTAGAAATAAATTCTTTCAAGGATTTTTGAAAGATTTGGGGAAAGTATTTTCCTTTTCCATCACCTCATGGATTAGGCATGTGATCTCACTTTCTCATCTGGTCATAGTGCATACAAAATAATTATTTATTTTTCATAATTAAATAATTAACCACATCCACACAATAATCGTCCACTGGGGTCCACTCCCCTTTGGATTTATGTTCAAATGTCTCATTTGAAAAGCATAGAACTTGGGGGTGTTACATATTCCCCCTCTGAAAATAAACACCGTCCTCAGTGTTGACAAGTATCTACTTAGTTTATTTTGAACATAATTATGAATGTTGTTCCATCATCTTAGCTTCTCTGTTCCATGTAGCTTTTTAGCAGTAAAGTGCTCCACTGCACCTTTACTCTAGCTACTGTTCGATTTCGCAATTCAATTTCTTCCCGCTTCCATCTTTGAAGCGACTCTGGAAGGAAATTCCTCTTCTGGTTCCACCTGGACCACATTTCAAATCAATTATGTGAGAAGCATCATGTACAAAAATTATAAAAAAAAAAAAAAATTCAACAAGGAGACATGAAACATATCAGGAATTTTAATAAGAAATGGTAGGGCTAATTTATAAGCCATTAGTTTCCCTCCTTTCCAACACCTTCCTCAGTGTTACACTTTAACGTTGTTTTTTTCAACTTTGACAAAGATTTCTTCTTCGTCCTCGATTTGTTTCCAGCGGAGTACTCTCCTGCTTCCACCTTATTTACTGATGCCTTATGCAATTGCTTTTCTTCCTACTTCTTTGCAAGAAGTCTGTCTGGAAGATCTTTTATTCTGTTTTCTCTGTCAACAATTCATACCAATGTAAGTAATGTCAAGTACATACAATTGATAATCCACAACAACATTCTGCATTTTAATAAACTTAAGAAATTCAGTTATTAGTCAAACCGTTCAGGTTCATAATAGTTTAGTGCACTTTTAGTACACTACTTATCCTTTCTAGTTTTTCAGTGAGATTCTTTCCTCACGTAACTTGGTCCAGTTCAGCTTTTCTTGAGTTTCTAGGTGATTTATCTTCACCTTTTTTTTTCTCCTTGGTTCCAGAGTGTACACTTTCCTGTTACACACTTGGCTAAACAATTTTACACTTTTCATTAGTACTCATAAATGAAAGAAAACAATTGTATCATATGCATGTTTATGCTTACCCTTTCTCATTTCATAGTTGTACTTCTAGTATCTTTTCATTGTTTCTTTTTGTTAGCCAGTCAATTTAATTAGTAGTAACCAGACTCATTAATAATGTCTATAATTCAATTCCTACTTCACACATGAATTTTTTTTTTTCTCTCAGTCGGTAGCTGTGTGATTTCACACTATTTCCGGTCTTTGAATTTAAGACTCAAGAAAATTAACTTTAATAAAATTTACACCAACAATTTTTATAGTGCGAATACATGTTTTCTTTTATAGTGATAAATGTAGTTTCTATAATTCATCACATTCACAAGTATTAGTACTTGATAATATCAACAATAAATTTGACACAGTTTCCCCTTTTTCAAAGAATCACCAGAGTTTATGCATTTACTCTTGATTGTATGTTCATGCTGTACTAATTCCAATGATGATTCACCCATCATATCTATATGTGAATTTCACTTAATCATTAAAAGTCAATCCATGGTTGATATAGGTTTTCACTTCTACCTTAGCTAGCCCACCTGGAAATTTGATTTATCCCTTCATTCATTCATCCATAACTCCATGTAATGGATTTGCATTACATTATTTAATATGCAATGGTCCATACTTACTAAACCAACTATTTAACTGTGTTTATAACTCGTACTTAAGTTTACCACTTCATTATTTTCCATGAACTAAAATATGCTTATAACAAAATACTCTAGTCATGACTTGAATATACTTGACTTGAAAATCATCTTGGAAATTTTTCCAATGAACACTTAATCTACCACAACTAGTGTTTATTACTCCTTTAATCATAAGTAGAGTAATAATATTCCGGCCATATGGTAAAATATGTCCTTCCACTTCACTTGCAACTTTTAAGGTGAATTTACTTTTTAATATTCACTAGAAAAAAAAAAAAATTTCCTTCTCCCTTAATCCCGTGGGTATAAAGTTTGAGTTTTTTTCTACCTGACATCAATTATTATGCATGACGATATTATATGCATACAACTTAACATTATAATAAGATCACCTATATGTATAATGTTACTTGTAGATTTGATTTATGTCCCACGTGAAATTTCTATCATTCCTCATGATAATGATTATTATTATATATATATATTTTTAATAGTTAATTAAGAATTTACAACTTATATTTAACATACCTCTATTAAATATAAATTGTCATTTCACTATTATCCACCTTTCTTTACATATTCCAATATAACCTTTCCGTCTCTTTTTTTTTTCCACTATAATCTATTTTCATTCGAATTTGTAACTTGTAACGGAATAGTAACTAAATACACCTCTTTGGAATTTATCCACTAGATTAACTTTAATTTAAACACCACCTCTTTAACTTAAAGTTTAAGGTCTACCTTAATTAAAATCCGCCTTCTCTAAAATTTCTTTATTGAACTTTAATTTAACTCCACTCCTTTAAATTAAAGTTTAAAGACTCCTTAAATTAAAACCCACAAAGTGAATACATTATCCTTTTAAGACTCTCATGATGCAAAAGCCTGTAACTATTATTTCCTTACATATAATGTAAGAATGAATATATTACCCCTTTCGAATCCCATGCTACCCAATCATTTAACCATTCTTTAATTATAACTGAGATAATAAAGGGTTATATAAGGTTATACGTATTATTTCTCTACTAACAAATTTCCCACTTCTAGTTTACTTACAATTGACCCATATGGGTTGATTTCCAATACCAAAGTTCACACCCATTTACTTATTAATTGTAACTAAAGTGCAATTTAATTTACCCAATTAAAGTGCCACTTTATTAAATCCCATATATATATCAAGGTTCAATTATGTACATATATATTTATGGGTGTTATAAAGAAATAGCGTGTTATAACGAAAGCATATATATATATGTTACCTATATATATATGTATTAATCACCATAGATAAATATACATCCGGTATATCCAAACCTTTATCAAAGGTACTCAACTATAAACTTAACTATAATATACCCAAGCCCCATTGCTTGAACGCGCCAATGTATACCTATTACCTATAATTTAACTAGCCCGTGTAAATTTTCCTTTGGTCCTTACCTCCAGTTTGAAGCAAAAAAAAAAAAAAATCTTATTTTTAAATCTCTTGTTCACTATCCTTCCTGACCACATTCAGTGCTCTTTATAATGCCTATATATGTGTTATATATATACTACTCATTTGTGACTCCACATATATAAATATCAAAACCATGTTAAATCCACTTATATATATATATATATATATCACATATATACATATCATATATTTCGGAATCACCTTATATATATATATTACCTATATAAAATCCTACATTGTGGAATCCACCATATTTATAAACCCCATATGTAATGATTCTACGTGGTTAAGACCACCTGTATAATACGGATCTTCCTTCCGAATGTATCGAACCTTTTAATCGTAGAAATCGGACGTATATATGTGTTGTAATAACATTGTTAATTGGTGGTTTTTAGGTTGGGAAATCTTAACCAACAGGGGAGAGAATTATTACTATGCGGCCATTTATCTTTTATCAAAAAGCATAGTCTAACGTTCCGATTGGGTGATTTGATAACTCATACGAGGAATACAAAGAAATTGGGTTCTCTCCGTATTTCATGTACATACGTTTGTTGCATTTCAGTGGTTGTCAGACTGTCGACCGTGCCAACTAAATCACGAGGTCGATTGTTTTCTGTTTTCTTCCTGACAGATTTTTTTAATGCTAGGGTTCCGGGTTGCTTTTCGCCGGCTATGGAAAGGTGGTTCGGCTTGAGTGTAGCCGAATGACTCTGTACTCACACGGCAACATTCATGTCTCGTCCCTCTGGTAAGACGCCGCCACCCGTCTCTCTGCGGAGTTTACGCTATTGCCTTTTTCTGACTGAAACTCTTAAGGTACCTTCTCATGCAAATAGCGGGGTGTTGCGTTTGGGTATACCTCTCACAGGTACCCGAGCACTAATTGCCGAGGTTTTCAATCTTCCATAGGGATTCGCACGACCTACCTGGTTGACAGATGGACAATATGGCGTCGAGGGTTTCTAGGAGCATGGCCGGAAGGCTCTTACATAAGACCCGATTCACTCTAAGCACCATTACGCTTGAGCGCCGAGAAGCAAAGCTTCTGCTCGTCCTGCCGGGGATGTTGTTGTTCCTCCTGGCTAGGTGAATCAACTCTGCACCTGGAGCGAAGGAGTCGAAACCCTCTGTTATCATTCCAGTTTTCTGTGTGTTATGGTGGTTTTCTGTTATTTAAAAGTTGGCTAGTACCGGAACCCAAGCCAGGGTTCCTCTATTCCCTTTTCAATCATTCTGGTTCAGCTTGGATAATAGGTTTCGCACTCTATACGTTTATTCCGGTTCTTTTTTTTCTTTGCAGAGCTAAGATGATGGAAGGTCTGGAACCCTTGAGACGGAACTATTTCTTTTATTCCTGGTGTCTGTGCTCAGAGTGGCTCGCGAGATCTGAGATGGCGGGGTAAGGGTTTTCAACTTCTCGGCACATTTCGTTTTGCCAGAGTAGATTAGCTATTAATAACTGCCTACTTTCTTATACAGAGGCCAAGACTGAAATCGACAGTAGAGTTTAGCGATGATGCTAAACTTGTTATACTAACATCTTCGGTGGGATCGAGCGAACTCGGCTTGGCTGGGAATGGTTACTGAGATAGTCTGACTCCTCGTCGTCACGTTCTACCGTAACAGAGTCTTTTTATTCTCCGTCCGCCACAATTGTAAGCGTTTCACTTGTATATCATATCTGCTAGGCAGTGATACCTCCATCAGCCGGTTTAAAATCTTTCAGGAATTACGTACCCTAAGGGGGAGAAGTGCGATTTTATTGAAATCTTTTCCACATGTTTATTCTGCAGGCAGCGTACTATTTCGCCTGCTATCATTTTTATTTCTGGATTCTAGAGAGTTTTTCTACCTTTACTTTTTTTTTTCCTTTTGTGTTGTTTTAGTAACCATTAAAATTGGTAACTGACTACTTATGCCTTCACCCACGCAAGTCTTTTGTAAACTGGTACAACCCTCACCAGACCACCGCATGACCTTTTCGTGCAACTGAAACTCCCCGGTTAAACCTTCACGCTCGGTTCAATGCGGGTCGTCGTTGACTCTGTTTACTTATGTAGGTTTCGTTTATACCCAGATGCTTCGTTTTATATCTATTACGTTTTATCTGCATCTGTTTCATTTTATAAATCTATGTTTCGTTTTATGTATTTGTATAAACATATGATTCCCTGAGACCTGGGCATGTGCAGGGATGGAGACTGCCGAGTTTGCTTTAATGGTTTTAGTCAACTCTGTTAAAATCTATCATCCGGCTATTATACCCAAATTACCGCATGAAAATGCCTTTATATTCCAACAATTATGATATTTTCGATTTGTGTTCCAACCCGAACATTTATATTGCACGTGAAATTTCTAACAACAGAACCCAGCAATTGTTGATTTGTATACACATCCTACACCGATTGTGTTTTGGTGATTTCATTTTATATAGGCATGCCCAATAAGTTAGATAACCACATTGACTTAACATTACTCATCAATGCTATATGATTCGATTGGACCGCTCCTCTATTCATTTGAAATCTTTATTATATTTCATATTGTTTTGCTCACGGCGTTTGTATTCCGATTTTTTTTCTACTACACATATATAAATATATGCATCCTGCTGCGACACATATATAAATGTATACATCGTGTTCCTATTTCATCTCACGGCGCTTGAAATCAAATTCTGATTTTTTTTACTTGATGCTCAGTTATATGTATTCGATAGCACTTGGCTGTGCTACTTATGTCCAGGATACACTATAGAGACATATAACTTTAGACATGAAATATATAAACATATAGAGGTTATATTATATAAGAAAACTTATATACTGGAAATGTTCTTTCTCTAGCATGAATTTCAAAGTTTGTAGTATAACGTTTTTACTTTAGTCCTTTTGAGATTTGTACCATGTGACTTTAGTTTTACTACCATCATTTTGTAACATCCACACAAGCATGTAATATCATTTTTGTATTTAAAGGGGACAAAGCGATAACTAATCATCTATAGAGGATAAGTAGAAGAGCATCATCCCACTTCATACTCTTAACTCTAGAAGTTCCTTTTTTCTCTTTGTATGTTCTACCCATACTAAAGATCTTACCCTCATAATTGGAATATTTCTAGTGAGGGGTTAAATTATGGTAAACTTACAGATTTATTTTTATATATTTTTTTTTTCATCATGGATATATATATATAATCCGAGTATCGAAATACTATTTTTCTGCAAGCTATCAGTTTCCAGTTTTAAACCTATTATAGGTTTAACATTCTGGTATATGAGCCTACTCATATTACTCCCATATCACTGTTTCTACTTCATCACAATCTGTTACATGTATACCTGAAAGTATATCCAAGATATTTATATACTTGAAGTAATATTTTTAATATTCATAAAATTTATAACAGTTAACCATTTTTTTGTGAGCACATATCTTGCCCAATTTTTGAACTTTGCTCCGATACCATTTGTCACGTCTCCCAGACCCTTTTTTTTTTTTTTCCATTTTCATAACAAGTCTAGATACATTACCCCGATTGGGGAAGACAATTGAACCTGTGATGAGTGCTACACATATAACATAACTCAATTATTCTCCGCTTTATGCGCCGATAACAATTATAGTTTTTATACTGAATCATTTACAAATTCAGACTGTTATCCGGGGTTTAGATTCTTTTCAGTATTTATAGCCAGCCATGGAATACAAGAATTTCCATGAGAATTTTTGGGCTTGACCTCCCTTCTTCTCGGTCCATATAGTAGACTTATATATCTATATATATTATTTTGTATTTCTCAGGTTTTTGTTCAGAGTTTTGTCCAACTCTAGATGATCACTAGGCCATTACTCAAACTTCCCAGTTTGCAGGCCTGATAAGATTTTCAACATTTTAAAGTTCCAGCATCGAGGTATAGATGTATGTCTCCTCGCATACATCTATCTCTACACAGTTAACCTCCATTGCTCCAACTACTTTCCCAGTAGTTTCTATGGACGGTAAACAGATGCTCTGTTCGTGGTATTTTTACACATGCTTACAATCTTCCCTCACACAAACTTTTATCACATAATAGATTTTTCAAGAGGCTTCCCCCCCCCCTTATTCTTCTGTTACAACCACTCAACATGTGTGACACTATGGTACAGATTCAACTGTTCCATGGGAAAACTAGGAAACAGATCCTCTTGCTTCACTCAATGGAGGTAGAGAATACTGAACTGGATAGTTTAGAATCCCTAGTGTTAGATCCTCGTCCTTAGTTAGAATTCAACTTCTGCTTCCATATGTGTACAATTACATTTAATAGAATAATGTAAATTCTAAATTTTGCAATTCTCTCCATTGTAACACAGCTGACATACTGAACCCCATACCGCTATCACAGGGTTGTTGTTTTCTACTTTCTGTTATTGGTTACAGGGAATTTTGTGCCCTCAATATTGTTATGATAGGTTTAGTTGTTTGGTACTTGCTGTTCATGGGTACTGGTTTGTTAACATTTTCTGTTTATACACACAGAATTTAGATATTCCTTTAAAAGATAGCAAGTATACCTATACATAGTTAATTAGATTTTCTGTTCAATTGATCTATCATCTCTAACCTCATTACTACAAGGTACTCATCCCTACAACCCAACCATTTGTCTCTGCTATCAATAGCTTTAGTTTGCAATTACATGAGTTACTGGACAATTAATCAATCTAACATTTGCATAATGCACCATAACATAACAATTCATAAATTACATAATGAACCATAACATCAAATTTCATAAACAGGGATATGTTTAATACAGACTTACAGCAAATCTCCAATTTTATGCATGCACACCTCTATGATGACCAGTCCTCCCAACCTTAGAATCCTCTTTATCTCCTAGGATTCACCCCCGAGCAGAGATCCTCCCAGAACAGACTAACCTCAATCTGTTCTGGAGTAGCTTATTTAAGCTATGCTTTCCCCAAAGCCTGTTTCCAATTCTGCGTCCAGAATTTCAGGATGCTTTATTCCTGTTTAGCCTAGGCTTCCCATTTTGGGACTCTTTAAAGCTGCTTTAAGCTTTTCCTCGGCTTTTCCAGCTTTTTCTCACCTCTTCCCAACTACTCCTCTTCATTGGGGAAATTTAGATTTTTCCTCAAAAATCTAAATTAGAAATAAATTCTTTCAAAAATTTTTGAAAGATTTGGGGAAAGTCTTTTCCTTTTCCATCACCTCATGGATTAGGCATGTGATCTCACTTTCTCATCTGGTCATAGTGCATACAAAATAATTATTTATTTTTCATAACTAAATAATTAACCACATCCACACAATAATCATCCACTGGGATCCACTCCCCTTTGGATTTATGTTCAAATGTCTCATTTGAAAAGCATAGAACTTGGGGGTGTTACAATGATATCAAGTGTGCTGACGACAGCAATGGCAGGAATTGTGAAAAGGATTTTTCAAGTTTAACATTGTGGAAGATAAAGAGTTGTTAGTCCATGCAGGTTTAGTAGTTCCAACTTCACGATGATCCACTAACAGTCTAACAGTCTAACAACTCTCTCTCTCTCTCTCTCTCTCTCTCTCTCTCTATATATATATATATATATATATATAGAGAGAGAGAGAGAGAGAGAGAGAGAGAGAGAAATCATATCTTTCTTGTAAAATAAATAATTACAAAATTTAAATAAAATAGCATTATGATAGTTTTGTTATTTCATAAGATATCATGATTAATTAACATATTATTAAGATATTCAATTTTAGTTTATTTAGTTAGATCTTATTTATATGAAACATAAAATTTATATTAAAATTGTTAATTGTGCTTTCGTGTGTATTATTAGAAATATGTTTTTATAAATTTATATTGAAAAATATATTTTAGTGTATTATTAGAAATATGTTTTTACAAATTTAGATTGAAAAATATATTTTTAATTGTTTAATTTTATCAATTAAAATTTAAAAAAATATTGAAATCTATATTTGATTAATTTATATAATAATAATTATAAAATATAAAGAATAACTATTTAAATTTTTAAATTTAATAAATAAAATAAATAAATACCAAATTTTAATATTATATAAAAATATTTGTGTATCAAATAAATATAAACATTTTCTTTAAATAAAATTCATAAATTATATAAAATTATTCACCCCGTTACCACTCAAAATATAATATGAGCAATAAATTATGGAAATTAAAAAAAAAAAAAAAAACTATAAAAACAATGGAATACATACAATAAAGAAACACAAACAACGTCAACCACCTCAAGTTATCCTACCACAAAACCACATTAGACATTAGACATTTCCTTTGCATGTTGCAAGAATAACCCATCACAAACCGCAAATGCTTTGGTGTACTTTATCATCAAAACAGAGGTGTAATTAATTGATTAATTAATTTGTGTGGGAATGGAAGATAATTTTTTTTCATTTAATATTAAGATTTGTTCAATGTAAACTCCATTTAGCTATATAATATTAAGAAAAAGGCCCACAAAATATAAAATCTGTCAGTTTTTATAGTTCCCATCATAATTCACCACAGAGACCAAAGATCTTGTGCATAGCTTCCTCCACAAAGTTTCCTGAAAAAAAGGGCTTCCTCCACAAAGACGATACTAAGAGCTTATATTTTAAAAATTATTAAATATTATTTATTATTCTAAATATTTTAATAAAATTATTTGAATAAATTAAATTATTTGAATAAATTTTAAATTATATTTCCTATTAAGAGGTCACATGTTCAAAACCAGAGGGGGTAGAGTATGTATGTCTTCTTAGACTTAGCAGTCAAATCACCATGTGGAGGTGGGTCCGTTGTCCCACAAACAAGGGGGTCTCATACACCAATTTGGTGTCTGGCTTGAATGTGACCTTACAATTGGATTATTATTATTATTTATTCTTATCAAGGTTTTTATAAAATTATCTATTTGAAGTCTTTACTTTTGGTAATTCCTGTAGAAAAAATACTGAGCCCAAAATTTCCTCTCACTACCTCATATTGATTCATGCACAACATATGTTCTTTCATCAATACTTACTCTCAAGGAAGTGAGGAAATACACCTTCTATGAAGTGGAGAAAGCCACTTTCTTATTGAATATATGTGCTTTCATGAATTCTTACCCTCAATGAAGTGAGGAGAGACACCCTCGATGAAGTGGGGAATGACACTCTCTTATTAGACATAGGAGAATTGATTGTTTCAAGATTTGATACACTTTATGGAGCCTTAATATATAGTGCCTATAGTATGTGACCATAAGTGATATGTGTCAATAGGATATATGTGCTTACCAAGGGTGCTCATATGGAGTTCCTTTTGTATGTTCTTTTAGTATGTGCCAATTACATTTTAGCACATTATTTATTATTATACTAGCTCATACTACCTTCCAGCTACGGAAGATCAAACATCTAATTATGAGTCTTTTCCACACAAACATTGTTGAATACGAAACTATAATCAAATTAGGGGTAATCATGTCTATATTTGGAATACAACCATATTCCCAATTAGATTATGAAATTTTTTAACTTTGTGATAAATACCATAGGACCATAATTATTTTCTTTATTGATTTATTTCTTAAAATAATGCATGTATTTGGTGTCTCCATCTTTTTCATTATTAGTTTGTAACCACAAAACATGCTAGTCTAACATGGGAGTTTCTAATTTCAGTGGGAACTCATTCATGTAACATAGGTGACTCAAATTCATTTCCCATTACACAATACTTTCTAAGAGATATATAGTTTTGACCCTTTCTCTATAATTGAGAATTATTTTTTGTTTGAATAACTCCCTCTTAAACTCTTTTCATTTACAAGTTGCTAAATAAAATACATTGTGTGATGTATATTCCCTATATAAATTTCAGTCCTTACAATAGTTGATTCATCTCAATTAAACACCACTAAATCATCATACTATGTGACAACCAACTATAACCAACTATTTCCCATGTGAGAAACAAAATTATATTGTACTATGACCCATTATTGATGATATTTTACCATAAATTTGACATCCTTAACTATTCAATTTAAATTTAGGTTGTTCATTAGCATCCACCATGCACACCATATTCTCAAAGAAAAATATTATGCCCAATTAAAAAATCATAACCTTGTTTCCTTATTAAACCAAAATATAAGGTTTCACTAGGCCATGTCATTGGTTTATAGTTCACCTATGTCATCTCTTCCCTTTATAGATCTAGATCCACAATACCATTAAAATATTTTCAATATTTTTTTCATTTTTTACCAACTCTTAATGAACTTAAAGGATGATATTTTATATATGTTTGAGATCTTCTAATGAGGGTTATTCTAATAATGGATTCATTCCAATATCCATGTTTTTCTTCTTCTTATAATATAATATTAAAAGATTTTTCTCCATATTTATGTTTGCTGGAATTTAATGTTTTTAGACAAGTTGAACAAAAAATTATGTCAACTTGTCCGTGGGGTCTTGGTTAAACGGTGATGAGGCAGGTTGTTATAACACTCATCACAGGCTCAATTTCCTACCCCGATCAGTTCAAAAAAAAAATTATTCTTATGAAAAGTCATTATTAACGCCATTCACCCAACCTTCCTTTTCACTTCCCTAATTAACCTTTTCACTGGTTTCACTTTGCTTAATACATTCTTATATATTAATAATGTTCCTTTTCACTTCCTTAATTGACCTTTTCACTAGTTTCACTTTCCTTGAATAAATTCTTAGTAATTAATAATGCATGGCTTAGAAAAATATATGGATAACATTCTTCTTCTACTCACACAAAAATAACAATAAATGTTTGTAACAACTTTTTCCCATGAAATATGGTTGTTAACCTATGTACTATATCATATTTTTAAATATTTTGAGATTATAGATGGTGATGTCTGTCATTTTATTTTTATGTTGTAGGAATGCATACACATTATATAACAAATGCACATTAATAATATTTATGAATTATATAACGCATGTGTATTCCTTTTGTAGCGAAATATAATACCCTATAACATATCATAATTCTCACCATATTATTATCACCCTTAATCCTTACATAATTTTTTCCATAACCATATCAATCTTAATTCCTATACTCTTAGTGATCACTAAAACCTATAAAACATCATCACATAAAGTCTTTATAGGTAATTCATAACCTGCGATTATAACTATGGTCAATGATTATAGGTTTTTCACATTATGATTTCTTATTAAGGTATTTAGCATGGTTGGGACTTATATCATGTCTAGGTGAGAAAAAACTAAGGCCTTGGGCCCAAAATGAGTATTATTGAGCTCAATGGAAATGAAAAATGAATTTAATCATAATATAAATCCCCTTTACAAGGATTGTTGGCCCTTGTAAGGATATTTAAAAGGATTGTTGGCCCTTGTAAGGATATTTAAAACTATTTTTAGCCAAAAGTGACATCATTAGTATGTTTCTCACAATAAGATGGGTCCTTAATACCTCTTCCATGGTTGTGAAAGGAAAGAATGAGTCTTAGTGAATAAACAACTCTTATTTATTTTTATGTCTATGATCAAACCCTCAGACTACAACAATGATCCTCTATTAGCGATATGTGTAATCTAGGAATTTATTTGGATCTATTAGCATGCTTTGGGACTTAATGGTGATTTATTTGACATTATTAATGTGTTTTTCATAATAATAATGTGCCTTGGATCTTCTACCGTTGCTAAGGGAGGAAAAAGATATTCTAAGGCCCAAAACAAAGCTTCCACATGTTGATGGTTATGAACAAGGACTTAAGCCACCACATAAATCCTATTTAGGTATATATGGTTCCTAGAGGGATCTTCAGTACCATTATTTTATTTTTTTCATATGTGGGTAATATTTGGCTCCATAAATATGCTTTACATATTAAAAATTTCTCTTTAGGCATATACCATGGGAAAAGGAGGAAAATAATGGTATTCAACCACAAAAAATATTCTCGAGTTCAATGGGCATGAAGAAAGCCTTGAACCACAAACATATCCTCTCTAGGGATTCATATCCTTCGAAGGCAGCTTGGGCATTAGTAGTGGTTTTGCAAGATAAAAAATGTGTCTCTTGACCAATATCATGGCCAGATGATGAAGACAGGGGATTTAGGTCCAAAATTAAGTTTACCAAGCTCAATGGCCATGAAAAATCCCTAAAAGTACCACATATATCCCCTCTAAGGGTATTATAGACTATAGGTGGGATAAGGGAAACATAAAGAGTTTTATCACAACACATATTTAAGCCAAGGAATTTATCATGGCTATGGGAGGAAAATAAAGGCCTTGAACCCTAAATGAAGAAAAAAAATATTACTAATGCTTAAAATCCATCACGTATTTCATTAGGAATGTGGCCATAATCAATCTATTTTATATAAAAAGAATGTTTATCAAAACATTAATCATAGCGAGGGGAGGAAGAAAAAGGCCTTGTTCCCTAAATGAATATTTTTCATGGTCAATGTCAATCGACAATGAATATAACTATGAATATGGGGATTATTAGTATTTTTTCTAGAATAATAAAGGGTATTAGTGCCTTAATCATGGCCTTATGAGGTAAAAAATGGCCTTATCCCTAAAGAAAATACTTATTGAGTTAAATGGCCATGAAAAAACCCTTGAACCACCATAGAAATAATTCATAAGGTTTCATTATCTTTAGTAGGGTGGCTTTGGTTTCATTAGTGCCTTTTTGGATTATAGGCAAAATATTTTGGCACCATTAATAAAAAAAAATTCAATAATAATGGGTCTTGATGCCTATACCAAGGTTAGGGGAATAAAACAACAACCTTAGGTCCAAAGTAAGGCTTCTACATATCAATGACCATGAATAAATCCTTAAATCACCACAAAAATATTATCTAAGGGTTTGTTGGCCTTCCTATGGGATATCTATCCCACTAACATGTTTTAGGTACCTATAAGAGATATTTGGCACCACTCATATGTTTTCCATAGTAAAACTTAGTCTAGGAGCTTACACAATGGCTAAGGGATTTTCTTTGTAACATAAATGGGAACTAAGGCTTATACCATTCCCAATGGATTATAATAAGGGCCCCATGTCCAAAATTAATCCCTTTCATGCTTAATTTCCAAGAAAAATGTCTCTAACTTGAAATATGGGAACCATTATAAATTTTGCATAGTAACAATGTGTCTTAGGACTCCTACCATAGCTATTTAGGATTAAAAAAAGGTCATTGGGCCTTAAAAAATTAATCTCAAGCTCAATAGCCAAGAAAAATTCTTATAACTTCCACATGTATACTCTTTAAAAAATATTTAGCTTCTATTTAGGATATGGAAGACATGTTCAAGTTTCAAGAACCACATTTATTTCCCTAGGCCTTTAGGTTAAGCTTCAATGCCATCAGGAGGATTTTTGCACCACATTATGTACTCAAGACCTTAAACATAATTAGGGAAGTAACATAAGGTTCTAAGGCCCTATTTAAATTTTATTAGCATCCATATTCATTTAGTAGTCCTTAAACAACCACGTGATACTTTATGTTATATCTTTGGCCTTATTTGGGCATATTTGGCACCATTTGTATGTTTTCCCCAATATAAATTGGTGTTGTAGCATATACCATGTCCAAGGAAGGAAAATATTTTTTTTATTCTTAAAAATAATATTTGCAAGCCTAGTGGCCATAAACAATGCCTCACACTACCATATAAGTTCTCATTAAATGATATATAGTGTCTAAGTGGGATGAGAACCATTAGGATATTTTTACAACACATATTGGAGTTAGGGCTTGTATTATCGATGAGGGATGAAACAAGGGCCTAATTCCCAATGTATAGGAATATAGCTTATGAATATGAAAATGGGTATCAATAATATTATTTTCATAATAAGAATGGGTCTCAAGGCCCCAAGCATGGTTATATGAGAAAAATAGGGACCTTGGAATCTGAATGACCATGACCAAATCCTCAAACCACCACATTAATCCTCTCTAAGGGATCTATTACCTTTTGGTGGGATGTGAGAGTCAATCACATGTATTTAGAAACATAATAGGATCTTTCGTGCACTGTATAGTTCACTTAACGAATTAAACATGGTAAGGAAACAAATATAAGGTGGTAATTCCCTATTTAAATATTCTCAAGATAAAGCTTGATAAATAGTACTCCTTGAGAAACATTTGAATAAATATATGGCTATTTGGATTTATATAGGACCTTAGGCTACATTAATATGTTTTATATATTAAAAATTGGTCTAAAGATTCATACCATGGATAAGGAATAAAAATAAGTATCTTACGCCCAAATGGAGGAGCCCTTTGTCTCTAGTGCATAAACACTTGGGTATAGCTCTCTTACTTTTCCCACAATGTTTCCACAACAATTTGCTTGGGGTTCAGTTTGGATTCGGTCCTTCTCTGTGCACAAGAAGTAAGTGGCCTTTCACACCTTTTCTGGTTCACGGTTTTCCATGTTTACACAGTGTTTAGTATCTACGTTTAGATGTATGTCTTCCATTATTTCCTGGTGGGGGTTTTTCTTGCATCACGTAGTTCATATGTATGCATAATTTTTTTATTATGAAACCCTCTTTCAAATTTAAATTTTGGGTTTATATGCCTTTTATCATTCTAGCTCGGGTTTTTGTATGTCTCTCATACCCAGAGATTTATGGGTTTTGTGTTACACCTTAATTTCGTTAAATGGAGCATTGGGTTATGAGTTCCATTTCATATTCAATCTCTGGTATGATTTTTATTTATTTTATATACCTCCTCTGTGCTATATCACATTTACGTAATCGTGGATATAAATTCTAGAGTGAGAATAATTGTTATGTTTTGGATTTTTAATTTACTCTTGGCCTTCTAATTATTTTCATGGGATTTGGTCTCTTCCCCAACCACCCTAAAGTAATTATATAGCAAAGTTGTAAAGAGAAAAAATATATAATAAAAATCCCAGTAAAGAAGAAAGTTACTAAGAAGAGGTAAGAAAAACCGCGCTAAGGAAAAGCGAATTTTAAAGTAAAATTTTATGGAAAAAATAGAAGTAAAGCCTAGGCTATGGGAAACAACAACCCATAATAACGGGACACTGTTATGGAAACTTAGGGAGAACATGGGGAACATGGAGCTCTTTTATTTGAGTAAAAGTTTATCTTCTATTGCCCTTAGCCAGACTTAATGGTTTTTTTTCACTTGCATGCAGCTAGGTGTTGATGTGTTGGCATTTTATAAAAATGCCAAATACGCCACTGGAAACTTGGACATTTCAATATGATGTGTAACTAATCTAAGTTTTTTCTTATGTTGTGTACTTTTGAGGTGGGGCAGACTAATTTATTCCAAAAGAAAAAATAATTTGACTGATAGTTCACAATTAAATCTTCATATCTCCTACCGTAAAAATTTAGATTTCAATAGATGGAACCGAACAACACGCTTATTGATAAATTTGGATAGTAGATTTGTTGAATTCTTAGGACCCTTATTAATTTGAATTTCATTTAAAAAATTACTCCTTTTATTTTCATTTTATGGTAGTTATAATTCAATAGGAAAATGGATAGAATGGTTTTTATACCATCGGTATTGCGAATTTATAAGTGTTTACTTGGAATTTCATAAATTTAACTTTATCTTAGAATTTAGAATGTTACAATCAGCTCAAAAAAGGAAATTATCTCCTCCATGCTCTCAGTCTACATTATCTTATGTTAGGAGATTGTATTTCCAACAACTTGGTGTCATACACTTTTAGGTGTGTGAATTTAAAATTTCTCTTGAGGGAATTTCAAATTTCTCTTCAACAATCTCATACTTTTGTAGAATTCCAGACCAAAGATGGTTGTAAAGAGTATTGTTCAATTATAACTCAAACCATAATTGTGAACATTCATAACGGTTAGCATTACAACACAACTATGAAACACAAAAATACCTCACACTATAGGTGAGATATTGTTTGATGGGCTCCATAATTAGGACTCATTTCCCATAAGGAATTCAAATAATTTCACACATAAAACTAAATACAAAGGATGGAGAAAAATTTAAAAAGTTATGGCTATACAATGACTTAAATTTATGGATCAGTAATAGAAAATTTATGCATTTACAAAGTCTCAATTTTATGTATTAACAAGAGAATAATCATATACGAGTTGAAGGAAAACATACTATGAACTATATGGAACATGATTCACAACACCAACTCCACTTTAAATGGGGATAATTTTTATTATATTATTAAACAATATGATTTGGCATATAATGTTCATGAGCCATGAGATGAGATAGGTCAGTTGGGGTAATATTTTGATTAAAATATGACATTAGGATTCAATTAAATTCTGTCAATAACCAATAATTGTGATGGGATTACATGACACAATATTTAGTTTAGGAAAAAATTCAAAAACTTGAGATACATTAACGCTAGTCTATTGGATGGTTGTAATACCTAAGCTACTACAAGGTGTTAATCCCTAAGTTAACCCAAACAACCTGAGGATTATTATCACCATCCAATAGCTAATCAATGTTCTACAGAACATATTTTAGTAGGATAAACACAAATGCCTTCAAAATTCCATTGTAATGGATGCCTCTGAATAGATATGGGTTACAAATTTATTTGAAAGAATTCTGTGAGCTCCTTCCTGCCTACTAAAGCTCACCCTCTTTGTTTCTTGTCCAAGTTCCTTCAATCTATATTTTCCCCTTGGAGAATATACTACCAAGAGTTGTTGTAAATGTTCCCCATACAAATTCCTTCCCTAAGGCCAGATAAATAGATTCAATTTCCTAGTATTTTCATTGTATATGAGTAAATATTAAATGTTCCAATATTTTTCAATAACATAAAGGTGTAATCTTAAAAAAACACATGACGTGCAAGAGGTCTAATCACTTAGACCAAAATTATCAACTATTTACAACCATAATCCTAAATATGCCATCACACAACATCACAAATTGGTCAGTGCTCTATAAGCTATGCATCATTGTTTAATCAATGGTGCCCCTACTAAGATCTAGGGGGTATAACAAGTAACTCTACACTATCCATTTCCATTTATATTTCACGCACCTAATCATTGAGGTAGCTATTTGGTTATACCATAAAGGTAATTCCAAGGAAACCTCTCTCCTTGGTATTCGAGTTCGGTCAATATATTTTTGGGAAAATTAAGAGGGATTTATTATTGGGTAGGGGGTTTCAGTAGTTCCATATTCTTGTTATGCCCCTATGATTATTCAATGAGGTGTTCCAAATCCCAAATCATCCCGATAGAAGAAATTCTATGATTTTCACATGCACGAATATTGAATAAGATTTTATACCTATATGTGAACAATAATAACAGAAGAGAGCAAGGATTGTGAATAAAAAAACCTTTTTTACATCTAACGGAGAAAATGATTCAAGAAAAATAGCTTATAATCCCAAGAAACAAATGAAAACGCAAACCCTGGTATTAGGGAGAAGCAAAGTAACAAGAAGGGGTGGCTCAATGTGAAGCTTCATCTCATAGAGGTGCCTCTTTCTTGTTGCAACCATGGGTGCTTATGATGTTACTGCCATCCACATACCTTAGATTCATGTTGTCATGAATAATGGTAATGATGGCCCACTCTGCATTGTGTGTATGAGTGAGAAGTAATGGGTAATCATAGCTCTGACCATCCTCCTATATGGCCCTAGTTGTTTTTCTTTCTCTCTTGTAATGCTAGAAAGATGAGTGGAGAAACCCCTAGACATTCTCATGCTAACTAGTTCATTTTTCGATAAGAATGATAAGTGCGAGTTAGCCTACCTTATAACCCTATGTCCACTTCCCTCTAATTCAAAACAAATTATCTAGATCAGTTTCCCCACAGACTCTCCTTATCAAGGCCCTCTCCAATGTTCACTCTGGGAGAGGGATTGGGATCTATTTTCTTCACAACCTTTATGTCATTCTTCCATGAAAATCCCACCCATTATACCTAAATTGAACTTTCAAACGACCTTGGACCAAGGGAGGAAAAGGTCAAATGGAGGGTGATATGACAATTGGTGGGAGAGTGCTAAGCATGTACAAAAGTCGTCTTTGAAAAGTTAAAGACAATATATAGTTAAGACAATAAGTGGTATATCTAAGGACTTCATATCTTGCACAAAAATATTCTTTGAAAGGTTAAGGCAATAGGTTAATTTTAAGACAAAATACAAATTTTGTCTTAAACAAATTTCTTAAAGCCCCCCTTCATGTAGTAGTGCACCTAGCCTTCCTCCATTCCCTTTTATTTTATTGAATATTGGAATGAACTATAGAATTACATATAATAAACCTTCAAAACAAAACGAATCGGTGATTGTGTATGTGCAATCGGTTTCATTGGTTTTTGATAATTTTAGCTCAAAAAACATTTTGTCTTGTCATTTACGTATGAATTTTTTAAAACATGATTTAATATTTACGATATATTTAGTAATTTTTTCTTTCGAGATTTTGAATCCATTCATAAAAATAGTGGTTGAGAAAAACTATGATTGTAGCTAAACTTTGGTTAGAATGAAATTTTTTCCCAATATAGTTATAATTTTTTCCACATGAACATGAATTCAATCAGTGAAGAAGAACATTTCCCCATGAATTCGTGTTAAAACAAATGGGTTGATGATTCTCTACATTGTTTTAAATGTACATACATAGATACTAAAGACTTTATCTAATGATGGATATATAATATTATCATAAGTTAATCAAATAACTTAATCACATATTCATTTAGAAGTTAGTTTAGTTGTTACTCAATTAGCTCCCAAAATAATTAAGTAAGATATTCATGTAAATATACTTTATATTTAATAATAATATTTAATATAATAATATATATGAATAATTACTAAATATGAGTACATCATCAAAATTTACTATTTAAATAATTATTTGTTTTGTATAATGAAATATTTAATATTTTCTAATTTATTATAATAAATATTTGTTTAAAATATTTCAAGATGATCTTAAAATGCAATCATGTAATGGAATACATAATTATAACCACTATTTTAGTAGGAATTCCGGTAGCTATATGGTTCATTTAATTTACTCAAAACTCCACTAGTATATACAAACAATTTTACTAGCACTTTCCAAAAACTAATCATTGCTCTTTATAGAAATCTGATCCAAAAAATCATACTTTTACTAAATTACAATGCCTTGAGTCCAACATTAGTTTAGTAACCAACATCATTAGAAACCAATCGCTCATCCAAAAAACAAGTGGTAATAACTCGTATTGGTGAACAACCTCCCTTCATCAAACGTCTAGTTATGAGTTAATGACAAAGAAACATTTTAAATACCACATCATAACCAAATTAGGTGTACAGATGCTTATATAGGGCTGTAGACAATATTCCAAATTACATTATGAAAATTTTAAACCTTGCCACAAATACCATAAAACCGTAATTGGTGTCTCCATGTTTCTCATTCTTTCGTTGTACCCACAAAATAAGCTTATCTAATATGGGAGTGCCTAATTTCAACTTAGACCAATTCTAGCAACATAGATGACTCAATATTATTTCCCATCACACACCACTTCCTAAGAGCTACATAGTTTTGACCCTTTCTTTGCAATTGAGAGTCATTGTTTGTTTGAGATACTCCCCCTTACAAGCCTTTCATTACAACTTAGTAAAAACACATAAGAAGACATTCTATTATGTCCTTTCATTTACAACTTAGTGAAAACACATAAGAAAACATCATATAATTTCCATTCCTATGACATATCTCAGTTCTTATAACATCTACTCTCCTCTCAAATAAACACCACTAAACCAATCAATAATTTAACATGTAATCAATACACTTTTATTAGCTACAAACACATTATTTAATGACTTTTAATAGTAATTTATCATCCTTAAACCTTCACATTAAACTTAAAATGTTAAGTAACACCCATCATACATCTCATCTTTTATATCTATATATACATGCTCAAACTTTTACAAAACCATACCTTCTTTTTATATATATATATATAGATATAGATATATAAAAGCATACCATATATATTAAAGAGTAAAGATATAATATTTCACCATATAATTCGCTTAAAGAAACACATCTACAGGAGACTTTCTCTTAACACCGTCAGTAATGTCCTCCAAGTCGACGTGACTAATTTTCTCACAATGGCATAGTATTATAGAAAATAAAAAATATCACCGGATACCTTCACGGTTCAGTTTTATGACTCCAGTTTATATTTTAAATGAAATATTGCCACCCTTACACACAGGAATGAAGACTTCCATGACACCATTAGGCCCATGCATCCATTAAAAAGACAAGGCAAGATAAAACTATAACGACTTAAGTTTACTTGGTTTTTATTGGAAGTTTATATATTATATATTTTAAATCATTTTAAAGTTTTAAATTATTGTTTTAATACTTTAATAATAAAATCTTAACTTTTAATTCTATATTTTATATTCCTATCAGTCATAGTACCAACATGTCCTTCATTATCATGTACATTACCACGTTCAACAACAATATTGCAATCAAGCATGAGAGAAATTTCCGCCATATCTCTGAGAGAACACAAGCTTTGCAGAATGCAGACTAGAAATCGATGATGTCGATGTCATCACGCCACTCAATGTTTATCCTATAGTAATGTGATGTCGCTACTCACGATTGCCCTTGAACCGAATTAAACGCTGACGTACGCATCTGCGCACTCACCCACATAATTAGTGCTCGGAGGCGACTGGGGCAGTTAGATTTCTCAGCACCACCATTCAAAATTAAAAATGAAATGTTACACCCGTTCATATTCATGTATCTTTAATTTATTAGTTAAATATTTGAACTTACGATTTATGATTTGAAGGATGTCTGCGGGATGCTATCCCATACATCTTCCTAATTTGAAATATCAACTTAAAACCCTCGAAACAAAACAAATGGGTACTTGCGTATGTGCATTTAATTTTAGCTCAACAGGGGTTTTTTTCTTTTCCTTGTCATTTGGGTCTGAATTTTGTAAAACGCAATTTAGGAGTTGATCGATTTAGTAATTTTTTCTTTCAGGATTTTGAATCTGAATTTTGTAAAACGCGATTTAGGAGTTGATTGATTTAGTAATTTTTTCTTTCAGGATTTTGAATCCATTCATAGGATAAGAAAATTCATAAAAACATTGGTTGAACAAAACTATATAATTGTTTTTTAACCATAATTACTAAGTTGGAGTTCGAATTCAAATTCTATTGGCATGAAAAAAATGGGTTACTTAAAATTCAATACTGAAAAGATTTGGCAATATACCTCTTACATATATTCAAATATATCATGTTTCCAATATTATTAATCATTGAAATGTATAATTATAACATTGAAAACAATAAAAATTCTCTTAAAACTATTTTAATTATAAATGTTGTAAATAAAGCTATATATTGGACCAATTAGCTTAATTTTACATTTAGAATAACAAATAAGATAGCATGTTTTAAGAAATTTATACATTCATCCATATACATTTTATAGCATGGTTAAATATTTAAATGTAGTTGTAACTTTTAATATGTATAATTTAAAAATAAAATATATGTTAGTTGGGAGGAAAGAATAGTTGGTAACAATGTGTTTTTGTTAAGATATTTGGTAGTGAAAAGGTCACTAGTTTTAAATTTTGTGGACAAAAATTTAACCATGCCAAGAACTTGTGTGACTCAACTTGAGGACTTAAATACCTTAGAGATGAATTTGACTACACAAACTCTATAACACCAAAAAATAAGATTTATTCATCTTTATATATATATATATATATATATATATATATATATATCTCCAAAAATAACCCGATCCAAAAATCCCTAATTCAGAATTAACATCGCCCCCAAAAATACACAGTTCCCATGTATTTGATCCTGAACTTAATTGGTGGAACCTGGCACTACACGAAATCTTCCAATTAAATTAGAAGGATGCCCCCTCATTAGAACAACCCCCCCCCCCCTTTTTGACGTGTTCCAAATTGCAAGCAAAAATAAACCAGAAGCAAGGTTCAGTACAAGCATTAAAGAGGTGTGACCATTACGTGGGTGGTCTCTGCATCATTAAGCCCAATTTGATAGATCGAATCGACACGGCAATGTTAAAGAGATGCGACCATTACATGGGAAGCCTCTGCATCATTCTCCTCTGGTTGGAAACAACGCAGCTCCTGTAATTTGTTGTGCTCAAATAGTTGCCATTGAACGGGGTCCAAGGTCTGCAATTCCCGCTCTGTGATCCATGTACTTTATTCTGGTGTGAAGTCTTCCCACTGTACCAAGTACCTATTATATTGTCCTTGGCGAGTCTGAACGATCTTCTTATCTAGGATACGTGTGATCTATTTTTTTTTCTTGCGTGGAATGGTTTGTTGCCAATCCACCTCCTCATCATGGAAATTACCCTGATTCATCCCATGGAATACATATAAATCAAAAACATTAAACACAAACGAAATAGCAAGTTCAGCGGGTAAATCAACCTTATAAGCATTGTCATTGATTTTCTTGAGAATCTTGCAAGGACCGTTCTTCTTGTACTTTAACTTGTTGTAGGTTCCTCTAGGAAACCTCTCTTTCCTCAAATAAACCATCACAAAATATCCCTCGTTAAAGACTTGAGGGCATCGAGCAACATCTGTTAGAATTTTGTATTGTTGGTTACTACCTTCCAATTTCTATCTCACCCTCTATTGTAGTTGTTGAATGTGTTCAGCAAATTCTTCCCCATCATCACTAATTCTGTCCCCAAGCGGTGGCTGCAACAGAACGAGGACACTTGAAGGATTTCAGACATAAACAATCTTGAAGGGAGATTTACTTGTGGATCTATTCACGGAAATATTGTATGCAAATTCTGGTTAAGTTAAAGCCAAATCCCACTTCTTTGGCTTCTCGCCGAAAATGCTTCGTAACAATTTTCCCAAATTTAGATTCACTTCCTCATTTTGCCCATTCGTTTGGGGGTGATAGGCACTGTTGAACTGTAACTTAGTCCCCATTTTCCTCCACAAAGTCTGCCAAAAATGACCCAAGAACTAGGTATCTCTATCAGAGGTAATGGTTTTGGGTACACCATGCAATCTAACAATTTCTAAAAAAAATTGTGCCACCCTCGACGCATCACTGGTTTTCTTGCAGGCGATGAAATGAGCCATTTTTGAGAATCTATCAACAACCAAAAAAATAGAATCATTACCTCGTTGGGTATTTGGGAGCCCCAATACGAATTCCATGCTCACATCTGACCAGGGGTTCAAAGGAATAGGTAACGACATATATAACCCTGTATTCTGAGAGTTCCCTTTAAACACTTGAGAAATTATAGATTGTGCCACATACTTGGTAAATTGCTTCCTCATCGTTGACCAATAATACTTATCATCTATTAAGGAAAATGTTTTATCCTTCCGAAAATGTCCATCCAAGCCACTACTATGAAGCTCCGTGATGATATGTTCTCGCATAGAACAGATTGGAATGCAGAGTTGTTTTCCCTTGAAGAGATAACCATCTTGCAGGAAAAATTCACCACGGCCAAGGCCCATATTCCCCACAACTGAGTTCTTCGGCTGCTCCACAATCTTTCCAAAAATAGGATCCGACACATAGAGATCCTTGAGGGAATCAAACCCAATTACCTAATTTCCATAGTGGTTAAAATAACAACACACCGGATCAAAGCATCTGCAACCTGATTCTTTTTTCCAGATTTGTGCTTCAGAACAAAACTGTAGCCCTATAAGAAAGAGACCCACTTTACATGTCTATTGTTCAATTTCTTTTGAGTATTTATTTATTTTATGGAAATGTGATCAGTAAATAACACAAACTCCTTTGGCACCAAATAATGCTTCCAATGTCACAATGCTTGTACAATAGCATTAAATTCCACATCATAAGTGGAGTAGTTCTTCCTTACCTCATTCAACTTTTCGCTAAAAAATGCAATGGGTCTACCAGCTTGGCTTTGTACAGCTCTAATGCCTATATGAGAGGCATCACAATCGACCTTAAACACTTTATCAAAATCTGGTAATGCTAAAATGGATGCCTTTGTCACCTTCTTCTTCGGGAAATTAAAACTTTCCTTAGCCTCCTTAGTCCATAAGAATGTATTTCCTTTGGTGCAATCTATGATGGGTGCTATGATACCGCTAAAATTACAAAAAAAAAATATTCTGTAAAATGTAGCCAACCCATAAAAACTTCTTACCTCGGTTATGCTCCCCGGATGGGGCCATTCCAAAATTGCCCTGACCTTTTTAGAATTCATCTTCACTCCTTGTGTTGAGATGAAAAAACCCAAAAACACCAAAATTTCTTGCAAAAACTACATTTCTTCAAGTTCACATAAAGTTTATGCTTTCTCAAGAGATCCAAGATGGCCCTTAAATGTTGCAAGTGATCTTCCTTGGATTTACTGAAAATTAAAATGTCATCAAAATAAACAACAACAAACTTACCAATATAGGGGCGAAGCAAAGCATTCATCAACCGTATGAAACTACTAGGAGCATTGGATAGCCCAAAGGCCATCACCATCCATTCATATAGTCCATCTCTAGTCTTGAAGGAAGTTTTCCACTCATCCCCTTCCCGAATACGAATTTGGTGGTACCCACTTTGTAAATCAATTTTACTAAAAAATTGAGCTCCTGCCAGCACATCCATCATGTCGTCCAAGCGAGGAATAGGAAATCGATACTTGATAGTAATTCTATTGATTTCCCTACTATTTGTGCACATCCTCCATTCTCCACCTTTTTTTGGAGTCAACAATGCAAGTACAGAACAAGGACTCATGATTTCCCTTACCATACCTTTCTTTATAAGTTCTTCCACATGTCGATCAAGCTCTGCATGTTGTGTAGGGATCATATGATAGGCTACTTGATTAGGTAATGATGCTTGTGGAATTATATCAATTTGATGTTGAATATCTCGCATCGGTGGAAGTCCATCAGGTAACTCGCTTAGCGTAATATCACCATACTCTGCTAGGGCTGCTTCATTAGGAATTGGGGCATCTTTCCCTGCTACCTTTTTCACTATTAAGGGATAGAAACAACTTGTTACCTTTATTTCTTTAGCAAGATGTTTTTCTGACAGTATATTTTTATCTTTCCCTTCTTCCTTAAGGGGAAATAAGACGACCTAAGTTCCATCCTTCCAAAAGGTGTAAGTATTTTTCTCTCCATTGTGAATGACTTTTCTGTCATACTGCCAAGGTCTCCCCAACAACAAGTGGCAGGCATCCATTAGAATTACATCACACCAAACTTCATCTTTATAAGTCTTACCAATGGAGAAATTTACTAAGCATCCTTTATTTATGTTACTTCATTCCCTTTTTTGAACCATGCAATCTAGTAAGGATGGGGATGCATGTCACATTTTAACTTCAATTTTTCTACCATATCTTTTGAAATCATATTCTCATAACTTCCACTATAAACAATAACTTGACATACCTTTCCCCCTGAAGTGCATCTGGTTCAAAATATATTTGTCTGAAGCCAAGAATCTGGAAAATCATTGCTTGGCTTTTGCTCCTTTTCTGGAATCATCATGGCTCTCTGCATCATGAGATTCTCCCCCATATCTGGTGGAACTTGAAAATCAGCCACCTCTTCTTCATCCTCAGCTTGGACAAAGTTAAACCTTGGTAGCTCTCCTCGCTTTGGCGCTATTATATCTGAATTTGGACGTTCAAATGATCGATGACCTTCTTCACCACATTTAAAACAAACAAAAGGACTTCCTCTGCTGCCACCATAACCTCGACCCCTTTTAAGTCCACTTCCTTGTGGTTGGGTCAGGTTATTTTGTCGTGGGTATTCTACTTTCGTAGCGACATGAGATGATTCACCTCAACCAATGTTGAAACCACCTCATGATGGAACTGATATTCCTCTTTTGGCTCCCCTATTATTTTGAGAAAATTGGCGATTTTTCTTCTCCTCGGCCTTCAAGGCTAATTGGTATGCCTTCTGCACATTGTGAACCCTGTGCATGCTCAATTCATCCTAAATTGTAAATTTCAAGAAATTCACATACCTTGCAACCAATTGCTCATCAGTTTCCTTGTGATCCACACGAATGGACAATTGATAAAACTCATGTGTGAATTCCTCCACAGTAGACAAGTTCTGCTTCAGATTTGGAAATCTGCGAAAAAGGGTTTGTGCATAGTCCAAAGGAAAAAATTTCTGGTGCAACCTTTTCTCCATCTTGCTCCAGGTTTGAATCTTGTCTTTCCCTTTGTTTACTCTATTTTTTTGCATATGATCCCACCATATCATGGTGTGAAATTTTAATTGGTTGCACGCAAATTTCAGCTTCTTCTCCTCGGTCATAGGCTTCCATTCAAAAAATTTCTCCATGGCGTTAAGCCAATCTATTAGCTCCTCTAGTTTAAGACTCCCTGCATATTCCGGGACTTCCATTTTAACCCCATCGCTTCTCCCTTATAGAGCCCTGAACACTCTCTCTTCATAAGTCAGGTTCTGTAGTTGCCCTTCTACTTGTTTATCTTCGTGTTCATGGTATGTCTCCTCATCAGACATTTCTCTTCATATTACTCTCTAATTAATCAACGTGTTTGTAAGATCTAGAACTTGCCTCTGGAGGTTCTACATTTCTTGCCGCATTTGAGCAAGACTTGTTCATCCTCTTCCTCTTCCAGCCATCTTCCTGCTCTGATACCAGATGATGTAGCTCCAAAAATAGCCCGATCCAAAAATTCCCAATTCATAATTAACGTCGCCCCCAAAAATACACAGTTCCTATGTATTTAATCCAGAACCCAGTCGGTGGAACCTAGCACTACACGAAATCTCCCTATTAAATTAGAAGGGCGCCCCTCATTAGAACGGAACCCCCCCCAGCCCCCTCCCCTCCCTTTTTTTAACATGTTCCAAATTGCAGGAAACAATAAACCAAAAGCAAGGCTCAGTACAAGCATTAAATAGGTGCGACCATTGAGTGGGTGGTCTCTACATCATTAACCTTGATCTGATAGATCGAATCGGCACGACAGTGTTGAAGAGATGTGACCGTTGTGTGGGAATCCTCTGCATCATATATATATATATATATAATGAAAAAATTATAAATGGGAAATTATTTTATAATATAAAAGTTAACAAAATATTATTATCCTAAAAGGTATTTATTTCACTAAGAGGGCTATTTAGAGTTTAATACTAGGGAGACATTTAAAAACTTAAGGGATCAAATATCTTTAGGTGCAAAATTATTTTGAAAAAAATTGCATCCCTTTGATTCCTTGATTGCTTTTTAAGTTATTTTATTTGATATATACATAATTTTTAAAAAACAATATATAGTATATACATAATTGACATTAAAATATTTTTACATAAGATGTACATTGAAACATTTTATCTATTGATTACATTGTCCACATAATCCACATTAAAAAAATATATATATTATTATTATAATTTTTTAAATGTTACATATTATTTTTATATTAAATATTTAATGAATTACAAACCTTATCCCCCTTATTCTTTTGGTTAGAAAGTACTTGATAATTTTATTTTTATTTTTTAATTTTCAATTATTTTGTTTTTTTGCATATTAAATATTTCACTTTATGAAATATTAAATTAGTTTTATTTGATATTTTTTATATATAGATATATATATCAAGTTAGTATTCACATAAATTAGTCAACGTGGATTTTTAAATAGTTTTTTAAAATATTTTGGTTGATTTTTTTTAAATAATCCTAGTCACGTTTTTTACTTCTAATTACTTAATTTCTTTTTAAAGTTGATATCAAATTATATAAGTTATGTGGAAATCAAAATATTGTATATAGGAATGAGAGTGAATGAAATATTTATAACATTTGGTTGTAATATGAATAACTAATCCAATGATTATTGATGTTTTATATTTCTTTTAATAAAACTTAGCTAAGCATGCATATTTGTTTTGGTTTTTTTATTATAACCAAAGAGGGACACTTGTCACTTTCAAATAGACCATGGAAGAAATTATACATCACCCCATACTGGGTTGTACAATGCACCTTACCCAAAAATAATATGTTTGGGCTATATTTAAACTAGTATAGATCCATCTTAAGCACGAATTAGCATGCACAGATCAAATCTCTTTAAGAAAATCATAATTTTTTAAAGAAATATATAATATATATATAATTTACATTAAAATATTTTATTTAACATGTGTATCCAAACATTTTATCTATGGACTAAATTGTTCACAATAAAATGATTTCTTTGTTATTAATATATTTTTAAGTATATCTCAATATCGCTTAATCATGCATATTAAACTATTTTACTAAAGATTTATTGAATTTCACATCTCCTTCTTATTATTCTTGTAAAGAAGTAATCCATATTTATTTATTTTTTAACTTTGAATTATTTTATTTTTTGGATATTAAATATTTTAATATATACAACATTAAAATATTTTTCTTATCATTTTCTTTGTATATATACAAATATATATCAAGTTTATATCCACATAAATTAGTTAACATAGATTTTTAAATATTTTAATTACACCTTGTGTTAAAATATTTTTGAAAACTATAAGGTTTACAAATCTTACTCCCATTTTTATAGATTTTTAAATAGTTTATTTAAATCTTGTGTTGAAATATTTTAAAAAGTATAAGGTTTAAAAATGTAACTCACACTTTTTTTACTTCTAATTACTTGATAATGTGGATATCAAACTATATTAAGTTATCTAGAAATCAAAATAATTTATTTAGGACTAAGAGTGAGTGAAACATTTTTACCACATTGAGTTGTAATATCAATAACAAATTCAGTGATTATTGATGTTTCATAATGCTTTTAATTAAAACTAACTAAACATGTATATTTATTTTTGTTTTTTATTATAGTTTTCATTGCTATATATATTATAATTTTAAGATGGACAAGCGTAACTCCATGTTGAACATGGACATATACTCATTGTAATGCACTTAATAAAACAATAATAAACTAATACTTACATTAACAATAATTTTATTGATATTACATGATGTGTAATTCATTTTATAATTAATTCACATGAAACATTTAAAACTAAAATATATCAATAATAGAAAAATATGTTTACTATTAACCATAAATAAAATATTCCAATAACCATATTCAATAACATAATTTTATATCAACTTTATATAAATAATTTACATTTAATGAGACATAATATTTCAATGCTCATATTAAATAACATAATTTTATATCACGTGTTGAAGCAATATATGATGGGTGTTGACTAGTGCAAGATTTTTCCACGGATCTGCGAGTTCCGCCTTGCAGTAGGGGAGAGTCTCGAAAGGTTGGTGAATCAATGGTGTGTTCGACCACTATGGTTCTTTCCACTTTGAGGAAATTTTTTAGCGGCATGGCATTTATTGGTCCGGGGAAATGTAGGGAGTGGAAATTCCCTTCTTTTTCCTTGGAGTTGTTGGTATAGATGAATAAAGAGGCTCCTTCCTACAAGTGGCTGAGATATTTCTCCAAGTGTAAATATGAAGATAAACGACGATCGAGAAAGGAAATTGCAATGAGGCTTTTTTTCCTAACCATGAGAAAAGAAGATTCTCTAGGGCATCCAAACCCTTAATTTATCATACATGTTGTCGATATTAAAGTGACACTTTTTCTTCTAGGCTATGGTTTGGTCTATGGTCTAGATAGGAGGAATTTTTTCAGTGTTGGGTATCCTAAATATGCAAGAATATTGTTTGCACGCAAAGTGTTCAAGTAATTTCCTGAACGAGTTAGGTGGGGGCAGTGTTGTTTGTCTTCGAGATGTGTTTGAAAAAATGTCTCCTTGAGATGAGGAGGGTAGTCTTGCATTTTTCCCTCACTCCCCGCACACAAAGGCACTCCTTTGGAGCCATGTCCTGTAGAAAGAACTTGTAAAGAAAGGATCATAAGCTTCAAACCTTCCCCATTTATCTTTCTCAAAGGACTCTCTGTATCACAATGTCAGCAGATGACTCGATAGGAGTGCTTGCTACAAACACTAGGAATGGACAAGAATTCTTGTTGCTCCCTTGAGGCTTCTTTATGAAGGTAGGATACTCGAGGAGGAGTTCCTTGTAAGGGATTATGGCATCAACAATGACACTTCAATCTCACCTTGTTGCAGGGATAAAAGGGGGATTTGGGGGAGAGAGGGATCCTTCTGCTTGTAAGACCATATCTTTTAAGGATTCCCTCAAGCCTGGATCAAGCTCTTTGACTTTTAAGGATCTCTCACATCTTGGTTTTATGGTTGATCATTCAATGGAAACTCCATTCATCAAAGTGAGAGATTTTTATACCAATATAAAGGCAAATAAATGTCTAGGAAAGGAATTCATATGTCGTTTCAATGGAATTTGGCCCTCGTTACTTGCTCTCAGGGAACGAGTCTACCAGAACTAGACTCAAAAGTTGGATTTGATATTTTGTTTAAAGGGATTTTTTGTGGTGGTCTTAAAATATCTAGAGGAGAAGAAAAAAATCCTTGACCAAGATCTATGGTTTTGGGGATGAGTTGGTCTACCAGTGAAGTCGTGGTTCTCAGGATTCAATCCTCTTACTATGTCAGCAATGACTACTCTAGTGTGGGTTATGTTGACCAACTTTCCCATTCACTTTACCAATCTAGATCTCTTAGAAAAAGTGGGAAATTTAATAGGAATATTCATCAAAATATATGGGGAAAATCTATCAAAAGGAATTTTCACCTATGTTTGCATATGCGTGGAATTTGATCTCAATAAAGGTATTCGAGATAAAATAGAGCTCAAGTGGATGGGAATTTTATTCTCTCAATCCTTGGACTATGAAAATAAATGTTTTTAGTATAAGAATTTGCAACAGGTTGGTCACCTTCAAAATGACTGTCCCTTCCCAAAAGAGGTTGGATCCTCACAGGCATCTAAGAATTCTAGCTACAGTTGGAGGGATCCTAAGGAAGGAAATGGATTTAAAAATCTAATTGGAAAGAGGAGGGACAAACCTCAACAACCAAGGGAATTTATAGGAAATTCAACTCCCCTAGTTTTGTTGGAGCCCCAAGGACACCATCTCATTCCCTAGGAAGGGAGAACCATCTTATTAATGACCAAGAAAGAGTTACAACCATAATTTTGGTTGAATCCAGTGGTCATAAAAAAACCCATGAATCATATATTTCTTACGGTGACAAGGAGATTAAAATCAGTTTTAATTCCACGGAATAATATTTATATCACATAAATTAGGCCAATGATTCATTTGCATATGTTATTGATAATATAGCAGGTTGGACTGATGTTCATAGGAGAAAAGGGATAAGCATATTTTATTACATTCTCAATATGGTGTTGATATATAACATTAAAAAAAAAACATATTAATAATAAAGATGGTGTTGATATATAACATTAAAAAAAAAACATGTTAATAATAAAGATAATTTTCTAGAGAGAGACATGTAACATTTAGAAAATTATTTATAACAAAAATCTTATGGATATCCAAATATGAGGGTTCATGTATTAATATTTTAATGTATATAACATGAATTATAAACAAAAATTTTCAATTTTAGATATGTGTATGTTATATAAAATAAACAAAATAAATATATACTTAAAATATCTTAAATGTGGATCTACCAAAAGCAATAGGAATCACAGCTTTTGAGATGAAAACATGTATTTAAGTTTGCATTCAAGAAGAGGTTTGGAAGTTTGCATCTTGAGAGATTTGATCCCTTCCAACTCTGGGAAGATATCGTGTCATGATGAACCTATGCAAGTTAATTATAAATTAGTTTACAAATAGAATTTTTTCAATTTAATTTGTTACATATTAATTTTTTTAAATAATGTCTTCATGATTATTTTATTTAATATATATTTTTTGCTTTAAGAGAATCTTCAATTGGGTTGGTCTTTCTTATACTTCTAAGGAATTTGAACATAAAACGTTTTATCTACATTTACTTTAAGTTTTCACAAAATTGATAAATAAACTTTTCTTAAAAACATAATTTTATTTAATATTATAACTAGCCTAGATCCATATAACTCGGGATCTATAATGGGATGAAAGGGATCAAATCCTTTGAGGTGAAAACCTTCATTTTGGAGTTAATAATTTGAGGAAAATTTTTCACCTCAAGGTATTTGATCCCTCTCGACACATGATAGATCTAGAGTTATATGGATATAGGTTGGTTTCAACTAAGGGTAGAAATTTTACACACTCTGTCTCTCCATATTTATCTATCTCTCCCTATCACCGTATTTATCTATCTCTCCCTCTCTTCACCTTCCATCTATTTCTCTATCTCCCATTGTCTGCCTTTTATCTCCCTATATCACCCACAAAACATACACAGTCTTTCTCCATATCTATCTATCTCTCCCTCTCCCTTTTCCCTCTGCCTCTCCCTTCCCCTCATCTCCCTCTCTCCCCCCTTCTATCTCCCTTCCCACTTGCTATCGTCTCTCCCTCTCTCTCAATCTCCCTTATCACTCCCTCTATCTCTCTCAACCTTTATCTCTTTGTTTCTTTCTTCTTACCTCCCTCTCTCCTTCTCTATCTCACTTCCTCTCTCTCTTCCTTCCTCTCTCTCCCTTTCTCTACCACCTCCCTCCGTCTCTCTCTCTCTCTCTTCGCCCTCCAACTCTATCACTATATCCCTCCCTCTCTCATTCGCTCTCATTCTCTCCCCCCTTTCTCTCCATCTCTCTTTATTTGTATGTTTATCTCACCCCAAAACATATATACTCTCTCCACTTCTCTCCCTTGTCACTCCCTCTCTCTCTCCACTTTTCTCTCTCTATGGAATTATTCTTCCCTCCCTCTCTTCCCTTCCAAATCCATCTCTCTATCCTTCCCTCTCTCCTCCTCTGATTGAAGTCCTCTGTCTCATACTTCCTCTCTTTCCCTTTCTCTCCTACCTCAGTATCTCTCCCTTCCTCTCACTCCTTCTATCTCTCCACATGTATCACTCTCTGTCTTTGTCCTTCCCTCCTACATATATGATGATATTTTAATATATATATTATATATAAAAAAAAAATTATTGTATTAATCCAAAGTTATTAAATTTAGTAATATTAATATGAATATTAATCTTTCAATATTAATATTATATTTAATGATTTTTTTTACATGGAATGATAATAAAATCTATAATAAAACTACATCATATTTAATATTTTCAAATACTATAACTTTGACGTGCAAATATTTATATCTTTTTTTATTTTAATATTAAAGATTCATTTTACAAATATTTAATAAAACAAAAAATATTAAAAGATTTTGGAGCAATATTTTAGATTCTTTGTGTTGAATTAACCTTTTTACTTTCATTTAATAAATAGTATTGGTTTTAGTAAAGAGTAAAGATGTTTAAAATTTTACCTAATTTGGAATTTTATTATGGTAAAAAAACTTTGTTGAAGGTAAATTTATGATCCATTCAAACCAATGAGATAATTGTATTGTAATTTTATTTTCTATATGGTTATTTTTTTTAATTTTAATAATAATAAAATCCAAAATGCCCACGTGGTGTAGAGAAGTCGGTGATGGGGTGCACTGTTAAGGCACTCTGACTGCAACGTCACTGGTTCGAAACTCGTGGGTGATTAGGATTAGTCTAAACTACAAAATAATAATAATAATAATAATCATAATGTCCAAACTATTTTTTTTTTGTAATCTTGGTAGGTCCTTCCTTTATCATTAATATATAAAATCAAGTTACATCCACACGCAAATCGTCAGGTGGCCTCAACTTTCCCAGAGGGAAACCAAGTCTATTAGCCACCTAATAGTGTGATCTCAACTTTCCCAGAGGTAAACCAAGTCTATTAGCCACCTAACAGTGTGATAGTCCATTGAGTAGAAAAAATAATAAGTTTTTATAACCAAGCTAGATATCTCTGATTATATTTAAACTACCTACATTCTAGATACCACAAAACATAACTATCAACATACTGAAATTTAAAGTCTTCCTACATACAAAAAATGAAAAAATATGAACCCAACGATCAAACTACTCAGCACCATCGGTAGACACAAAATCCACCAGAGCCAAGTCCTTAGCAGTGTAACCCATGAGCTCTGTTTGTGGGAGAATACAAGGGATATTCTTTTCAATGCACCATAGTCTGCCATCTTGCTTTTGCAGCTGGAAGTGAAGCTTCTGAAATTATTTTTTTTAATCAGGAAAATAATGCACTGTTGTTGCCATACCCACTGAGATTTGTTTCAAATATTTCTCCAGGATATTTTTCATAGACCAATACAAGAATGTTGTTTGTTTAAATTGTGTGGTCCAGCCTCGGGTGTGCCCTGGATCTAGCACCAGAGCCTGCCAATCCTCTACATCTATTTCCAATGTGCTTGCCTGCTTTTACAGGTCTTCTTTCAATTCTTCCATTAACTGTAGAAGTTATTCAGTTGTTCCCTCATGATAAGTTGTAGCCGCATCATTTTTTATGAAACCAACTCCAAAAATATAACAAAAGAGATATCAGCGCCTTAGAATTCAGCCACTTCGAGGGGGAAACCTCCAATACATTACATAAATGATCAATTTTTGGATGATACAAATGACCACAACCTTATTTTATATATAGGAGTCCATGGGCCCAAAATATAATCCTAGCTTACCTAACAATAAAAATGTAAGGGCACAATAATAACAATATTGGGGTTATAGGGGTACAACAATAACAATAAGGGGGCTACACTAATAAAATAAGGGACTAAACTAGTAATATAGGGACCTAACATGCCTCTCTCCTTCAAAAAAGTGTTTTCCTCAACGCTTGATTAGCTCTGGGTGCTTCTGTATAAAATTCTCATCCTCCCATGTAGAATCTTCAGTGGGTAAGTTCTTCCACTTGATGAGATACTCTGAAATTGATCGATTTTGTAGTTGTTGAGTTCTTGCTTCTGTGAACGCTTCAGGTTCCAATATGATTTTTCCTTCCTCATCAAGTTCTGATAATATTTTTTGAACTGGAATATTTTCACCTATAACCTTATTTAAGCATGAAACATGGAAAACTGGATGCACTCACGAAGAAGCAGGAAGCTCCAATTTGTATGCCATAGTACCAATCTTTTGCAACACCTTGTAAGGACCATATTACTTTGGTGATCATTTATTATCCTTCTTAGCTTGCTTAAGGGACATTTTTTTGTATGGTTGTAGCCGTAAAAATACCCAATCTCCTACATCAAAACTTTTCTCTCTGCGATGTTGATATGCCTGTTGTTTCATTCAATTTTGTGCCAAAATTAGGTTATCCTTTAAGAGTTGGAGAAATTCTTGTTGATGCTCGATGTGATCTTCCGCTGCTTGAACCTTATAATTTTCTCTTAAATATGATGTGATGGACGGTGGATGATATCCATAAAGTTCCATAAATGGGGTCATTTTTGCTGTTGTCTGGAAGGAAGTGTTATACCACCATTCAGCGAGAGGTAACCACTTGACCCATTGTGTTTGTTTATTAGATACAAAACAACAAAGATATCCTTCCAAACATTTATTCACTATCTCAGTTTGACCATCGAATTGAGGATGATAAGATGAGCTATGAGCTAATTGAGTACCCATACAAGAAAATAACTCTGTCCAAAAATTTCTAGTAAAATGGGATCTCTGTCGCTCACAATAGCCTTTGGATTTCCATGTAGCTTTTGAATTGTGTCCATAAATGTAGTAGCAACTGTACTTGCTTTAAATGGATGAGATAATGCACAAAAGTGTGCATACTTGGTAAGTCTATCAACTACCACCATGATGACACTCTTTCCTTCGGACTTAGGTAAACCTGTGATAAAATCCATTGAAATCTCCTCCCAACGTTGACTTGGAATGGATAAAGGTTGTAGAAGTCCCGGGGTCTTAATTGTTTCCACTTTATTCTGCTGGAAAACCAAACATTCTTCCACAAACTTTTGAATATCAGATTTAAGGCCATCCCAAAAAAATTCTTTCTTCACCCTGTGGTAAGTTTTTAAAAATCCTGAGTGTCCTCCTAAAGGAGAAGTGTGCAATTCCAGAAGAATCTTTTGTTTTAGTTGGGAATTCTTACAAAGATATAAGCGATCTTTGTACCATAAGGAATCATTTTTCCAACTAAATGTTTCAGATGTACTAGGATCTTGCTGCAACTTTTGAATGAGTGTCCATACATCTTTGTCCTTCTTCCATTCATCTCTTGCTTCAGTTATCCAATCTGGTTGGATAATAGAAATAGCACAAAGCAATGCTTCCACCTCTTCATTCTTTCTTGAGAGTGCATCTGCAACAACATTAAGCTTTCCTTTTTTGTAGATTATCTCAAAGTCATAACCCAACATCTTTGTGACCCATTTTTGCTGCTCTTCTGAAGATAGTCTTTGTTCCAAAAAGTGTTTAAGACTATCATGATCCGTTTTTACCTTGAAGTGTCTTCCCATTAGGTAAGTTCACCATTTCTTTAGTGCATGCAGTATTGCTAACATTTCCTTCTCATAAATAGGTTTTTGTAAATACTTTCCTTTGATTGGACGACTTTCAAAAGCAATGGGTCTTCCTTCCTGCATTAAAACTGCACCAATTCCATTTCCTGAGGCATCACATTCCACAATAAAGGCTTTTGTGAAGTCTGGTGTAGCTAAGACCGGTGCTAGGCACATTGCCTCTTTAAGACGTTCAAAGGCCTTAGTTGCTTCAGGAGTCCATGAAAATGCATCTTTCTTCAATAATGTTGTTAGAGGTGCTGCTATTCTCCCATAATTCTTAACAAACTTGTGATAATACCCTGTTAGCCCGAGAAATCCTCGCAACTACTTTATGGTTGTGGGGACTTTCCATTCCTTAATGGCTTTAATTTTGTTAGGGTCTACCTTAACACCCTCGTGAGATACAATATGACCCAGATATTCCACCTCTTGTACTCCAAAGAGACATTTGGATGTTTTTTCATATAATTGTTTCTCCTGCAATAGTTTGAGCACCCTGTCAACATGTTGAACATGATCCTTCCAAGACCCGTTGTAGATTAGTATATCATCAAAAAATACTAGCACAAATTTTCTAAGGAAGGGTTTGAAAATGGAATTCATCAACCCTTGAAATGTAGAAGGTGCATTGGTAAGGCCAAAAGGCATGACCAAAAATTCATAATGACCTTCATGAGTTCGAAATGTTGTTTTCAGAACATCTTCAGTCTTCATTCTAATTTGATGATATCCTGAATGAAGATCCAACTTGGTAAAATAAATTGCTCCATGTAATTCATCCAATAAATCATCAATCACATGAATGGGAAATTTATCTTTAATGGTGAGCTTATTAAGCTCCCTACAATCCGGACACATGTGCCATGATCCATCCTTCTTGTGCACCAATACTACTGGAGCAGAGAAAGAACTTTGACTAGGTTGAATTATACCAGCCTCTAACATTTCTGCAATCATACGTTCAATTTTGCTCTTTTGGACATAAGGATATCTATAAGTCCTAATGTTTGGAGGAACACTTCCTAGAATAAAATGAATAGCATGATCATGATCACGAATAGGTGGGAGTCCTTTGGGAGTTTCAAACACCTTGGAATGATTTTCCAATACTTTTTGGAGATCTGCAGAAATAGATGATTTTGATATTGAAACTTCTAGTGAGCATAATTGTGCAATTAAGCCTAATTGTTCTTTATTTAGAAGCTTTTTCATGACATTATAGCTTATTATCTTTCTCGGCTTCTCTGCGATACCCCGTAATTCGACTTCCTTTCCTTCTGAAAAAAATTCAAGAAAAGTTCTTGAAAATTAAAAGCTATCGTCCCCAAAGATTGTAACCATTGTACTCCTAGTACAACATCAGCTTCTCCCATAGGAATGGAAAGCATTGGAATATTCAATACATATTCCCCCATGGTTAGCTTGATATTATGGCATTTTCCAGAGCAATTTATAGTTCCTCCATTTGCAACCATGACTTGATATTCTGGTGCTAGGTATAGGAAACAATTCAATTCCTTGGCTACGCTACAATGAATAAAATTATGGGTACTACCTGAATCAATCAACACTATTACTTTTTTCTTCTTGATATGTCCTTCTATTTTGAGAGTTTGAGGAGTGGTAATTCCTGCCAATGCATTACATGATATGGTCGGACTCATTTCTTCCTCTTCTAGGGTTGGTTCCTAGTGTATATCCTCTTCTTTTGAAGATTCTTGTTTATTTTCTTATTCCTTTTCACAATCTATGTAAAATAATTTATTCTCAGCACACTTATGACCTTTAGTGTATTTTCTATCACAACTGTAGCAAAGCCCCTTTGCTCTTTTTTCTCCTAATTATTGTGGTGTCAAAATTGTAGGTTGTGGAAGTCTAGGAGTAGCAACACTTCCATCTTTATATATGTGAGTGGTAGGCTTCCTTGTTGCCATAATTTTACATTCAATTTTTCTTTCCAACCTAAATGCCTTTTCCAATGAATCAGGTTCCCAAACGCGAACCTCATGTTGGATGTTATCCTTTAAAGTCCCTATGAAGACATCAATCCTGTGTTCCTCTGGAATATCAGTTACCCTTATATTCAATTCTTGGAAGTCCTCAATGTGCTCCGCCACTAAACCCTTTTGTTTGATATTTATCAGTTGGCTAAAGAAGGTGTTACTTTTTGTATCCTCATAATGTGCTATCATTTCCTCCGTAAAAACTGACCAAGTGACAATTTTTTTATGGGAGCAAAGCCATCGATACCATACAATTGTATTTTGCTCTAAATTTAAAGTTGCAATGCGTACCTTTTGAGTGTTTTTCACATTATTGAGATCAAAATATTGCTCCATCTGTAGTATCCATGTTACGGGATCCTTGCCATAAAAATTCATCATATCCATATTTGGAATATGGTGGTTCTTCCCTCCAACATTAGAGTTTATGAAATCACGATTAACATTTATTTTTTTCTCGTCATGAGTTTCCTCTACTATATTTTCTCCATTAGGAAACATTTCTTGTATTAACTGTGCCAAACCTTCAATTTCTACTTTTAGATCGTTCTTCATGTTTTTCATTTTTTCATCGATCTTAGCTTCCATGCCATACATATTAGCTTCCATGCCCACTTCCATGCCATCCATCTTAGCTTCCAAACCATTCATCTTAGCTCCCACACCTTTCTTCAAACTATCCATCTTAGTTTCCATGCCTTTCTTCAAAACTTCCATTTCATTTTTTGTTGCTCTTTGCAATAGTGAAATTTGGTGCACTTGCTCTTGTAATTTTGATATCCCATGTTGTGTTTCTTCGTCTTCATGAGTCATAGTAGAGTCTTCTGAAGGCTTAATGGGTGTTGAATTATTTTTAGGGGGCATTTTAGAACCCAATACTAATATATGTTCTTCAATATGCCCTTGGAATAAATTCAGACTATTTTTTATTTTTTATTTTTTTCAAACGAGACTTATGTAATTCAAAAAAAATACACACATTTTTCTTGCTTTTTAGGAGCTTGATATTGAAACTGAATTATCTCTGTGATTTCGGATCTTCAATATCTGAAATTCGGCCCTGAAGTAGCCCTATGAATCTTATTTTGAATGCCATAGGTCTGACCAGATTTGGATTCTTCAAGACAAAGTTATGCCCAATCTCTCACAATGACCTAGTTATGGACGAATTCAGTAGAGAGAATTTGTACGACTTGCCACATGTCACTGTTTCCTCCTTTGACTCTAAAATTGATATACTGAAAACTAAAGTTCGTGTACTTACAGCCACTTTTTATCGAATCCCAATCTGACGCTCAGAGAGAGAATTATGATGTTTTTCCCATGGTCACCTCTTTGAGATGAAATTCAAAAGCCTGGAATAATCCTAACTTCCACAGATCATATCTCCAAAACTATTGTGAACCAAGATCTAAAAATTTTACAGAAGGTTCCTTAGGATTTTTGCTTCGCTTTGTACAAATTTCAGCTTTTGACCATTCGTAGAAAAGATGTTATGGCGAAAATGACACGATGACCTATTTGGAGCAGCGAAACCATAGAATCTAAAGCTCTAATACCAAATGTTATGAAACCAGCTCCAAAAATAGAAGAAAAGAGAGATCAACGCCTTATATTTCAGCCACTTCGAGGGGAAACCTCCAATAAATTACATAAATGATCAATTCTTGGATAATACAAATAACCACCACCTCCTTCTATATATAGGATTCCATGGGCCCATAATATAATCCTAGCCGACCTAACAATAACAATGTAAGGGCACAATAATAAAAATATTGGGGTTATAGGGGTACAAAAATAACAATAAGGGGGCTACACTAATAACAATAAGGGACTAAACTAGTAATATAGGGACCTAACATCAGTTATGATGCTTTAAACCATCTTGTAGCCGAGCGTTTTGCCCTGAGAGGAGCTGCGTTGACAGGGCGCCAGAGACCCTATGGTCCTTTTTCCACAACCCCTTGATCTTGAGCAGCTTTTCCCCTTCGTTTTCCTTGACCGAGCCATCTTCTTGTACCTGTACTTTGCAGTAGAAACTAAAATCAAACTTATAACTTGTGAAAGTGGTAGCCCAAGCCCAGAAGCACCAAGCTTCTAGGAAGCACTACCCAACCACACACCTACCATAGAAGTTACGTGAGCGAGAGATTGCTAGTATAAAACCCAAGGGATCATCCCCCTCCTTATCCATTGCAAAATTCCACTACAGACCAACCAAAATAGAGACAAGACCCCCATTAACCCAGTCATGACCCTCACCCTCTTTAGGATTCAGCATACAATACTATCGATAATCGTAGCCTCTTGGTGTGACCCAAAGGGTGAGGTAATTAGGCTACTAACCCTAGAAAACATTTTGACTCCACATATGGGGCATAAATAAACCACAGAGGCATAACCCGCATAAACGTAACCCAATAGCATACCAAAGATGAAACCCAGTCACATACTAGAGACGTAACCCACAGAGGCGGAAACTGCAGAACCCATATAGACTTAGCCCACTCCCATACTCCCAGCATAATAACCCAGGACTTGAAAAATAAAATGCATAGAGACATAACCCAGAAACAAGGCCGAGACAAAGAAAACTCAAAACCCTTTCAAGACAAGGTCGTGACAAAAAATAATCATAAAGACATACCCCAGAGAAAAAATCCCAAAAATATAACCCCATTTTGGATAGAAAAATCCCCAAAATTATATACATAGATAAAATACAAGAATTTAAGACCTGCTTCATGTCCCATACATGCACATGAAAATTTATAGAGCCCATCCTCCTCTGAAACCTCAGTGGTTCAAAACCAAATAAGCTTGAGTCTATCAAATGATATGACCGATGCATTGGGTAATTATAAGGAAAGCATAACACATACCCATTTACTAGCACGAGGAGAATATGAGACTAGAGCCACATCTTCACTTGCACCAACCCACAGAGCCCAGCACCAACACACCTTGACAGGAAAATCGCATTCACCGGAAGGATGCCAACCTCACACCCATAAATATCATAAAATACCCAAAATGACTGCTTCTGCCACCTTCAACAATATAATTAAAACTCACATGCATGGAGCCACCACTCCATATGCCTCGAGCACGTGGAAGGTGGTGGGGAGGTGCCTCAAAAAGACCCCCATTAACTAACCATAATGAAATTTCCCTCCATCTCAGACCCCGATCGGGCTTGGTCTAAATTAAATTACCTTCTAAGTGTTGAGCAGGCGAAGCCATCTCAATTGGCTCATCTTGGTGATTGTAACCCCAATTATCTAGAAAATATGCGGCTCTATTTCCTTCTCTTCGGACATGTGTGGTGATGGCATAGTCAAATTTAATAAGAAGATCACCTACCTCCTACACCAGTCTCGCATTTCTCCATTTGTGGTTGAGCTTCTCCCATTGGCCCCCTGACTCAGCTTCTTAGTTGTATCTATGACTAATTTAGAGTCCCCTTCAACCACGAGCTTCTTATAACCCAACTTAGTAGCCGTGATAAGACACTATCTAACTTCTACAAATTTTTCTTCATTATTTTGGCATAGCCATAGTTGTCATCATATATTAGGCAAGTTCTCATACAAGAATCTCAAAAGAGCCACCCAAAACCCACAGGGCCTGGGTTGCCTTTCGAGGCACCATCAAAACTTACCTTGATGAACCCCTCCAGGGGAACTGTGCAGTGTTGCAGGAAGTCTACATGGGTCGCTACAGGTTTCCAAGAGTTTGTAGAAATCATTGTTGAACATAGATTCAGATGTTTAAGGATTCTGGCTTCCTAAGGAGCAACCTACCAATCATTCAGTTGCCATTTTTTTGCTAATATTGTTTCCCAGATATTCTGAGTTACCCCCATCCAAAATTCTTCATGTGATTGTTGACGATCCTTAAATATCCTTTTGTTTCTCTCCTTTCATATGGCCCAAACTGGGAACCCCAGAGTCAATCCCAAATCCCGATTGAGAACCATAATTGAAAAGATGTATGTACACCATAATAGTATATATTATCTAATTCTTGGATGGTCTTTGTCTAGATCTCCAAAAAGGTCCTCCACTTGTATCCACTTTTTCTTCGCAAAATCACACGAGATTAGGAGGTTTCCATATCCTCATTGTTGGCCACATAGGAAACAGTAAGAAGTTTTGTGAATACCCCACTTTTGGAGTTGGTCCCAAGTGAGGATTCTCCAAAAACATACCAGCCAGAGAAAGTAAGAAAATTTCGGCCACAAACCACCTTTCTATATCTTCTTCCAAATTGGATGAGGGTGACCTTGACCCCAGCCTTCCCTTATATTGTAGGATTCCTTGATCGTAAATTTTCATGGTGTATCCCCATCAGAGGATATCTGCTCCTTCTTGAATTGTAAGCTTCCTGGACTATAGTTCAAAGTCCAATTGTTGCCATTGATCTGAGTCAGGAGGGTGTGGCAAGTCCTGGCACTCTTTCAATTTCCTCCATCCATCACTAACTAAAGTGTCTTTCCAATATTGGTCCACAGTGTAGAATTTTTGGTCGTTTGTATACAAGAACATATCACTGAGGTATTGTCTCCCAAATAGTTTTTCTCTTTGTTGCCAACAATCCTGCCAAAACAAGGTTTTTCTTTCATTTTTGGTTTCCCAGAAAAAATGTTGCTTGATAAGGTCATTATTGTGTACTGCCAGATTCCATATTGCAGATTCTTTGGGGGGGACCCCGATATCTGAGGATGTATTCAGTGTGTATTAGCATGCCATATTTTTGAGTCCATATTTGTTTCCATAAGTATGAACCTCCTCTTATCCACCGCCACCCGATTTTGGCTCCCATCACTTGATTCAATGTGAGAGGGTCCCAGAGACCCAAGCCCCCTCCATCTTAGGCTTGTTATATTAGGCCACGATACCAGTTCCCATTTCTTTAATTTTTGTTACCAATTACCGTGGAAATAATCTTGTAGATGACATTACAAAGCACAATTGGCCTGAACCCTTAAGAATATTCAGAATTATACGTTTTATGAATTAGAGAAATAAAAGTAGCATTGAGTCCCAGACATAACTTTTGGTTATGATGTGGTTCTTCCACCACCTCCAAGATATATTACCCCATGAAGCTCTGGGAAGCTTAGTAAAATTCCGCCGTGAACCCATCTAGTCTAGAAGCTTTATTTTTGGCCATGCCCATGACAACATCCTCTATTTCCTCCAAAGTGATTGCCTTCATAAGGGAAAGGTTCTGGTCCCTTGAGATAAGGTGAGGGATGTTTTTTGTAATTATTTTTATGGCCTCAGCTCTATCCTGGGCAGGTTCAGAAAGAATGGATTGGAAGTGATTGACTTCCAAATCCTCCATTTCCTCATGTTGAACCAATCTATTCCTTGCTTCATCTTTAAGAGAGAAGATCGTGTTATGTTGGTGATGTTGGATCATGGCTTTGTGGAAGAATCGAGTATTATGTTCCCCTTATCGAAGCCATTGAACTCATGATTTTTTATTCCATATCATCTCTACTTGTTTTCGTCTCTCCTCTAATTTGTTAATTAGTCGCCCTTCCTCTTCCACCAAATCTTCATATTTTCCCTGACTGATAATCTTCTGTTGGATTTCCTGCATTTTATTTTTCAACTAATGTTGGTCTTTCATGATGTATCTCAACTCTTCCTAGTTCCATTTCTTGATCTTATGTTTAAGATCCTTCAACTTCAGCTGGAAGGTATGCGTGTGATTTCTTTCATGCTCTTCACTCTCCTTCCACTAGCTTTCCACTTTCTTCATTAATGCAGGTTACCCTTTCCAGAAGAATTCAAATCTAAAGGTTTGGTTCTTAGGGCCAATTTTTAGGTCAGTATCTAGTTTGATCGTTCAATGGTCCGATCCCATACACGGAAGGATTGAGGCCTCAAGAAAGATGTCACAACTGATCACCTACTCAGAAATCAGAAAGTAGTCTGAGAAGGATGCGATCTGATGTGTGGCCCCCCTCCTGTTATTCCAAGTGTACTCCATTGTTCATTTAAATGTCCATTAGTGAAGATCTAAGATTATATCTCTAAATGCCTCCATGTTCGCTTCTGGATATCGGATACCCACTCTTTCTCACCTAAGGACGAGATTGTGTTGAAGTCTCCTCCTACAATTTAGATTTCTTCTAGATATACTTTTCTCAATCTTTCAAGGTTTTGGAGAAAAATCCCCTTTTCTCCTGGAATGTGAGCCCTGTATACCCCAGAAAATAGGACCCAATATTTGGTTCCGATGTGTCAGAATCTCCCTAAGAGAATTTTGGGAGGCTGATCCAGTCCTCAAAAATAATTTTCATAAGGTTCCAAAGAATGGCTAGACCCCTGGCATCCCGAGCTACTACGTCATACCAGTGTTCAAAACTCTTCACAATCTCCTTTAGCTTCGCTTCCGAGATCTTGGTTTCTTGCATCACCATGATAATAGGTTTGTCTCTTTTGAGCCTGACTTTCAAGTACCTTTTTTTTCCTCTACTATTGAGGCCTCTTACATTCCACGATGTAATAATTATTAAGAAATTTTATTGAGTTGGTGGAATACCGCCGATAGCGACACCACTCTTCCCGAATTAACCAACATCTCACCAACCAATCCGAATGGATTCATGAAATTCTTTCTCCCTCGTTTTTTTCCTCCTTTTCCATGAAGACCCATATCAACCCCTTGAATTACTTGGGATCCCAATTATTCAGGATGGTCTTAAGTTATCATTCATTTTTTTTCTTTTTACTATTGAAAGGTTTCTCTGTATAATTGTTTTTTATCATATGGGATGAACCGTTCATCCAGATTGCGCCATTCATTCAACAAAATTCTCATAACATGTTCCTTTATACTGAGATCCTCCTTTTGGCCATCAATCTCCATGTTGGCCTATTCCATTGGTTGTGTTGGGGCTTATTTTTCCTAGGGCTCCTCTTATGCCTTTCTTTTGGGATTATTTCCTCCCTTCTACAGAGTTGTTTGATTTTCCTTGCCTAGAGATGTAGTCAAACTATCGAGGGTTTCTTCTTCCTCTGTTATGATGTCATATCTATTTTTATTATTCAAACCTTTGCTGGGCGGCGTCTAGGTAGGCGTCTATGAGGTCTTCAGGTTCCGTTTTTTCCTTTGAACTTCCTAAAACCCTCTGCATTCTCTCAAGCTTGTGTTAATCCTTTTTCATTAGGAGGAACTTGGTAGTGTGGTTGATTCAATGGGAATTCATGGTACAAATGAACATACTCATGGCATATTCGACACCTGAAGGGAATATGCTCACAGTCTAGGGGTTTTTTTCATACCTCATCTTGGTATTATAGCTCAATGAATTCTAGTAGTGGCTCTATTATATTCATGTACACATATATCCTAACATAGGAGGTGTACCTTCCTCGGCGTGTTGAATCTGCAACCTTGACAAAGCTTCCAATAGAGTTCTCAATTCCTTCTAGGAGGAAAAGATCCCGAAAATCCACCGGTAGGGAAAATAACCTAACCCACACCGGGGTTGCCATAAATTTCTCCTAGTGGCATTATAAAAATTATCTTCCTAGTATCACATTAAAATCTAATCGTTGTTAAAGAAGTGATCTAGGTGGCTCCAAAGACACACACAGGATAAATGGGGCTGAGGGAAGTTCAAAAATAAAATTTTTTGGATTTCTCTCAAACCAGTTCCAGGTTGAAGATATCGTCTTTCTAATTCCAATGGCACAAATGGCACTCAATTCTGAGTCTGTATGGAGAATTTAGGAGCATTCAAATTTTTGGCTTGACTTGGTGCCTGGGTAGCCTTAAGGAAGGCACAAATTTGAGCTTTCGCGGCCACTGAATTTCGGAAAGCTCAGGCCAGATTCTGGGAGAATTGATGGCCTATTTAAAATCACTCCTATGGTCATTTTCGGAATTTAAAAAAAAACGACTCTTAGTTTTATTTAAAACAAAAAAATATTAAAAAAAGGATGGCAGGCCACCACCCCCACCACACCACCTGACCGCATACTATATATTAAAAAAAATATCATGTATGGTTCAGTAGGCCACGAACCCCACCGGACCCCACGGAATTGCAACCACCACCGAATAAAAACATAACGGAAAAGTGGTGGGGTGGTCGGCAGTCAACCCCGCCACCCCAGTCGTATACTATATATCAAATCGTGGGTATCGACGCTTGAATCTGCTCGACTGGAACAGCCGGCTCGCCTCCCGGGCGCCCACACCAACAAACCAACCCAAAACGCATATAACGTTGCAAAAGGAGCCAGTGAGAGTTAAGGGGCGAGCCGCCTAATGTGGGCCTAGTCCCCCCAACATACCCCACTTACCATAAAGGTTAATGCTGTGGTTTTTAAAAACTAATTCAACTTTTAAAAAAGGAGGGGGTGGGGTATGACCGCCCAACCCCGTCCCTCATAACTTGGATCTTTAACCAACGCACCCAACGGGCTTGCTTGGAATACTCCGCCCACTTTTCATACTTAAACCCAATTCTTTGCAAATGCGCCCAAGCCAAATGCGGACATGGAAGCCGAGGAGGAGAACATATTTCGATGTAAGTTTTTATTATTATTTTATTGCAGGTACATTTTTGTACAAATATCAAGGCAGTGGAACCATGAGCCTAGAAAATAGGCTGGTGAAACCTTAATTGAGCCCAACCTTTAAGAGGGAGAAATTTTGATAGTGTCCAAATGGGACAAAATTTATGTCGATTTTGCACTATTCGATGCCACGAATATAATGGTGCATTCAAATTTTCCATCTGAGATTTATATTTTTTGGCCACTTTTCAAAATGGAGCTAAAGGTGTCAGCATTCAGCGAGTGAGCAGTCGATTTCACACCTTTTGATGCCACGATTGTGATGGTGATTGTAGATCCAGTAGCAGAGCAGCTAATTCTTCATTCATCTTTAGCATGAGGTATATTATGAGTTGATTTCATGTACTTCTTTGTCTCTTTGTCTCCAAGATGCATTGTGTTATACAGATCCTTGTTGATGTTTGGTGTGGGATCTTGTTTTGTTCTTGATGTGAGATGTACTTTCTATCATGGATTTGTATTATTCTTGAGATCCCTTTATTTCCATGTTGGATGTATACTCGTTGTCACATGTATGTTGTTTGAGATCCCTTTGTTTGTCATGCTGGCGGGATACTCATAGTATTTATGTGAGAGTTATTTTCATATTCATAGGAGTCCTTTTTTAGAGTGAGAGTTCTTGTAGAAAAACATCTCGTAGAGAGGTCCAGCCACTCCTGCATGAGGGAATTTTAATTGTACGACAGAGAAAACACCATCCATGTACATCTTCACTCCTTACAGCACTTAATGGAGCGGCCTACACCATCTTAACACCGAAGCCCAGAGATGTAGTCCCTCCTGGATGAAATCCATTATTAATGTCTTATGTTTTTCATGCTTGTTAAGTTCCTATTATTTATAGCATGCAGTTGTTCATTTATGTTCATTAACGCTTTCATTAGATGAAATTATAATTCATCAGCCAAAGTAAAAGGTCTTGGTTAAGGGTATCAGGAATTTACCCAGATCAAGTGGTATCGGAGCAGGTCTTCTTGTTGATTGGATTGCAGGTGTGAATTGTTGAATGTTTGCTAAGTTGAGCCATGGAGAATGTCAAGGAAATGTACGATACCAAGCTCAGGGTGTCCAAGAAACCGGACATGTTATACGAGGCTTATGAGAAAACAAGCAGAATAAAATGTCGAATTGAAGACACTCCTACAGGAAGAGAAGGAGGATAAACATCAATTGCGGCTTCAGTTGTAAGCCACGAAATAGGCGTGGAAAGAATTAAAGCGCAATAATGAAAGCCTTCAAGCAGAGCATGATGCATTGAAGGCACTCCTACAGGAAGAGAAGGAGGAGAAGCAGCGATTGTAGCTTCATCTACAAGCCGCGACAGAGGCCTTGGAGGAAGTGAAGTGCAACAAAGTCTTAGAGAAGCCTTCTTCACCTATGTCAAAATTTACAGTTGAAGTAAACAGTGTTGATTTCTCTTCAGTTTCAACTTCACCTAATGTCATTTCTATTGGAAGTGTGGAGATACCCATTACAGGAACCAGCATGAGACTCCTCACCAAGATGGGGTACAAAGGAGGAGGACTTGGCGTTCGTGGCCAAGGCATAACTCAACCATTGGAGGTTGTGCAAAGACCTCGCTATGCAAGTTTGGGATACAATGAAGAAGGATGTTTGAAGGACATCAAAGGCAAATAAGCATTGTTGAACTCTCCAAGGAAGAGGATTGATGGGAGCATTTCGCCATCGTTCCATGGTAATGCATGTTGCAGTGAAAGAGATGAGGTAAGCTCCCATCATCATGATCAAACCAGAGACCACTAGAGAAGGTATAATAAATCTCATTATTCCAGAGTGCGTTTTGATTACAAAAATGTTGATAACCATGGTCGTAAATCATGGCATCGAAAAACGTTCCATTTTTGTGGTTTACATAACCATGTGTTCTCTAAGTGTTCGAAAAGGATGGCGACACAAACGAGGATGAGGCAGGGGAAGCCTTCTCCATAGCAGGGAAATAAATTGGTTAAGTAGGTTTGGAGGAAAAAATCCTTTTTCACCCATTGCAACCGAAGTGGCCATCAAAGAGCCACTTGTTGGAGACTCCATCCAGAGCAGTGCCTTAAATACAAAGCGCCCGTGCATGAACAAGTCGAAAGAGTTTTTCGACAAGAAGACGTGCCACAGGGAGATAATACATTCACGTTGATAAGTGAGAGATGGTTTTTCTATATTTTTTTTCTAGATATGTTAGCTTTTCATGGCCCATGTTTGTAAATCATTTGTTGCATTTTTAATTGTAAAAGTGATGATGTGTTTTTCCATCACTTGTTTAAGCACCAATGATATTTTGGCCTTGTTTTATGAGTCACGTGATGTATTTATTTCATGTAAAAGTGATGAGGTGTTTTCCATCACATTGAATTGTGAGGATGATGTCTTATCTTGTAATGATAGCTCGGGTTTGACTTCCATTTGATGTAAACTTGACTGTCAAGTACATGTTATAAACTTGTGGCAAGTATGGAAATGTTTTGGGTCAATTTGAGCATGTAATTTGTAGGGGATTGTACTACAGGTTCACCAAAGGTGCAGGTGTTGGTTCATCGCTTAAGGCTCTGAAGAACAAAGGTGAAGGAGATGGAAGGGTGACCTTTTCAAGACATAGTACATAGCAGTGTAGATTCTTGTTGAAGCTTTTGGAGGACCAATAGCTCCTCAGTGGGGATGATTGATCCAGGTGGCTCCAGAGACACACACAGGACAAAGAGGGTTGAGGGAAGCTCAAAAATAAAAAATTTCATATTACTCTTAAACCAGGTTAAGGTTGAAGATCTCGTCTTTCTGATTCCAACGATGCAGAAAACACTTAATTCCGAGTCCGTATGGAGAAGTTAGGAGCAATCAAAGTTTTGGGTTGGCTTAGTGACTCGGCAGCCTTAAGGAAGGCACAAATTAGACCTTTCCCAGCCACCAAATTCCCACAAGCTCAGACCAGATTCCGAGAAATTTCCTGTCCTCTTTAAAATCACTCCTACAATCATTTTCGGAATTTTTAAAAAAATAACTATTAGTTTTATTTGAAACAAAAAAAAATATTAAAAAAAGGGTGGTGGTCCACCACCCCCGCCACCCCACCTGACTGCACACTATATATTAAAAAATATCATGTATGGGCCGACGGGCCATGAATCCTTCCAGACACCACGTAATTGTAACAAACATAACGGAAAAGTGGTAGGGTGGTCGGCGGTCAACCCTGCCACCCCAACTGTATACCATATTATATATAATATAACCATTGGAATGGGGAGTGGGCCACTAGAAATGGACCCAGCCCTCCCCACACGACATTGAAATAAAACCATGGGCGGCGAGGCTTGAACCCGCCTGGTCAGAACGGCTGGCCCGCCTTCTGGGTGCCCACACCAACAAACAATCCCAAAATGGATATAACGCTACAAAAGGAGCCAATGGGAGTTAAGGGGCAAGCCGCCCAATGCAGGCCCGGCCCCCCCAACGTACCCCACTTACCATAAAGGTTAATGTCGCATGGTTTTTAAAATCTAATTCAACTTTAAAAAAAGGAGGGAGCGGGGTTTGACTGCCCGACCCCCTCCCTCATAACATGGATCTTTAACCAACTTGCCCAACGGGCTTGCTTGGAATAGTACTTCACCCACTTTTCATACTTAAACCTAGTTCTTTGTAAATTCGCCCAAGCCAAGTGCGGACACGAAAGCCGAGGAGGAGAAAAAATTTTGATGTTTATTATTATTTTATTATAGGTACATTGTTGCATGTAGATCGAGGCAGTGGAACCATGAGCCCAGAAAAGAGGCAGGCGGAACCTTGATTGAGCCCAACCTTCAGGAGGGCGAAATTTTGACAATGTCCAAATGGGACAAAATTTATGTCAATTTTGCACTATTCGACGCCACAAATATGATGGCACATTCATATTTCCATCTGAGCTTTATATTTTTCGACCACATTTCAAAGTGGAGTTGCAAGTGTCAGCATTCAGTGAGTGAGTAGTCGATTTCACACCTTTTGACGCCATGATTGTGATGGTGATTTTGGATCTAGCAGTAGAGTAGCTCATTCTTCAGTCATCTTCAATGTGAGGTATATGATTATTTGATTTCATGTACTTATTTGTCTCTTTGTTTCAGAGATGCATTGTGTTGTACAAATCCCTGTTGATGTTTGATGTGGGATCTTGTTTTGTTCTTGATGTGAGATGTACTTTCTATCATGGAATTGTATTATGTTTTAGATCCCTTTGTTTAGTCACCTCATCTACCAAGAAAATGAAGCGGTTGGGTGTAAAATCTGAGAAGTTTATAAAGGTGGCAGAACTGATTAAATTTTGAAGGTTTTGAGAGGAAAGCTTCCTAAGGGATAAGCGGGGTGACTAGGCCTAATCGAGGCCATAACACAGTGGAAAACAGCACTCATGGCTCCGCGTCAAAACCATGATCCACAAAGCGCATTGAAGGGATGTTTTTTTAGCCCTAAAGGAGAATGATGAGGTTAAAATTCAGGCCCCCAGAGAAGGTGACGTCACCTTTCACTGAGGCAATCACAATTGTTTCGTGGGGTAAGAAACGGAGCACGAAGACTACTATGCACCCCGCCGAAGTTTAAAGGGGCCCATAGAAGACTATAGTTGGTGCTGGTAAGTAAAAAGGTAAGGTAATTCTAGCTTGATGGTACGAAGGCCGGTACCTGATTTAATTCGGCACGTGGCTCTCACCTACCCGGCTACTGTGAGCCAATAACCCATTGCCACATGTCCCATTGTCAGTGTCCTTATGACGCCAACCCTAAAGCTATCACCTTGTCGCGAATTCCATAAAACCTCGTCTTACATAAGCTCGTTTTACTCTCAAAACTGTGTAAAATACTAGTTATTAACCAGTTTTTCGCACAGAAGAAGTTAAAACTCAAGTGCAAGGTCGATTTCAGTCCCACGTCGCTTTCCTCTCGGCTACCTATCTACTCTCAGGTATTTAGTCGTTTCCTCGTCGTACTATTTCCCTTCTATTTTTAATTTTCAAATGGTCATGGGGAAAATTAAAACCAAGAAGTCTGAGCCTGAAACCTCACAAGATCGCGAGTTCAGGGTTGTTCCTAGACCCAAGCCCCTCATCGATGCCCATGCACGAATTCCTGACCTACTCTACCCATTCAGTGTAGCCCACATCAAACTCGAGCTTTTAAAATATCATCTAAAAGGTGAAGATATGTTCATAGTCGTCAAGTCAAGTCTGTATTACCAAATCACCCAGACCACATACCCTGTTCCCGAGTTCATCAGCTCGCTTGGGGAGGCCTATGACGAGCGCAGAGACATGTTTCTTTCTCTCCAAGGCAATAATATTGTTCGCAATACGCCCCAACTCATACGAGTAGCTATTCACTACCCTCCCATTCGATATTATGTTGAGTTCTCCAAGGTCTCCCACTCCTATCAATTCTCAAAGCTACCCTGGGAAAAAAAAAGTGGTTTCCTTAGCTTTCTCTCAGATTCCCGCCTATCATCTTTCCCACTCATGGACTCTGTTCCCTTTTCTACTTTCCGAACCAATGTGTAGCCTGTCCTAGCACTCATCTCGGGGTTGTTAGGGTTTCAGGAGGTCGACCAGTTGACTAAAGAGGGTATATATTTTCTAGGCTCATGATGCAGAAGGGTACCCTTTTAGATATTCCTTCTTTCTTAGCTTCGGCTATCCAAACCCAGTTTCAACAGATTTCCTCTACTGGTTCTTTAAATTTATGTTCCCTAGTGTTTTATCTATTCCCATTCGAGCATGCGGATATATTTGAGAGTCTAGGCCTAAATAGACTATCGAAGATAAGTGCCCAACCCAGAGCCGTCTTTGAGTGGACTGTTATAGTTCGTCAACAACTAGAGGGGAAGGGTTATACAAAATTCATTAACGAGTTCATGTCCATAGCTTATGCCATTATACATGACATCCCTCCACTTAGAATCTTCCCTGAGCAGAAGGATTGGCTACAGTTTGATGAGGAATATTGCACGAGTGACTAGTAGATGATTATACCGAGATCAGAGTTTACGGTGCAGAGGTACCTCCCTACCGCCTGCCAATGTTTCCAGCTATGTGGGTCTTTTCCCTCGAATACATTCGAAAAACCTTGAAGGCCGACTAGATCCACTTCGTGCCTATGAAGAAAGGATACATCCTCAAAATCCCAACTTCAATTGGCCCCTTCAAAATAAATTTGAGGCATGCCCTCTCAACCGTGGAGAAAATTTTGCAAGAGATGAACCTCTCACAAGGAAAATTTTGGCCCTATGACCCTAAGGGAGTCCTCTGTAGTAGGAAGAGGAAAATAAAATCAACTTCTTATATACATGAAACTAGGCCCTTCATTGAATGGAGAGCTAATCTTGATATGTGACCTTTGGATGCAAAGATGGAGGTCGAGTATTCGGCTGCGGAAGGAAAAAAGGAGATAATGTGTCTATGGGGATAGAGGATAAGTACAAGGAGGCCCTTCAGGAAGCCAGGGATTCCTGGACATTGATGAGGAAACTCATCCTTACAAAAAACAAAGGACCGAAGGGCCAGAAGACGTAGGGGATGAACCATCCTTTGAAGAGATTCCTGAATTTGGGGCTCCTGACAAGAACAAGTCGGGTTTTTATATTTCTTTTGACAATGCCTCCTCATTAGCCCCCTCAGGGATTTGACAGGGACTTACGGTTGACAGGCCAGAGATAAGGGAGGAGATAAATGTCAGAAACAGATTCACCCGGGAGAAATTGAGGGTCGAATTGGAAGGGTTTGTGGACAAGCATCATTCTCGACTTACTTCTATTCTAGAAATGGATAAATATTAGCCTATAATATCTATTTAGAAAGAAAAATTATAGCCCTCAGCTGCTGGAGGTCAATATCGAGCTTTAGAAATCATCTTCAACTTAACCAATATCCCCCTGCTAGACAAGTTAGACTTACACCAGTGTATAGGGGATATGCTACGGGTTGAGGTAGTAAAGCATGCAGTAGCCTTGAGGAAGCTTGAACAGAAGCATAATATGGTACTAGAGCACCATAAGAGAGAGAAGGCTAGCGCCAGAGCAAACCACAATAAGCTGGAACCCCTCAAGAAAACGATAATGGAGAAGGGAATCGATAAAGATGCAGCACGGCAACAAATTCTTACCAATTTAGAAGTGGAGAACCTGGAGCTGAAGAAAAAGATAAACATGTCTCACAAGGAGCATGTACAGACGGATGAGTTGGTTCAGGTAGAAAAAGAAAAATTGTCTCTCGCCGACTTTCTCGCTAGAGAACAGGAAGAGAATGCACAAAGGGCCATGGAGATTGTCGGACTAAATCAGAGACTTTCAGACTGGCAGGCCAAATGGGACCAACACACATGCGTGATTCTTATTTCAGGTGAACCTGGGAGAGCCCTTAAACATCTCACTAAGGCCCTGTCTAATATAAAGGTGTGAGAGGATGAGACTCGCACAGTTCACCAAAAACTAAAGGATGTTGAGTTTGTGCTAACGGAAAATCAGAAGGTGACGGCGTCTCTACAAAGTGAGGAAGAAAAATTGCGCTAAGAAACTCAGGTGCAGGATAATTCCATCAAGGAATTAAAGTGGAAAATCAAAGGCAATATGTCACTCGTGGAAGCAAGGTGACTGGTTTGGAAAGACATCATAGCGAAGGTTAGCCAGCATTGGAACCTCCTCACGATGATAGATGACAAGAAGATTGCAATCCACCAATTCAGACCCCTACTTCAGGATGGACGCACAGACGGAGAAGCAAAGGCCATGATGGCCAAGAAATATATCTGGTACCTAAAAAAACTCACACCTGATGAATTGCATGAGTAGGGAATACTTGACCGCTTTAGTGCAGTTATGGAGGTTGGAAGGGTAATCAAGAAATAAACTGCATGCGCAAATGCTCTAGGTTGTTTGACACTAGTCTCGAAAGGAGTGGAAAAGTTTGACCGGGAGTCGAAAAAGCTGGTAGAAGTAGGCCTCCCATCATGCTGGGATCCACAAACAGGATCATTCTCTCAAATAACGGCCTATGAGTAGAATATGTCAGAAATTATGGGCAATACAGACATATCATTGGAGAGAGAAAACCGGCTAAAAGCAGAGAAAATAATAGCCGCGCTTCACAAAGATTTCTTCCTCCTCTGCTAGGTAAAGCAATTCTTCGTCATCTGTGTGGATTACACCGAGATAACTAATATGCAAACCCTTTTTGAAGCCTACACCACAATGCCATCACTAGGGGACAGGTTGTGGCAAAAGTGCAGTGAATATGTGAATCCCCCAGTATCTTTTGTTTCTCATCAGCTGTAACCTCCTCCGGCTCGTCAAATTGGATCATCTTCATCCTCAGCTCAGCCACACCCACCACCATCAAGAACTCCTCAGCGAAAATCAAACCGATGAATCTCATGATTTGGCCCACGTGGCCTGTTCTACTTTTACTTTCTATGTAATGTAAAAATGGGAGAAATCTTTATTTCACCTTATGCACTCTTTTATTTTCTATTTTATATTATGTTTTAGTTATAGCCTATGTCAGGCCATACTGTTTGAGATGAGATGTCATTTTTCCTCATCATCAATTTTGGTTTTTGATTAAGACTGGAAACAGACATATCTCTAGAGTATATTTTGTCTCAGAAAATATTTTCTCTGAATGTTCATGTGAAAGACTATAAAATATCATACCATAGACTTAAAAAAGGTTTCGTATTTTCTAGCATAAGAAGTTGTAGTCTTTGTACCATCTTTTTGTAATTTTGAGGTTTGTTCTTAGTGTATATCTGGAGAGCCATTTTGGAAAAGTAATATAAAGCCATTCTATTGCATTAATGGATTCCTACTGGAATGAATGAATAGTATATATTTTCTTGATATAGTGATTCAATTTAATGTTAATTATCCTTACATTTTCCTCCTTGTTGTCATTGCTTTCAGAATGCGAGTGTTCTATAAGTTGCATATGAATTTATCTTTGATGGTACTCATGTCATGCTTTTCAGTAACATTTTAAATATAGCTTGAGGCACGATTTTTGTTTCAAGTTCCTTTTTCATATTGTTTTTCCTCTAAGGTTATTTAAGGGTGGATTCTTGTGCTGGTATAAGCCCACCTGGCTTTGATGTTCCTCAAATATTATTCACAGTATTTCATCCCCATTAATTTTATAGATGTTCATCTATCTTACATTCGGCCCAACTTGTAACATCTCTACTTCATGACTCTTTCAGGCCCATTCTGAGTAGGCCTTTCTCTATACAGCCAAAGCTCCTGTCTACTAGTCTTCCTTCTCTGATATCCTGGACCACCATTCAAAATACTTTAAATCCTTTTCATATCAGGAGGTTCCCTTCCCAAAGCATGAATAATAACCTGAAAATCCTCCTGTCTTAAAATTTCCTAGTCACTAGTCTTTATCAACTCAAGGCTGTCTCTAGGAGTGACAACAAATTTTTGGTGTCATTGCCAAGGAACGAAGTTGAAAATATTTTCCCCTGGAATATGATATTATATCCACCCTTCAATCAAGTGAGCATGAAGGGTTGAGAGTTGCACAACCCTCACCTTGGCGACTCAACTTTTATCTAAAGTCAAATCACCCTCAATCCTGGCTTACACTAAGCCACATCGAAGGTCAAATACCTCTCAGTTGAGAACACCGTCAGTCTCTGGCCCTGAAAAAATTATATTCAAGAGAATTTGGAAAGAAAAGTAACCATCTCAAACCAATATACCCACATTCTCATTAGAAAACTCCTCATCCTCTTCTCAGAAGGCTCAAGTCCAAGGTCCCGGTTCTATAGCTCGAGTACTTGAATATCCCCCAGATAATTTTTTCCGAGACCATACTGAGATAAAATATGGGGCTGAATCAGTGAACACATCTAGGATATCTTTTCACCCTACCCCAAAAGTCGAGGAAGTTAAAAAATTCACCATACTTCAGAGCTCTCCTCAGATAAACTTTCAAATTTCCACCCATCACATACCTATTATCATTCAGCAGAACCCTCCCCAGAATCCACCACCTCCAATGGTTGTACCTGGATTTCCACTGAATAAATATGCCCCACTAGCACTGCCTCAGGTCCTAAATGATATGCCTCAGGATTACATGAAGCTCTTGCCTCGGTTCACTGGGGAATATAGCAGTGCCACTCAAAAGAATATTGATGACTTTTGTGCCTTTGTTGAGAACTTCAATTTCGAACACTTAGATGTAGTGTTGAGGCTTTTTGTCCAATATTTGGATGGAGAAGCTCAAAAGTGGTTCAAAACTTTGGATGACCACACAATAACCACCTGGGAGGAAATGGAAAATTATTTCACACAAAAGTGGGGGGAGAAGAGGGATCATGGCTACATTCTTACAGAGTTCAATGCATTGAAAAAGAAACATAATGAGGATGTAACCAAATTTATCAAGAGGTTTAACAAGTTGTACAATAACCTACCTGCTGATATAAAACCTCCTCAAACAGCAGCCAAGGTAGTTTTTGTGGGAGCATTCGAGTCTAATTTTGGCTTAACTTTGAGAGAGAGTAAGTATTCATCCTTGGACGAGGCCCAAATCGATGCATTAGAAGTGGAGGAAAAATTTGCCTCTACAGGAAAGTCTAAGGGGAGAATAGATCATGATTTCAGGAGAAGAGGTAAAGAGGAAGCTTCTTCCTCTAACCAAGAAAGGGAAGCAACGGAATACAAGATAGAAGAGATGAACAAGATGATTAAAAACCTTTCTAACAAGCTGGTGAAGTTGGATTTGGAGGCTAAAACCTCAGCTGCTCGACCAAACTAAATGGCTCCTAACCAAGGTTTCAATTCACAATACCAGAAACCTCCATTGCAAATATTGTAGCAAGATAGGAAGGAGAAACAAGATCATATTCAACCCCCTTTGTATCTGGAAGGACCAGCTGAAAGAGTTCTTAACTGTCAAGAGGACCAATTTCTAGCTTATTCAGAGGAGGAGGATGGTGAAATTACCTTGCAAGAAGAAAAAGAAGAGAAAGGGAAGAAAGAAGTGTCTACAGAAGACCCTGATATTGATGACTATTGTAGGCAATTTGTGGAATTCATGCAAGCACAGCTGCATAAGAAATATGATCTTAGATCCTTTAGAAAGAGGACCCGTGTGCAAGAGCAGGAGAGAGAATCACCACCAAAAGACTCTATTCAGTCAGATACCATCAGCAAAGGAAAAAAGGTTGTAGAAAAGTCCTTGCCCCAAAAATCCACTGCTCCTTCTTCCTCAAAGTTAGCCCCTGAGTCCCCTATAAATCCTAAGGCTACTACCATTGTCATAAAACCACCAGTTCCCCTAAAATAACCACCAAAGGAGGCCATCACAGAAAAGAACCCTCCAATATTCAATCTTCAAAAAGAATTAGAAAAGGTTAAGATCCGGGTCCCCTTAGTCGAGCTTTTGAAGCAACCTTCTTATAAAGCTCAGGTATCTCAATTCATGCTCCCTCATGGAGTTGTTCCTCTCCCCAACAGTCTTAACCTCCAAGAAGAGAGACCCATGGTAGTTGTTGGCCTGCATGTGGAAGAATTGGACTCAGAACCCCCCCATTCTATGTCTCCCTTGTCATCCATGATCTGTTTCTACACAATTGTATGCTGGATTCTAGAGCATCCCACAATCTGCTACCATTGACTGTCATGGAGAAACTAGGGTTGCAGATTACTCGTCCGTATAAATATTTGTATTCTTTCGACTCCAAGAGATTCAAGTGTCTGGGAATGATTAAATATTTAGTGGTGAACTTGGTCCATATCCCAGCCAAAAGTGTGGTGATGGATATTTTGGTTGCTGATATCCCAACTCATTTTGGGATGTTATTGTCCAGATAATGGGGTTCAAAGATTGGTGGGTCGATTAACTCGATCTTACTTATGCTACCATCCCAGTATTTGGAGGAGAGGAAAGCATATTATACCGGGAGTCTAGATTCGTGAAGATGGTTAATAAAGCTGATGGTTCAGTAAACTCCCCTGTTTATAGCAAGGAAGGTGAGTTCTCTTGCCTGATGTTTGAAGAGAATGAAAATTTCCTATAGTAACTAGCATTCCACCCTCTAAAACCGAAGCAGTCCTCAAGTAATGAAGAGAGGGATATATGGACTCTACAATTTGATGGGGAAAATTTGGGAGAAGGGAATGGAGCTGGAGTGCTTCTAATTTCACCCACAGGACAGTTGATCCCTTTCTCATTCAAGCTTGATCATGAAGCCACTAACAACGTGGCTGAATATGAAGCATTGCTCCTGGGCCTGCAGACAGCCAAAAATATGAATATTCAGAGCCTCAAAGTCTTCGGAGATTCAGAGCTGGTGGTGAGGCAAATCAAGAATCAGTGTCAAGCTAAGCACCCTCAGCTTAGAGCCTATAGAAATGAATTCTGGGATCTGGTGGAGAATTTCTTCATGGCCTTTAACATATAGTTCATGCCAAGAGACCAAAATCGAATGGCTGATTCGCTTGTTGTTGCAGCTAGAAATTTTCACCCGCCGCAGAATCCATTTCTCAGGTATGAAGTTGAAGTATGTTGTCGTCCCTCTATCCGACATAACGTTAAACACTGGTAGGTGTTTGAAGACGAAGAGAAATTCAAACACTTCATAGATACTGTTGGAGAATTCTCTATTCTGGTGATTGATGTTGTGGAAGAGGAGCCTGATGAGAAGCCCCAAACCAAGTGGGAAGAAACAGTGGCAGGACAACGCGTGCTGCAACTAAAAAGGAATGTCATCCCTAAATTCCTTGTGCCCTTGGAGAGGTTGTTTGACAAGAATTTCATCCCAATTAATCCCAGCAAGTTTACACAAGATGATCAGGTGGATGATATAAACATTGGGACGGAAGGAGATCCAAAGGTATTGAAGTTGTCTAAAGGAGTCCCTAAGGAATATCATAACAATACTTCCGTCTGTTTCAGGCTTATAAATATGTTTTCATGTGGTCATATCAGGACCTGAAAAAGTTTGACGTAGACGTCATACAGCACAAGATCCCTCTCAAGGGAGATGCCAAGCCTCACAAACAGAAACTGAGGCAAATTAATCCATTGTTTCTCTCGTCCATTGCAAAGGAAATCAAGAAGTTGTTGCGAGCTAAAATTATATTTACCCTGAGATACTCAGAGTGGGTGGCTAACCTGGTTCCAGTCAGAAAGAAGAATGGAGAAATAAGGTTTTTTCTGGATTTCTGAAATTTGAACAAGGCCCCCCTCAAGGATAATTACCCCCTTCCTAAGATGGACCACATTCTGTAGAAGTTGGTAGGATCTTCCCAGATGTCAATGATGGATGGTTTCTTGGGATACAATTAAGTGGAAGTCCTCCCTAAGGATCAGAAGAAAACAACGTTCACCACGCCATGGGGGACTTTCATGTACATCTGGATGTCTTTCGGCCTAATAAACGTAGGTGCCACTTTTCAACGAGAAATGGACATTTCTTTTGTGGGAGAACAAGATAAATTTGTGTTGATATACCTAGATGATATCACCGTGTTTTCAAAAAGTGATGTTGAGCACATCAAACACCTGCACTGGAATTTTGAGAAATGTTGCGGGTATTGTTTGTCACTGAACCCCCAAAATTATATGTTTTCTTTGGAGGAAGGAAAATTACTCGGACACATAGTAATAAAAGAGGGGGTGAAAATTGACCCTGAGAGGGTAGAAGTAATCAATGGCATCTCATTGCCCTGAAAAAAAAAAGGAATTTCAAGTGTTTATGGGAATAATAAACTTCTTAAGGAGTTTTATCCCGAACTATGTTGAGATAGCCTGACACATCACGGAAATGCTCAGGAAGAACAATGAAGTAAAATTGACTCTTAAATTGAGGAATGCTTTCAACATAATCAAATAAGGTTTTGCAGAGGCACTGGTATTGGCAGGACCTGACTATAGTAAGCCTTTCTTGATATTCTCTTTCGCATCACCTCATACAATAGCCGCAGTGCTATTACAGAAGAATGAAAATGGGTATGAGCAGTTGATTGACTTCTTTAGTCAGGTGCTACATGATCAAAGCTAAAATATAACATTCTGGACAAACAGGCCTATGCCCTGGTCAAATCCTTGACAGCCTTCCGAATATATGTGCTTCAGTCAGCCATAACTGCTTGTGTTCCTACAACTGCAGTAAAAGATATTTTGATCCTGGGAGATAGTGAAGGTAAGAGGGGTAAATGGATTGCCAAAATCCAAGAGTACGAACTAGATATCAGACCTACGAAGCTCATTAAAGGACAGGGGTTGGAAAAAATATTATCGGAGTCAAATTTCCAAGCATTAGGTATAAATCTATCCATGGAAGGGGGGGAAGTACCAGAAGGTACAGAAGCACAGCCTAGAGTAGAAACCATGGCACAGAAGACACATATGGAATACCTCCTCAGCGGTTGGTACAAATATGCCGTGAAGTACCTCCTCACTTTGAGATGTTCCCTAAATTTCGACAAAGCAAAGTACCATACCGTGAGGTTGAAATCTTAGAAGTACATTGTAGCTAATGGCAGACTGTATTGGAGAGATCCCTCAGGAATTTTACTACTATGTCTTATAGAGTCTGAAGTGCAGGAGGTGATGGCTGAATTTCACGAAGGCATTTGTGGGGGACATTACATCTGGTGATCCACGGCTCATAAAATATTGAAGGCTAGTTTCTTCTGGCCTCGATTATTCAGAGATGTCCATGCTCGTATTCGGGCATGTGAAAAATGCCATATGTTTGCAGAAAATAAGAAGTTCGCTCCCCTACCGATGATACCGGTGCATATCGAAGAACCTTTTCGACAGTGGGGTATTGATTTTATTGGGGAGATTCATCCCACATCCAGCAGTCAGCACAAATGGATCCTCACCGCCACTGACTAATTCCATAAATGGGTAGAGGCAATACCTACTAGAAACACTACGGATGCATTCATGATCATATTCATGCAAGAGAATATAATAGAAAGGTTCAGATGCCCAGTCACGATTGTCACAGACAATGCTCAGGCCTTTAAATCCACCAAGTTCAGTAATTTATGTCAACAACATAACATCACTTTGGGGCATTCTACAGCCTATTACCCCCAGGGGAACTGGTTGGCTGGGTCTTCAAATAAAACTTTGGTGAGGGCGTTGAAGAAGACCATAAGCGAAAACTAGAAAAATTGGGATTCCCAACTAAAATTCGCACTTTGGGCGAATCGTATTACCAGCAAGAGGTCCATGGGTAAGTCTCCCTACGAACTGGTATATGGTCGAGCGGCAATGTTTCCCCTTCAACTTGCCTTGCATGTTGCTAGGTTCCTGCAAGATAGCCAAGAAGAGACAAATGATCTCATTAGGAGGATGAAATAGTTGGTCGAGTTGGAAGAAACGTGAGCCCAAGTAAATAGAAGATTATCAGACTACCAAGAGAAAATGAAAAGCTTGTTTGATCGGCGAGCAAAAGATAAAGAAATACAAGTAGGAGACTTGGTGCTGAGGTGGGATGTCAAGAGGGTAGACAAGGGCAAACATGGAAGGTTCGACCCATTATGGTTCAGACCATTCAAAATTGTTGAGGTGAAAGGAAATAATACTTTCATATTAGAAAATTTGGAAGGTGATCTGATCAAAGCACCCGTGAATGGGCAGTTTTTGAAGCCTTATTTTCAATACTAACCGTGGCCTCGACGGCCTTTTGTACATATCCTCCATATTGTATATACATTCCGTTTTATGTTTCCACATCTATTTTTTTTCAATTCATCTTAGAAATTCTTGAAATTTTGAAGAAGCTCCAAATAAACTAACTAATGCATAGGCAAAGGGTTTGTGAAGTTCTCGACACCCTCGAAGACAACTGTGTCATCCCCAGGTGGAGCCAATTTTGTTTAGTCACCTCATCTACCAAGAAAATGAAGTGGTTTGGTGTAAAATACGAGAAGTTTATAAAGGTGGCAGAACTAATTAAATTGTGAAGGTCTTGAGAGGAAATTTTCCTAAGGGATAAGCGTAATGACTAGGCCTGATTGGGGCCATAACACAGCGAAAAAAAAACACTCATGGCTCCACGTTGGAAACATGAGCCACAAAGCGCGTTGAAGGGATGTTCCGTCAGCCCTAAAGGAGAATGATGAGGTTAAAATTCAGGCCCTCGGAGAAGGTAACATCACCTTTTGTCGAGCCAATCACAATCGTTCTGTCGGGTAAGAAACAGAGCACGAAGACTACTATGCACCCCGCCGAAGTTTAAAGGGGCCCACAGAAGACTACAGTTGGCGTCGATAAGTAAAAAGGTAAGGTAAGTCTAGGTTGGTGGTACGAAGGCCAGTACCTACTTTAATTCGGCACGTGGCTCTCACCTACTCGACTGCCGTTAGCCAATAACCCATCACCACGTGTCCCATTGTCGGTGTCCTTATAACGCCATCCCTATAGTTGTCAACCTATCTCGAATTTCGTAAAACCTGGTCTGATATAAGCTCATTTTACTCTCAAAATTATGTAAAATATTGGTTATTAACCAGTTTTTTAGCGCAGAACAAGTTAAAACTCAAGTGCAAGGTCATTTTCAATCCCACGTCGCTTTCCTATGGGCTACCTCTCTACTCTCAGATATTTAGTAGTTTCCTTGTCGCACTATTTCCCTTCTGTTTTTACTTTTAAAATGGTCATGGGGAAAATGAAAACCAAGAAGTCTGAGCCTGAAACCCCACAAGCTCGCGAGGTTAGGGTTGTTCCTGGACCCGAGCCCCTCATCGATGCCCATGCATGAATTCATGACCCAGTCTACCCATTCAGTGTAGCCCACAACAAACCCGAGCTTTTCGAATATCATCTAAAAGGCAAAGATATGTTCATAGTCGTTGAGTCAAGTCTGTATTACCAAATTTCCCCGACCACATACCCTGTTCACGAGTTCATCAGCTGGCTTGGGGAGGCCTGTGATGAGTGCAGAGACATGTTTTTTTCTTCCCAAGGCAATAATGATTTTTCGCGTTACGCCCCAACTCATATGAGTAGCTATTCGCTACCCTCCCAGTTGAGATTATGTTGAGTTCTCCGAGGTCTCCCTCTCTTGTCAATTCTCAAAGCTACCCTAGGAAAAACAAAGCAGTTTCCTCAGCCTTCTCTCATATTCCCGCCTGTCATCTTTCCTGCTCACGGACTCTGTTCCCTTGTCTACTTTTTGAGCCAATGTGCAACCCATCCTAACACTCATATCAGGGTTGTTAGGGTTTCAAGAGGTCGACTAGGTGACTAAAGAGGGTATAGCTTTTCTATGGCTCATGATGCAAAAGGGTACCCTTTTGGATATTCCTTCTTTCTTAGCTTCAGCTATCCAAACCCAGTTTCAAGAGATTTCCTCTACTGGTTCTTTTAAGTTATGTTCCCTAGTGTTTTACCTGTTCCTATTCGAGCATGCAAATAGATTTGAGAGTCTAGGCCTAAATAGAATCTCAAATATCAGTCCCAACCCAAAACCATCTTCGAGTGGACTGCTACAGTTCGTCAGCAACCAGAGGGGAAGGGGTATAAAAAATTCATTAACGAGTTCATGTCCATAGCTTATGCCATTATACATGATAGCCCTCCCCCTATAATCTTCCTTGATCAGAAGTATTGGCTACAGTTTGATGAGGAAGATTGCACGGGTGAATGGTACCTGTTTGATGACTATACTGAGATCATATTCTACGATGCAGAGGTACCTCCCTACCGCCTGCCAGTGTTTCCAACTATGTGGGTCTTTGCCCTCGAATACATTCTATAAACCTTGAAGGCCGACCAAATCCACTTCGTTCTTGCGAAGAAAGGATACATCCTCAAACTCCCAACTTCAATCGGCCCCTTCACAATAAATTTGAGGCATTCCCTCTCAACCATGGAGAAAATGCTGCAAGAGATGAATCTCTCACAGGGAAAATTTTGGCCCTATGGCCCTAAGGGAGTCCTCTCCAATAGGAAGAGGAAAATAAAATCAACTGCTTATATACATGAGACTAGGCCCTTCATTGAATGGAGAGCTAATCTTGATACATGGCCTTTGGATGCACAAATGGAGGCCGAGTCTTCAGCTGCGGAAGGCAAAGGGGATAATGTGTCTGTGGGGACAGAGGGACAAGGACAGGGAGGTCCTTCAGGAAGCCAGGGAGTCCTGGACATTGATGAGGAAACTCATCCTTAAAAAAAATAGAGGACCGAGAGGCCAGAAGACATGGGGGATGAGCCATCCTTTGAAGAGATTCCTGAATTTGGGGCTCCTGACAAGAACAATTTAGGTTTTCATATTTATTTTGGTGATGCCTCCTTGTCGGCCCCCTGAGGGCTTTCACAGGCAGTTACGATTGATAGGCCAACGATAAGGGAGGAGACAAATGTCAGAAACAGATTCGTCGGGGAGAAATTGAGGGCTGAATTGGAAGGGTTTGTGGACAAGCATAATTCTCAGCTTACTTCTGTGCTAGACATGGATAAATAGCAGCTTATACTAGCTATTTAGCAAGAAGCATTACAGCCCTCGCCTACTGGAGGTCAATATCAAGCTTTATAAATCATCTTCAATTTAACCAATATCCCCCTGCTAGACAAGTTAGACTTACACCAGTGTATAGGGGATATGCTATGGGTTGAGGTAGTAAAGCATGCAATAGCCTTGAGGAAGCGCGAACAGAAGTATAATATGGTACTAGAGCACCAGAAGAGAGAGAAGGCTAGGGCCAGAGCAAACCACAATAAGCTGGAAGCCCTCAAGAAAATGATAAGGGAGAAGGGAACCGATAAAGATGCAGCACGACAACAACTTCTTACAAAGTTAGAAGTGAAGAAGTTGGAGCTGAAGTGAAAGATAAACATGTCTCATAAGGAGCATGTAAAGACGGATGAGCTGGTTCAGGTAGAAAAGGAAAAATTGGCTCTCGTTGACTTGCTCGCTAGAGAACAGGAAGAGAATGCACAAAGGGCCATGGAGATTGTCGGACTGAATCAGAGACTATTAGACTAGTAGGCAAAATGGGACCAACACACATGTGTGATTCCTGTGTCAGGTGAACCTGGGACAGCCCCTGAACAACTCACTAAGGCCCTGTCTGACCTGAAGGTGTCAGAGGATGAGACCCGCACAGTTCGCCAGAAACTAAAGGATGCCAAGGCTGCGCTAGCGACAAATCAGAAGGTGACAACGTCTCTACAAAGGGAGGCAAAAAAAATGCGCGAAGAAACTTAGGTGCAGGATAAGTCCATCAAGGACTTAAAGGGGAAATTCAAAGGTAATATGTCACTCGTGGAAGCAAGGCGACTGGTTTGGAAGGACATCATAGCGAAGGTTAGGTAGCATTGGAACCTCCTCATGATGATAGATGACAAGAAGATTGCAATCCACTAGTTCAGACCCCTGCTTCAGGATGGATGCACAGATAGAGAAGAAAAGGCCATGATGGCCAAGAAATATATCTGGTACCTAAACGAACTCACACCTGATGAATTGCGTGAGCAGGGAATACTTGACCACTTTAGGGCAGTTATGGAGGTCGGATGGGTAATCGAGAAAGAAATTTCACGCGCAAACGCACTGGGTTGTTTGACACTAGTCTCGAAAGGAGTGGAGAAGTTTGACCGGGAGTAGAACAAGCTGGTAGAAGCAGGCCTCCCATCATGCTGGGATCCACAAATGGGAGCATTCTCTCAGATAACGGTCTATGAGCAAAAGATGTTAGAAATTATGGGCAATATAGACATATCATTGGAGAGAAAAAACCGACTAAAAGCAGAGACAATAATAGCCACGCTTCGCAAAGAGTTCTTCCTCCTCTTCTAGATAAAGAAATTCCTCGTCGTCCGTGTGGATTACACCAAGCTAACTAATATGCAAACCCTGTTTGAAGCCTACACCACAATGACATCACCAGGGGAAGGGTTGTGGAAAAAGTGCAGTAAATATGCGAATCCCCTAGTATCTTATGTTTCTCATCAGCTGCAACCTCCTCTGACTCGTCAAATTGGATCATCTTCATCCTCATCTCGGCCACACCCGCCACCATCAAGCAATCCTCGACGAAACACAAACCGATGAATCTCATGATTTGGCCCACTTGGCTTGTTCTACTTGTATTTTCTATGTAATGTAAAAACGGGTGAAATCTTGATTTCACCCTATGCACTCTTTTATTTTCTATTTTATGTTATGTTTTAGTTATAGCATGTGTCAGGCCATACTGTTTGACATGAGAGGTCATTTTTCCTCATCATCAATTTTGGTTTTTTATTAAGACTGGAAACAGACATATCTCCAGAGAATATTTTGTCTCGGAAAATATCTGCTTTGAACATTTATGTGAAAAACTATAAAATATCGGACCATAGACTTAAAAAAGGTTTCGGATTTTCTAGCATAAGAAGTTGTAGTCTGTGTACCATATTTTTGTAATTTTGAGGTTTTTTCTTAGTGTATATCTAGAGAGCCATTTTGGAAAAGTAATCTAAAGCTAGTCTATTGCGTTAATGGATTCCTACTGGAATGAATGAACAGTATGTATTTTCTTGATATAGTGATTCAATTTAATGTTCATTGTCCTTACATTTTCCTCCTTGTTATCGTTGCTTTCGGAATGCGAGTGTTCTATAAGTTGGATATGAATTTATCTTTGATGGTACTCATGTCATGCTTTTTAGTAACATTTTAATTATAGCTCGAGGCATGATTTCCGTTTCAAGTTCCTTTTTCATATCGTTTTTCCTCTAAGGTCATTTAAGGGTGGATTCTTGTGCTGGTATAAGCCCACCTGGTTTTGACTTTCCTCAAATATTCTTCACAGTATTTCATCCCCATTACTTTTATAGATGTTCATCTGTCTCACATTCGACCCAGCTTGCAACAGCTCTACTTCATGACTGCTTCAGGCCCATTCTGAGCAGGCCTTTCTCTCTACAACCAGAGCTCCTGTTTACTAGTCTTCCTTCTCTGATATCCTGGACCACCATTCAAAATACTTTAAATAATTTTCATATCAGGAGGTTCCCTTCCCAAAGCATGAAGAATAACCTGAAAAACCTCCTGTCTTAAGATGTCCTAGGCACTAGTCTTTAGCAACTCAAGGTTGTCTCTAGGAGTGACAACAGCTACCATGTTGGAGGGATACTCATTGTCACGTTTATGTTGTTTAAGATCCCTTTGTTTTCCATGTTGGCAGGATACTCATAGTCTTTATGTATGAGTTATTTTCATACTGATATGAGTCATTTTTTAGAGTGAGAGATCTTGTATCGAAACGTCCCATAGAGAGGTCCAGCCACTCCTGCGTGAGGGAATTTTCCTTGTATGACAGAGAAAACACCATCCATGTACATCTTCACTCCTTACAACACTTAATGCAGCGGCCTACACCATCTTTACACCAAGGCCCAAAGATGTAGTCCCTCCTCAACGAACTCTGTTATCAATGTCTTATGTTTTCCATGCTTGTTATATTCCTCCTCTTTAGAGCATGTAGTTGTTCATTTATGTTCATTAACGCTTTCATTTAATTCAATTATAATTCATCAGTCGATGTAAAAGGTCTTGGTTAAGAGTATTAGGAATTTACTAGGATCAAGAAGTAAGGCCCGCTTTTGAAAACCCTTTCCTTGTCTTCTAAACTAGTGAAAATTACTATAAAGAATCGTCCAACCCCCAGCTTCTGCTCTATATGTCATTTTGGTTGCCATTTGAGTTGGATCAATTTTACCAAAACCCTTTCAATAGGCCAAACACCAATAAACTTGCAGATTAATGCATGATCTTTCATAAAATTTATGTAAGTCTCCCATTTTTTGCTGGGTAATATGAATCTCGTTTTTTGACTGCCCACGGGAGGCATTGAACTCGCATGTGAGCTTGCCATTGGGCACCTAGCACACGGTGTCCCTTCCCGTTTCCATTCAGGTTGGTTGCAGTCATTGTCGTGCCTTGGGTGTTTGATTCCCCTGCAGCGTATTTTTGTAGGAAGGGATCTCTCCCCTCCCCACAAACGCGTAGAGTCTTGGTTGTCAGCATGTCAAATGGCAGAGCAGTTAGGTAGATAGATACAACATTGTGAGCATGAGCTTATTTACAGATTTTTCCTTCAAAAACCCTAACAAAACTCATTTATAAAAAATAAATAAATCCAGAGTATAATTACAATTATTATTTTTAATAAAAAATGGTTTACAGGAACGATCACAACAATAACTCACTTAAATATTTCTCAAAGATGCGTTTTAGTGCAAGCCTATAATATAGGCTCTACTTATGTTTTCCCTTCGGCTTTTGATGCAGCGATTTTAACGTATCGTATGTTTTTGCATTTTCATTATTCTTCCATGTGCTTCCATATATACCTTCTTTTTTATTTTATATGTTGATTGTAAATTTTAATGGAGAATGTAGTTTCAATTATTTAAAATGTATTAAAATATTAAGTGGTTTTCTTTTTTTAAACATTTAATTATACAAATATTACAATTCAAATCTACAACATAAATTTATCAACTTATCAAATCACTACCGAATTTTAAACAAAACTTATGAAAAAAAAATTACCAAGAACAAATACAAAACTTAAACCTTGTTTTTTAATAGCCTGAATAATAATAATAACGGTAGTTCTCAAATTTTATATATGTTAAGGATTATTCTCAAATTTTATAGATGTGTAAGGATTATTTTGCTGCTGATAACGTGAATCACGAATCATTTTTTTTTTTTTGGATTTTGACCATGATGTTTACGATTTTTGGTTAAATCATTGAACGATAATTTAATTTTTAAATGGTAGTCATTTTTCAAAAGAAATACTTTACGACAGATCAGATTTCAGACCTGAAGACATCATTCATGTCTATCTCTATTTCTTTTATTGTTTAAATATTAGAACTTAATATACACGGTTTGAAGATGTCCGCAAGATGTTATGCCATCTATGTTGCTTAGCACTTACATTTTGCGGCGCCTGCGGTCAACAGCCGACTAATTCGCTCGTATTGTATGTACGTCTGGCTCCCTTTAGTATCATAGTCTTTGCCTACAGTTGTTATTATCTTTAGGGTAAGCAGCTTCCGAAGGATTTCAGGGTTTGGAATTTGAGTTTGCCTAGTTTATGTTTTGAATTTGGGTTTATATTGCAATTTCGTTTCTTCCAAATTATTTAGCAGAATAAAATAAATTTGAAAAAATATTAATACACAAGTATGTTTAGTTTCTTCTCCATTAAACAAATTAAAATAATATTACGAACACAACCAGATTAATAAATATAGTTGATATCAACATAAAATAATTACATTTATTTATTAACTTTAATAATTTTATCATTATTAATATTATTATTATTATTATATATTATTAATTAACTAATTAATAATAAGATTAATATTAATATTAATAATTAAAAATAATATAAATATTAATTTTTAAAATTAATAATTATAAAATATTATTGTTATTATTATTAATTAATTAATAATAATTAGTGATTATAGATTTTGATTATTATTAATTATAATTATTATTATTAATTTTTTAGACTGTTACAATGTGATATTGGACCATGGTTGATTATAATTATAAACCCAAAGGATTTATATTATACTCTAGGAATATGAACCCTAGAATTAATACACTTAAGGGATTAATAAACGCAAGGGATTAATACCAAAAACCCAAGAGATTATAAACCTAAGGGAATATTATTAAACCATAGAGTTTAATATTATAAACCCTAAGATAAATATTATAAAGCCTAAAATAAACGCAGTTGTCCATTATTGACTATGGTTGATTTTCATATTGACACAATCTTTGTCACAATGTGACATTGGAGGATGGTTGACCATAATTGATTTTCATATTGAGACAATATTTGTCACAATGCGACGTTAAACCCTTGATATTATAAACCCATGGGACTAATAAACCTAGAGGATCAATACTAAAAACCAAGGGATTAGAAACCCAAAGGAATAATTTTAAACCCAAAAGATTAATATTATAAACCCAAGGGATATAAACCCTAAGATAAATATTATAAAATCTAAAATTAACATTAAACTCGAAGATTAATATCATGAACCTTATAATTAATGTTAAAATCCCAAAGGATTATAAACCCAAGTGAGTAACATTAAACCCTAGGATGAATATTAAAACCTAGGAATATAAAGCCTAAAATCATTCAACATAAGGGATTAATATTGTAAACCCCAAGCTTAATATTAAACCCTATGATTAGTATTATAAACCAAAAGAATCTATATTATAAACCCAAGAGGTTTATATTAAACCCTAGGATTAATATTATAAACCTTATCAATAATATTATACCCTAAGAATATGAACTTTTAGATTAATAAACCCAAGGCACTAATAAACACAAGATTAATACTAAAAACTCAAAAAAACAAAGGATTAATATTATAAACCTAGGTTTATAAACGCTAGGATAAATACTACAAACCTTGAAACAAACATGGTTGAAGATCGTTGATTTTCATATTGAGACAATCTTTGTCACAATGCAACATTGGACCATGGTTGACAATGGATGACCGTGGTTTCCACAATGTGACGCCAGACCATGATACAATCTATGTCATGACCATGGCTATTGACTATCATTGACCATGATTGACCATGGTTGATTTTCATATTGAGACAATATTAGTCACAAAGTGACATTGGATCATGGTTGATAATGATCGACCATGGCTGACCATGTTTGATTTTCATATTAATACAATATTTGTCACAATGTGACTTTGGACCATGGTCGACCATGGTTGACTTTCATATTGAGGAAATATTTGTCACAATGTGACATTGAGCCATGGTTGACAATTGTTAAGGATGGTTAAACATAAATTATTTTCATATTAAGAGAATCTGTCACAACATGACATTGGACCATGGTTGCCCATGATTATAAACCCAAGGAGATTATATTAAACCCTAGGATTAATATTATAAACCCTATGAATAATATTATACCCTAGGAATATGAACCCTTAGATTAATAAACCCAAGGGATTGATATTATAATCCCAATGGACTAATAAACGCAAGGGATTAATAGTAAAAAATGCAGGGGATTATAAGCCCAATGTATATAAACTATAAGATAAATATTATAAACCCTAAAATAAACATGGTTGACCATCCTTGACCATGGTTAATTGTTATATTGACACAACCTTTGTCACAATGTGACGTTGGACCATGGTTGACCATGATTGATTTCCATATTGAGCAATATTTTTTACAATGTGGCGTTGGACCATGGTTGATTTTCATATTGAGGCAATATTTGTCACAATGCGGCGTTGGACCATGGTTGACCATGGATGACCATGGTTTTCATAATGTGACGTTGGACCAAGAGACAATCTTTATCACAATGCGACCATGATTATTGACCATTGTTGACCTTGATTTACCATGGTTTAGCATGGTTGATTTTCATATTGAAACAATCTTTGTCACAATGTAACGTTGGAACATGGTTGAACATAGTTAAAGATGGTTGTCCCTAATTGATTTCGTATTGAGACAATATTTTTCACAATGTGACATTAGACCATAGTTGACCATGATTGACCATGGTTCATTTTCATATTTACCATGATTAACCATGGTTGACCATCTTTGATTTTCATTTTGAGACAATCTTTGTCAGAATGCAACGTTTGACCATGGGTGACCATGATTGATCATGTTTGAACATGGTTGAGCGTGGTTGATTTTCATATTGAAACAATATTTATCATAATGTGACGTTGGACAATGATTGACCATGCTTGACGATGGTTGAACATGGTTTATTTTCATATTGAGACAATCTTTGTCAGAATGTGACGTTGGACTATGGTTGACCATAATTATAAACCCAAGGGATTTATATTAAACCCTTGGTTTAATATTATAACCGTATGAAAAATATTATACCCTAGGAATATGAACCTTTAGATTAATAAACCTATGGGATTTATATTAAAAATCTAAGGGGATAATAAATACAAGGGATTCATACTAAAAACCCAATGGATTATAAACATAAGGGAACAACATTAAACTGAAGGGTTTAATATTATAAACCCAAGGTATAGAAACCCTAAGATAAATATTATAAACCCTAAAATAAATGTGGTTGACCATTTTTTACCATGGTTGATGTTCATATTGACACAATCTTTGTCACAATGCAACATTGGACCATATTTGACCATGATTGATTTTCGTATTGAGACAATCTTTGTCACAATACGAGGTTGAAAAATGTTTGACCATGATTGTTTTTTGTATTGAGACAATCTTTGTCACAATGCGACGTTGGACCATGGATGACCATGGTTGTCATAATGTGATGTTGGACCATTGTTGATCATGGTTAACTATGATTGACCATAATTGACCATGGTCAAACATGTTTTACCAATGTTGACCATGATTGACGATGGTTGGCCATGATTGATTTTCATATTTAGAAAATCCTCTGATAAACCCTAAGCTAAATATTTTAAACAAATGTATATAAACCCTATGATAAATATTATAAATGGTAAAATAAGCATAGTTGACCACGATTGATTTTCATACTAGGAAAATATTTGCAACAATGTGATGTTGGACCCTAGTTAGTCATCCTTGATTTTCATATTGAGAAAATCTTTGTCACGATGCAATGTTGGACCATGGTTGATTGTGCTTGACCATGGTTTATTTACATATTGAGACAATTTTTGTCACAATTTGACATTGCACCATTATTGACAATGGTTGACGATGGATGACAATAGTTAACCATAGTTGAATTGCATATTGAGACAATATTTGTCACAATGTAATGTTGGACTATGGTAGAGCATGATTATAAACCTAAGGGACTTATATTAAACCCAAATTTTAATATTATAAACCATATGAATAATATTATACTCTAGGAATATGAACTCTTAGATTAATAAACCCAATGGATTGATATTATAAACCCAAGGGATCAATACTAAAACCGCAAGGGATTATAAACACAATGGAATAATATTAAACCCAAGATATTATAAACCCATTGGATTAAAGGTATATAAACTCTAAGATAAATATTATAAACCCTAAAATAAACATGGTTCACCATCGTCGACCATGGTTGATTTTCATATTGAGACAATATTTGTCACAATGTGACATCGAACCATGGTTGACCATGATTGATTTCCATAACGAGATAATATTTGTCACAATGCAATTAAGAAACCTAAAAAATTAATAAACCCAAGAAATTTATATTATAAACCCAATCTCTTAAGTTCATCAATCCTTTGAATTTATAATATCTATCCCTTAAGTTTATAGTATTAATTCATTTGGTTTTTAATATTTATCCTTTTACAAACAACCCTTATTATAATTACTAATAATTAATAATGAATTATTGATCATTAATAATTAATATTTATAATTATCAGCTTAGTCCCATGGATGATATATAATAACATTAATTTATAAATTTTGATTATATAATTATATTTAAAAAATAAATAAATTTAAACTAAATTAAAATTTAAAAAACATAAATATATTAAATCAAACTTTATTTTATTTAAAATTAAGTTTATTTAATTTATATGAATTTTATTTGTAGTATTATTTTTATAAAAAACTATATTTAAATTATTAAAAAAAAATATTGAATTTAATTTTATTTCAATAAACAAATATATGTTAATTTACTTATAATTTTTATATTGAAATTTTAATTGTAATTTTGAAAATATAATTAAATCTAACAAAACTATATTTTTTCCCAAGTAAGAAATTCAATTTAATTTAATAATAAATTTGAAAAAACTCTAATTTTATTAGTGAAAATGATTTTAGTAAATAATTTTGTTACTATAATGGTTATGATATTTTGTTATATTATCTCTTCTCTAACTATACATATAGGTTAGCACAACCATATAAACTAAATAGTTAATAAATCGTGGAGGCACCAAAACTTTTAACTCAATACATTTTACATTGTAAAAATTAAAAATTTATAAAAAAAAAAATAACTAAATCATAACTTTCTTTTAACTTATTATTAATATTAACAATGTAAAATTAAGAAATATTTGTATCTCCATAAAAAAATAAATTCAAGTATGAGGGGTTTCCACAATGCATTATATTAGATATCATTTTTATAATATCATCATATGTATTTAAATTGAAATACTCTATCAATATTAAAAAATATAACTTTTTCTCTTTTCCAAAATGAAAATCGCTATTTTTAAAATTATCTATACTTATAATTTTATAATATTTCTAATTAAAATTTGTAAATAAAATATTTCTAATATTTCGCTAAATTATTAGTGTGTTAAGTATAATATTTTTATTAGTGTGCTAGTATAATATTTCACTAAATTATTAGTGTTGTAGTATAATAAGAAGATTGATGTGATAACTGACTACACAACAACACCCTGATATTAAATGGTGATTTAATAAAATATGTGTATATTTTTTTTTTGTAAATTTAGTAGTTCCTTACCATTTTCTATTTATCAAAAAAAAAAGAGTAGGTTGCAACATATACATAATTGGTGGCCTCAACCTGCCCGAAGGAAACCAGGTTTGTTGGCCACCTTAAAGCATTAAATGCCATCCAAAATTGAAATTGTTTCTTTCGTCTACTAGTCGCTATGTCCATTTTATTGTTTGAAACAAAGTCTATTTGACAACATAAAACAGAAAAGCTATCCGAAAAAATCATAATAACTTAGAGCATGATATTTTAACCATCTGAAGAGTCAATCGGCGCTAGATCTTTTGTTGTTGAGCCGGGCATGTCTACTTGTTGCATCTGTTGAAGTTGCCTTTCGATTCTGCCAATTCCAATTGTTGCATGATACTATGACACCCTAATATCTTGAATTTATTTTTTAATTTCCTGAAGTATTGAGATCACTTCGGGACTGTCTTCACTTGGCTATAAGCTTTGCAGCGCTTTGGCCAGCGCACATTTCAGAGTCTAGTATGTGTGGATGGATTGATGAAAGAGATAGAGACATCCTCTTGTATTCCCAGGATCAATAACAAAATCTATGTTTTCCTCTTGGGCTTATATATCTTCTTCCTTACTGTTACTTTCTCTCTCCCATCCCTAAATAACATTTCGAATCTATGGAGGATTGCTTGCAGAGTAAACTTCCAAGAGATTATCCATTATCTCTTTCTTCGTCTTTATGCCTTGCTTGCTTGGATCGGCCATGTTTTTGGAAAGCTTCTGCTTTCCTTTATCTCTAGGTTGACGCTTCGTTGATTTCCCTTTCACCATTGTTATAATCTGGCTGAGATCAAACAACTGATGAACTAAACCTGTGGATATTGTTAGAGGGCCTATAGAAGGTGGTAAATTAGTAACTGAGAACCCAGGAAATGCAATGATTCCCCCCGCCACAGTGGAGTAAACCAAGGAGATATGCATGCAAATCATTTTATAGAGACAGGTTGACAAATGCAACTGACCAAAGTTATCAGTACAAGTATCAATCTCCCTATCTACCTTACAGCAAATAGTATTTACCCACTTGACTTTAAGGGAAACAAACATAGGATAATGACTGACCCAATTTCGAAAATTACGGGTTCTAAAACCCTGACAGATGCCTTTCATTTTGTCATGGCGTTGCATACAGGATACTTCATAAAATTGAGACGCCCAGCCATGACTTATCACAAGGGCATGAAGAAAATAAGCCAAGAAATTTTGAATGAGAAGCCGCAAAAGCCAAATCCTACAAGGTGTTCTAAAACAGGGCTCAATAACCTTCAGAGGGATGAACAAGTTCTTGTTTTTAAACATGCTACAGGTGAAATCAATGCTAGAGATTACATGCAAATGCTTGAGAGCAGAGAGATAATTTATCCTACCCTTTCTGCCACAACACAGATGCATGCCTTTTACCCTTCCTATACAAAAACTTGTGGGTAAATTAACAAGGATGGGGACCAGAACCATTACATACCACTGAACCTGAGAGCGTAACCGTTGCAGTGTTGGCGAGGCATGGCCTGCAGCAAGTCCTTCCAATCCTCTGCAAATTCTCCTACCAGGAAGAATGTTCTGCCTTCTAGCCTTTGCATCTTTCCTTAAACTCCTCTGTCGTGTTTTCCAATGTTTCTCTGACATGGTTAGTTGGCATTCCTTTGCTGTAATTATGAACCAGTAAGCGGAGTACCATCGTTCTCTCGCTGCAAACTTAATGAATGATGACAGGTTGGGCCATGCCTTCATCATGTACCTCCAATTGTCTTCCCTCCTCCATTTGTCACGCTGCATTTGCCACTGAGCACCCCGATCGGGGGTTAAAATATGTGTATATTGTACCTTTCTAAAATATATGTTCAACATTGCAATCCTTCAAAGACACGGTGGTGTTATAATTCATCAATTTGACAAAATACCATGCACAGTTCGAGGCAAGCTAATTGAAAGTATTTGCATCGCCAAAACAAAATCGTTGATTTTAACATCACGTTTTATTTTATTTTATCAACGGCGTACATAGTTATCATTAAACACCGTAGTGCCATATATTCAAATAAAACATTATGTAAAACCAGAGAGGATCACTTTGAAGGCTACCTTGTCTAGTCAAGTTATAATAAAAACGTTAAATAAATTAATTCATGTGATTGTGGCCTTGATATTTCTTACAAATGTGATATAATAAAAACGTTAAATAAATTCATTCATTCATTCATTGTGGGCTTGATATTTCTTAAAAACAGTGATATAGATATTTAATTGATTGAGTGAGGCCAAACTCAGGTATATATACATGGACGTTATATATGAGATAGTCAAATTATATTGAGGAGTTTCTGTAGTGTATTATATTAGATATTATTTTTTGGGATTTCACTGTGTTAAGTAAGTCATTCATTTATGACCATTGTCATGAGAGATAATCGTAACTAACTAATTTCTCATAATTTTTGAATAGTCTATTTAGCACTCATTACATCGGGTGATGCTCACGAAGGTGAAGAAGTGGGTTTGAAACTAGTGAAATGAATCACATAGCATCAATCATACTTCTAGGGCTTTCACCAAATAACCAAAACCAAAACTTCTCGAGAGGTCACCCATCCCAGATCACCTCTGACCCAAACACACTTAAGTGTAAATTTTTTGTGAAAAAAATCAAATTTTTTTTTCCATAAAATAAACTTCTATATTTTAAATTATTTTAGTAAGTTATTTGATGGATTAGGAAACTTAACATCACAGTTTCGATAATAAATTTTATGCCAAAGACATAAATTTTATACAAAAATTAAATATGATTTGGTGGTTGAGCATCTTACAAGTGCTTGCTCGTAGATTACTCAATTCTGCGTGTGCATGTGAAAGCAAGTTGGGTCAATGGTAGAGTGAAAACTTATTTTGCACTTAATTTAATATGAAATAGAAAATAATCTAAAAAGCAAGGGTTGGTTGCCCTTAGGTCATTAGCAATGAATGTAAATGAGTGAATCATAGGGAAGGCCGACTATGATCATTTTATATATTTATTTTTTGATTGCTGAACTTGATTCATTGGTTGGTAACGGATAGGGATGATATTTTTATTTAAATAATTTTATTATTTTCCCTTAGTGAAAATTAAGAGGAAATTATTACATATCAAATATAAAATGTAGTAACTTTTTCAACATGCAATATAATTTATGTTTAGTAGTGAAGATTTAGCTAGTGATATACCAAAATTTCCTAATCACAGATTGTCTTGGGTCATACATTAATAATATAGTGTCTTTGTGAGTTAATGAATCCTATAGCAAGACACTTAAGTTATTTTTATTAAAAACAAATAATATATCAAGACACAATAGACAATATACTAAAAGAGTTGTAAGGAGAAAGTTTGTGACATAATACATGACAAAAACCCTACTAAATATAGTGAACAAAGCTCGATTATAAATCTTGTATAAATTTGTAAGGAAAAAATTCCTTCTGATTTAATAAACAAAATATTGTACAAAAATAGAGAGGAGAACTTTCTATTTTATTATAGTGAGACATTTATAATATGTTAGGTCTCTGTAATAAGCAAGATTGGCAAAAAGTCCGATCACAGAGTTAACATCGTTTCAACCAACTTTGGGATCCTAGGATCTAGCCCTCCTGAATCCGGAGAGGGATCTCTCCAATATGTACAAAGATGGATATTGTCTTTGAAGTTTGAGGTAATGATATTAGGCTAGTTATAAAGTCCAAGGGTTTTGTTTTCTTTGGTTGGAAAAAGATAAATGAAGGTGAAGGAAGTCTAAATGAAGGGTGAAGATGAATGAAAGCGAAAATTGATTCAGCTAAGAAGATAGGCAAGAAACAACTTCAATCCATTGGGCTATGGAGTCATAGTAGGGTTTTAATTGGAGTAGCAAGAGGCAAGAGTGGTCCATGGGGCAAGTCATCTGTGTCTAAGGATCTCTTTAAAGTTTGATTTATGGAATGGAGTGATACATCAAGAAGGGGAAATAAACAGATGCAGAACAAAGAGCAGCCTAGGATCTGATAAGTACTTTTAAACCAGTCAGCCTTTGACAAACACTTAAGAAGGACATGAAAGCAGAATAGGATCTGGGAAGTACTTTTAAACTAGCCAGCCTTTGACACACTTTCAATAGAAAACATACAAAACAAGGGGAAACACAAAGATAACACGGAATGGTCTAAGATCTGGTAAGTGCTTCTAAACTAGCCAGCTTTTAACACACTCCAAGGGAAACAATCAGACAGTTATGCAGACAAGTCTGGGACCAGGGCTAACCATATCTTCCTTCCAGTTCATCCTCACACAACATATGCAGAAAGTAACATTCAAAAATAATATTCAGCTACGACAATAAGACGAGGGAACGCCAGCATTCCTATGTCTAAACTGAATTAAATCATTCCTGAATAAACAGATTGAAAGAAAACATTTAAATAAAGGTTTCTCAACTAGAGAAGGTTACTGATATACAGTAGGTCCTAACCCTGTTTAAACTATTCTTTACAGTGGAAAATGAAACAAAATGAAAACAGAAATAAAATAACAAGTTACAAAAGAGAATAACATCACCGTCAACATAGACCAGGATCCCATAAATCAGCTTGTATTGATGTTCCAAACCAGATACAATCTTTAAGTCCAATGGTTCTTTACAGCTTCAGGCTTCTCAGCTCAACTTAGGTATTTTCTCTTACAAACAGAGCTTACAGCAGCTTCAGAAAACTATTTACATGCTACAGATATGCAGTGACCAACAATTTCTCATCTTCTACAGAAGTATTTATAGAAGAATGAGGAGAAAAAGATCTGAGGAAAAGACCTCTTAGGACAATTAATACAGCGTGATGACTTCTCGGCCTTTTGAGGGGCTCGATGGAGAAGCTTACAGGTGTTTCACTGTATTAACTGTTTTACAATTAATATCAAAGCTCGGTGGGAGCTTTATTTGACTTTGAGGCTCCGTGTACGTTTGGAGTAACTTCTGCAGATAGTTCTGCATTTATTTCCTTGCAGAAGTAACTCCCTGGCTGTGCTGGAGGCGAATATCTGATTTTCTTCAATAACTTCGGCCTCTGCTTTGAAAGGTTTGAGGCAACAGGTGGCTCTGTGGTAGCTGAGGAATCAATTTGCCTCAAGATTTGGCGGTGGAGGATTTCTGTCTGATAAAACACTTTAGGTTTTCTTTAAAATGTGTTTTGGGTCGGGGATTAGGATTTTGATGACCGTCTTAGCCGTAATCCCCGTAAAAATTGTCTTCAATCTCTGTGCTGGCACATTTCTGGTCCTCTACAGCTGATACTCTTTGACTGTGCCGGATTCTTGGTGCATCGCTGTTACACAGGGCTGCGCAGGGTTATATGGCATCAATGCCTCATGAAACACTGATGAAAACGTGAATTAGCACCCTGTGGCTGATTTCCTTTGACAAATCAAAAGAGGGAGGGTCGTCACCCTCATCTTTCGAATTTCCTTCTGAATATAGTAGAAAATGTTAAACCCTGCAAAAAACAAACGAAAGTTATGAAATCCTGCGTTTATAGGTTAAACTGCATTGGAGGTTGTGCGGAGGAAGCAGGGTCGTTGGATCATGGAGCGGGGGTGCAGATCGACGGCGGAGATGCAGCAGCGGGATGTAATGGGCAAAACCTTTGTAAACCACAAAATATATCATTTTCGACTTTACAAAGGAAAAAAGTGTTTTTATATGAAAGGCGGGGGTATCATATGGTGGGCCCGGCGGGATCGATCGCAAATCGCAAAAGGTGGAAAATGCGATGGCGGATTTATGCGACGAAGAGAAAATGCGATATTGTGATTTGCGATGAGCGCTGGGGAAAAATGCGATTGGAGCGGTCGCATCGCAAATATTTGCGATGCGATCAGATCTCATCACAAATATTTGCGATGGATCAAACTGTTTAAACAACGAAACATGCGATTTGCGATATGCGATGGATCACATCGCAGAAACTTGCGATGAGCTTTTTTATATAAAACCGTGATTCCGCGATTTTCGATTTGCGATGAGCGCTTCTAGAGTTAGCGCTTGGTTTTCTATGCATTTTTCATGGTTTTTCAATGGAAATGGGGGTTATGGCAAAGCTAAAGAGTAAGTCTTTTAACTTTGTAAAAGTGTTTTTTCATGAGGGAAAGAGAAGAAATCATGAAAACAAAGGGGATTTTATGGAGGAAAAGGGGAGCAGATAAAGGTTTGACAAGGGGGAAAATGAAGGTCTTGCAGCAGTCTTTTTTATGAAATCAGCAGAATTTCTGAGTATAACAATGGGAATAGTAAATGAATATTTGGGACAGAGGCATGAGGCCTTAAAGAGACTTCAAGAGCCAACAATTTTTAGTGATAAAATTTGTTCCTTGGAGGCTCAAAAAGTCTTAGCCACCTTTTGGTATAAAAAAATATTATAGGCGGCTAACAGTATACATCCATATAAAGACAAGTTACAAAAATGTTACGAAAATACCCTCTACTTAATTTGATCCATGGATGCGATAATGCACAACTAACCATTATATCCCTTTATAGTACCATAATCTTAGAGTTTTATCCTCATAATTATAAAATCCCCTCAAACCCTAAATACCAACACAAAATTCCTCTAGCCTAGGTGAGGTTGATAGAGCCTTGGTGACAGTAAACTTCTCAACGAAGAACAAATCGTAAAAGGTAGGACGGAACACCTGCAAGTTCAACGATATTAAGCCATAAGTAACCAGTGATGGCATCTTCCACATTAAGTCGACGATATTTGGTAGATTGTTGAATGGGGTATTTTTCCAGTACACATTTCATACTGGACTTTACTATGTCGATAACTCGAATTATTTCCACTACCGGAGATTAACATTAATGTATGGACCTGTACAAGAAAACAACAAAATGAGAATTAACTGCATGGACCTGTACAAACAAAAAAAAAAACGAGAATCAACCAGCGAGCTCATAATACTAAATTTGAGTCATTTTATGGCCTGTGTTAGGAAAAAACTTAAAGCTTCTCAGTGTTATGAAAGGAAATTGGAGTGCGGTTTGAATGAAAGAAAGGAACTAATTCTGATTTTGAAATGTGCAGGCTATTGAAATGGATATAGATTTGATAATCAAACATTTGTAGTGCTCATAGGGTGTAGTTGAAACAACTGATATCCTAGAGATATAAACTGACGTTCCAAGACATCCACGTAGAGCATTGAACCAAGCGGATGGAAGATGGAGGAGGCCGATAAAATGATTTTTGGTTAATAAAATGTATGGAGAAATCGTTTCAGTTGAATTTTTTTGTAACGCACAGAAGGATAAATCACGGTCGTGGAAAGGTTATTCAGACAACGAATATTCTCATGAGATTAAATCTCCTCGGTTCATTAAAAAAAAATCAACACATCTACTTGCATATATATACACCAATCGGTGAACAAGAAGAAACTTAAATATTCTAATCAACAAACAGGTTTCAGAATCGCTTTAATTATGCTTCAAACTCAGAAACAAAATCACTTTACTTGTGCTTCAAACTCAGAGACGGTGAACTCTTCTCTCCAAAATTGATTTCCTTTCTCTTCAAAACTCTTGTACGAAATAAGCCTTAATGATCTTGGAAGAAGGAAGAAACTGAAGGCATCTTTATATTCATATTCATAAGAATATGATGGCAGGAAGCCTTTACAGTGTTGGATTTGTTGCAAGGATCATCTTAGGAGATATTTTCCACAACATCAGGGTGGAAGACTGCAGATCTATAATGCTCACTAGGCATAGATAATTGAGGATGTTGGGTAGAGAATTCTTGGGATATATGCAACATTCGATAACAGGTAGGTGGATCACCAGGCATCCATTATCGAGATAGATAGTAAGGTTTGTGATCATGTTTTTTCTATTTTGATTAACCCTAGATCTAATTGTAGTTATGTTAATCCTTACATAACTGTGGATAACTGTGGTTTGAATAACGAAGTGCATGCAAAATCTTGGCTAGTGCAGTTGGCTACAGGTACTAAGAAGAGTTCATCATTGGGTAAGATATTGTGCATTTGATTTTAATAGTATGTCTATGTCAACGCATCTAAATGTGTTTCCTTTGAGATCATACAGTATGATATTGGGTATGGATTGGTTATACATTCATAGCACTAAGGTATACTTTTATGATAAGGCTATTGAGTGCTTGGATTACAATGGAGAATAGAGAATCTTTCAAGGTAAGAAGAAGGCTACATTAATTATAATGGTTACAATTATGCAGGAAAAGCGCATTCGCAGGAAAGGGTGTATCTTATTTGCAGTACATATTTCCAGTGACAAAGGTAAGGATGTTGAGGTCTTGAACAGGTACCCAGTTTTACAATAGTTTCAAGATGTTTCCAACAGGTATTTCATAGTTTTCGCCTCATAGGCAAGTGGAATTTTCTATTTAGTTGGTACTAGGAGAAGCATCAACATCAAAGGCACCATATAGAACGAGCACTCCAGAGTTAGTAAAATTGAAGTTGCATTTGAAGGAAATTCTTGAAAAGGGATACATTAGGCCAAGGGTCTCGCCTTGGGGTGCACCAGTATTGTTTTTGAAGAAGGATGGTACTCCCAAGCTATGTATTTATTACAAGTTTTTTTACAAGGTGACGATTAAGAATGGGTATCTATTGTCGAGGATTGATGATTTATTTGACTAGTTGAAGGAGGAAACAATGTTCTCAAATATTTATTTGAGATCAAAATACCATCAGGTACACATCAAAGAAGAGGAAATCTACAAGACTATTTTCTGGACCAGGTATGGGAATTATGCATTTATTGTGGTTCCTTTTAGTTTGACTAATGCTCCAGCTACTTTCATGTGTGTGATGAATAGTGTGTTGTGTCCTTGTCTGGACAATTTTTTTATTATATTCATTGATGATATATTGATATGTTCTAAGAATGAGGAATAACATGTCGAACACTTAGCAACAACGTTAAGACTGCACAAATAGCATCAATTATATGCCAAGCTTAGTAAATGTAGCTTCCTTTAGAGAGAGGTCCATTATTTGGGGCATGTGGTTTCCAAAGAAGGTATAGCAATGGATCTAGAAAAGATAAGAGCTATCATGGAATGGGCAGCTCCTAGGAATGTGGATGAGGTCAGATCATTCAAGGGACTAGGGTTACTACAGACGGTTCATTAGGAGCTTATCATGGATTTCCTATCCTATTACATCATTGCAGAAGAAAGGAAATAAATTTAAATGGACATAGGAATGTGTAGTCAATTTTGAGCAATTGAAGCAGTTGCTTACAAATTCTCTAGTTCTAAAGATTTCGGATCCAAATAAAGAGTTTGTGGTGCATATAGATTCTTGCAAAAGATGACTTGGCGGAGTCCTTATGCAGGAGGGATAGGTGGTATGCTACGAATCAAGGAAACTAAATGAGCACTAGTAGAACTATGTGACACATGATCTTGAATTGGAAGTGACCATTCATGCATTGAAGATGTGGAAACATTATCTTATTGGCAGGAGGTTCATCTTGATTAGTGATCACATCATATTGAGATACTTATTTGAACAACCTAATCTGAATGTTAGGCAAGCCAGGTGGTTTTCTACAATCAATGAGATTGACTTCGAAATTAGATACATTAAGGGAAAGGAGAACAGAGTTTTAGATTCTCTTATCATAAGGGTACATGTAAGTCACATCGCACATATGAGTCAATATGGGACAGATTTATAAGATCTTCTCTTGCAGGAAGGATAGCAGGATGACATGCACAGGGATCTTAAGCACATCTCACAACTACATCGTACAGGTGAGTAGGATGTGGACTATCATCTCACAATAAATGGTTTGGTCAAATTTAGGGACAAGACCTATGTGTCAAAGAACAGTGAGCTCAATAAGCCTATCTTGTGGGAATTTCATGGTAATTCGTATTTAGGTCATCCAGGATATCCGAAGACATTGACAGCGGTGAAGAAGTTATACTACTAGCCAAATCTAAAGAAAGAGGTGGCAGAGTTTGTGGCTAGATGTTTGGATTGTCAACAGGTAAAGGTAGAGTGTAAGCATCCAGGTGGTTTACTATAATTTATTCTGATTCCCGAGTGGAAATGGGAGGTCATTTCCATGGATTTCATTACAATTTTTCCGAGGACATCTAGACAACATGACTCTATTATGATTATGGTTGACAGGTTGACCAAGGTAGCTCACTTCGTTCCAGTGAAGTATACTCATTCAGCTAGTGAGGTAGCATAGGTATGCATCAGATACTTCTGATGAACATGAATATAATGATGTTGTCCTAGAGCATTTTCTTAAAGTTTTTTTTTAGCATTGTATACTCACTTGAACGATAACTTAAAAGAAGCACGCCTACAATAGTTTTTCTTCCAACTGTTTGTCAAAATACCACCATGAACTTGTTGAGGCCTCGGAATTTCGCTACCAAAACATGGGGGAAAACCACCCGTTTCAAACCTTAAAGCAGTTCCTTTTCTGTTTGGTGTAGTGGCTCTGATAGGGGATAATGGGACCAGTTTCCCAATAAGGATGATTTTGAGGGTGTTTTTTTTATACAACATGAAAATAGAGAATGATTTTAATCTATCATATGCATCTATCTAAACTAATTATTCTACTATATACCCGGGGTGTTTCTTCTTTTATGCAATCTAAAAAGATATCCTTCAACTATTAGTAATATAGATCATTTAATAGTTGAAAGAGATGAAAATTATGTAAGATGATTCTTCTAACAAAATATTTTGATTAGAATAATTGTGAAAAATATATCGCATTCATATTTGTGATTATATATTCAATAAGAAATCATAGACAAATATTAGAACAAAAGTGCATGTAACATTCATCTATAATAACATTTCAAATATATAATGAAATAAAAAGATGATTGTCAATTTATAAAGCAAGACTTAATACAAGTGAATAGAAGTACCATATGTACAAAGTTCTACTCATGTAAAATGACAATAATTGATTTTCTCCTCTTCACTTTCAAGAAATTTAAAGAGTACAATAGTGCAACATCAGTTAAACAGCTTTAATTGTCAAAAGATAACAAAAGTGTTCTATTAATTCATCAAAGCATTCACAAAATTATAATAATGCATTCTTTGAAAATGTTTTTGACAAATTTCTGGACCCTTCTCTAAATGCATGAGACGAGTTTAAATACTAAACTAACTATGTTCTAAAATAGATTATTACATAAAAATAAAGGAGGTTTCAAACAACCATCCTCGTAAGACTAACTTAAACTACAATATAAGAAAATAAAGTAACAATATGACTTAAGAGTTTTGATCTTTCTTTTGGATTTCCTCCCAAAGTTGACAAATATCTAGCATGGGCTTGACCTGAGCTAGTTGCGAAATCTGTGATCTAACCTTTCCTTTGAATATCACATTTGAGAGTGTTGGTTGTGATCTTCTTGTTGAATCTATTAAAGACTGCAGGGTCTCATATTGATGATAAGGTTTGATCAGAAAATTCCAATAATTTTCTTGATCAAGCTTATTTACTTTTTTAATTGTTTCATCCTGTGTTTCTGCCTTTTGTTTCCACTGTGTTTCCAGTTGTTTGACTTCTGAGAGCACTTCAAACGTGCACTCTTTGATAAGTTCTACTTTCACAAGCTATTCACACACAAATTCAATAATTTCCTTTACCAACTTGAATGATTTTCCTGCTGCTTTATCTACTTGCTTTATCTTTACTTCCCAATCTTTGAATAAGATTTCCTTGTGAAACTTATCTACCTGGGGTAGATCAGCTTCCTTTCCTGAGTCTGATGCTTGGCATTAAATGTCTTCATTGATTTTCTTCTCGATATTCTCACATTCAAGTTTCTGGATAGCTACTTACTGGATTAGTATTTTACTTGAGCCACAATAAGAGCTAGTAATAGAAGCTTGTTGGCAAAATACTTCTTGTTGTTGCTTTAGCTTAGCATTTACATCCAATGCTTCTTTTATGAATTGCTCTAACTGTGGCTGGCTTTGTAATCTGGTCACTACTGCTTCCAATTGTGCTTGCTTCTCAGTGATTTGTACCTGATGCTGTAAATTAATCTTTTCAAAATCTTTTTGAAATTGGGCCATCTTTGATTTCATTTGCTCGTTGGAGTTATATTTTTTCTTGGTGTAACAGCCTCTCTAATTCTTGTATTTTGTCTTCCTGCTTTAGTAACATTTTAACCTTTGTAGCTTTATCAACCGTGGTAGTAGCATATGCCCCTACAAACTTTGATAGTTTGGTTAAATGTTCAGTAGGATCAGCTAGGGAATCCTTCCATAAAACTTCAACATATTCATTTGTAGGATTCGAGATTGTTTCATCAATTCTTCTTGTTTTATGTATCTTGACTACAGCCTTATGACTAGGACTGTAGAAGATATCCAGCGAAGGAATTTCTTCAAATTTTAATACTATTTGTTTTGTAGGGTAAGCTGGAATGATCTCTCGATCATGAGTTTCTGGAACTTGTTGTAGTGGAGTAACAATTTCCACTATCTTCTGGGAATGTTAAGGTGTCTAAAACTAGTATCTTGATCAGTATTGGGATTGTTTTTAGGATTTTTATTACTTCATAAAACTCATCCCATTCATTATTCAAATTCTTTGGTTGGGACTTTCCTAACTGATCAAGTGTATTATGATTGTGCTGAATTTCTTAAGAATTTGACTATGTTCCATTACTTCCTTTTTTATCCTGCATCTCAATGTCTTGGATTACTTGATCAATTATCTTTTCTAGCTTTCCTTTCTGGATTCAGATTCATTTTCAGAATGATCTGAATTGTGAGATTGATGCTCTGATTGCCCCGACTCATCCTCAGACATGTATTTTGCTTCATTATCCAAGCTAATACTTGGAGTAGGTTTGTTTACATCTTCAATAGTTAACAAGTTAAGAGGAACTATCTCCAGTCTCTTATTTTGTATGCTTGAAAGGCTTCAAAATCGTCTTGGTTGAGTTGACTGGATGCAAACTTAATTATATCTGAAAAAATTTCCATGCCTTGAAAGAAATCATCAAATCTATCTATTTATTTTACAAAAGGCTTCATTTTGAGCTCAGTGATGTAGTTTTTAATTACATCATTTGGATCATACAGCCTCTTTGGCATTACTGCAAAATTCAATAGATTAATCTTTGAAACTTCCTTGTAGGCATGGCCAATATCAAAAAGTGCAAAAATACCGCACTGTAAAAGAAAATTAGGCCAAACCGCCTTCTTAGCATATTTCAGCTGTTTAGAAATCCATTAACAAGATGGTAGGCTATCTCTCTTGCAAGTAACTTATCAGGAACATAATATGGTAGGACGTGGGGAGAAGCATAACTCCCAAATACTCTGACATATGTTAAACTCTCCTCTACAAACCATCTAGCAATAGAAAGAATATATGTACTAGCCTCTTTGGAAACCCTAGGGGATTTCTAATTGAATATCATCTGGTGCATAGGCAACATGACTCTATGGAAAATTTTGTAAAAATGTAGATGTAAGTCTAAATCCCAAAGGGCTCTGTGGTAAATGTGGATTGGGGTAGGGTCTTAGGTCATCCATTTCCATCCCATAGTAGGAAAACTAGAAGAAAAGCAGATTGCATCCATGACATAAGCACTCATATAAAAGGGAGGTATTTCTCTAGATGAAACACTCCTTTTATTCCTATACTCCATGATGTGTTTAGCTAAATTATCAGATAGGATATTTTCCCAATTCAGAATTAAATAATTGACGATTGCGTCAATTAATGGGACCCAATCTACAGAAAACCTAGTGCTATCAGGTTTTGAAAACAATATACACAACATAACGGCAACATAATAGTAAGGGGAAGGAATTTGGGAAATTGGGTACGTACCGAGTTTATCTCGCTCAAGCTTGCCTTGGTCTTCTTTCCATTCCTTTATGACTTTCATCAGATCTTTAATTTTTTTTCTAAAGCCTTGGACAAAAGCTTTGTCATATTTCTGTTGTGGGGAGGGTAGATGGTACATTTCTTGTAAGTCTTCTGCCCTAAACGACCCAATATTCTCGCCTTTTGAATTCTTGAATATTTTATCTCCTATGTTTAAGTGGTCAATTACCCACTTAACCATGTCTATGTAAGGGAGAATTTCTGGCCTTGCGGCTACCTTATGGATGAATGAACCTACAGCGTCGAAGTAAGTCGCGTCTGAAGTAACTGACGTGCCTCTTGTAGCGACTTTGGTTATTACCCTTGGATTTTCGTCTTCAGATAACTTATACATTGCTTCCCATGATGAAATTCCGCAATCCTTGTTTCAGGTGGTGTTTGAAAACAGGGGAGACATATATGAGTCTTCAGTAGACGGCATTTGAGCAATCTCTTTACCTTTCTTCTTCATTTCAATTTTCCTCACTGTGTTAAATGATCTCCTGGTTTCAAGCAAATAGAGCGAATATTAAAATTATAGAGAACAGAGAAGAAAAATGGATTTGAAACAATTGCGACATTCAATAACTTCAACACATGCTCGAAGTAGATGAAAACCTTACTTCTATTAAATGTTATTAATCACCAATATCTTTATAAATCAACTTTCTTACACCTTCATGTGAAATGTCCATCAATCAACTTAAAGGCGTTGCATCTCGGATTTCGATTTGATATGACATAAGTCATTTCGCATGTTTGAGTAATTAAATTCCATTTATTCGCATATTGCAACTTATAAATTTTTCATTTACGATGTTACCCATAAATTCTGCAAAATGTGATCTGCGCAAATCTCACATCACAAATTTTATGCGGTAAATAAATTTTCTTTTGGTTAAGTCCTGCGAAATGTGAAGTGTGCATTCAAGAAGTCAAGCGGCTGTGCTTTATGGGACTTTAGAGCTTTATGTTTATTGCTTTGTTGACTCGTCGGGTCCGTGTAATCGCAACTTATACCGAATTGTTTTATAAGTTAGATCGTTTAAATGAGGTGTGATGCGATAAAAAAATTATAACGGTGATTGAAGCGTTTGCAATTTTTTTAATATAACTTCGGAAAAGGGCTTAGCGCATTTCGCAACCCGCGTGACTTAGTAGGTTTCAAGTCTTTTGGGTTATAAGTTATATGGTTTGTGATGTACACTAAGGAATAAAGAGGAAAAGCACAAAGAAACTTTATTTCCTAAAGTTTTTTTACTTAAAGCTAAAAATAAATGAAAATGAATTTTCTAATTATTTCAAAAGGGTTCCCATTTATTAAAATAGATGGAGGGGTGTTGTATAGCACAATAGAACTTAAGTAGTTAAACTCAAATATTTTGTATATTTTCTAAGGTTTTCCTACATGGGAATATTATAGTGGTATTAGAGCATGTTCTTGGACAGTTGTGAGGTATTAGGGGTATAATATACCATATTTAATGAGTTTTGAGGACCACTCATATGTCACTTACAAAATACAGTATATAGTCAAAGAGCCTACTCCCATTTTTTAGGAGGAAGAGTCTCCAGAAAATAGAAGAGAGGAAGAAGAAACCCCTAGAAAGGGAAAAGGGGTAGAAGAAACACCTAAAAGGGAAGAGCCATACAAGGGTTATAAGGAAACTCAAGTTTTCAACTGCTTGCTCAGTGCATTGAATTATTTCGTCAAGGGCCAAAAGGAGATGGTGGATCTGATGAGCAAGATAGAAAAAAGGGCACTTCATTTGAGAATGAATCATTCAATGGAGATGGGTCTATCAATGTAGAGGGAAACCATGCACATACTACCATGCTTATACAGCAGAGCACCTAGGCCCAGCATGCTTCAATTCATATATGAGATGACAGAGGAGAATTAGTAGACAAGTTAGTGGATCCCTTATGCAGATTATTTGGAGTATAGAGCATTGGGACATGCGTTCTGGGTTGTTACGAGTTTCACTAACTTTTTCCACCTCCAATTAAAAATCAAGCCTAAGGCAACTCATAGGGTTTTGATTCAGAATCAAGAGGTACATAAAACATTGGGGAAGGTGACCATTCCTTATTTTGATGGGTCATCAAATTGTTCAGCCAGATCATGGGTCCAAAATTTCGACACCTAACTTTAATTACATCAAATGAACAAGGTTGAATCCATTAAATTGGTAACATTACATCTAGAAGGGGATGCCCATGATTGGTGGTATCATGGGTTAGTTATCATGGGTCATGCTAGCATCACCTCATACACTAAGTTCACTCAGAGGCTTATGAATCATTTTGACCGAAAGGATCTGAACATTAATTTTAGAGATCTAGCTCAAATCATATAGAGAAGTGATGTGGCGGCATACATATCAGAGTTTCTAAGATTATAAGTTATGTTCATAGACATACCAGAGGCTCGGTTGGTGATGTTATTTTTAGAGGGGCTATCTGAGACTCTACATGGTTAGGTTAAGGGTTATCAACCATCCACACTACGATATGTGGCTTTTAGAGCTAGGGACATGTGGGATGTTGTTCCTAAGAGAAAATTCACTCCTAAGCCTTCCTTTCCCCAGTAGAGTAAAGACACAGTAAAGATGTCAAACCTTTTCAAAAGGGCTAGAACAAAAAACCAAACTTGGATGAGGAGGCCCAGAAGGAGTGAAGGAAAAATAAAATATGTTTCAATTGTTAGGAGCCTTGGACACTAGGGCACATGTGCGCAAGAAAGGAAAAGGTTGGAAATGTGAACTATATTAAGTTGCACTCTAAGAGTGATATCGATGATGAAGATGAGGAGACGGTGCCAGAGAAGGTATAAGGACAAATACATCAGAAATTTGGGGTTGAGACACCATAAACTGGGGGGAATTCCCTTGTTTTTGCATCCATGTCAAGATTCCATAAATACAATAATTTCAAATTCAAAGGAATTTTGGAAAAAAACAAGGTGACAATCTTGATTATTTGTGGGGCTTCCCACAAATTCATAAATACAACCATGGTTTATCGGAGAGAAACTATTATAGAGAAGTTTTATGGCTTTGTAGTAGCCATACTAGGTGCCCATCAGATGGATTGTGCTAGATATATCCCCACGTTGAAGCTAACAATGTGGAAATACATAGTGTTATATGATTTCTTCATTGTGGGCATGTCAAACACAAATGTGGTTCTAGGGTTCAATGGCTCAATTACATTTGGAAGTATACTACAAATCATCTAAACATGGAGATGGATTTTACGGATACCACGGACGATAGGATGGTTTTTTTGAGGGCCATGCATCAGTATCCACCAAAGATAGTATCAACTAATAGCATAGAAGTAGTGTTTTGGAGGGGTGGCATTGAGTGGGAAGTCGAGTACTTCGTCACAGATAGAAGGAAACTAGAACATTCATGACAACACTCAAAATACATTTAGGTATTACTTCATAAAAACCAAAAGGTTTTTGTTAATATTCCTCCAGGTATACCACCAGATAGAGGATTTGAGCATGTTATACAGTCGGAGGAGGATTTGAAAGAAGTCATAACTAGCCCCTACCAACATCCCAAGTTTTACAAAGATGAAATTGAAAATTCCATTAAGGATTAGTTGAGTTTGTATCACATTCAACATAGTTCCAATCCTTTCACTTCTTCAGTGGTGATAACTAACAAGGACAGTACCTTGAATATGTGTATTGACTATCGATCTCTTAACAAAAGTACAATAAAAAACCAATAGCATTTCCCCAGGATAGATGAGTTGATGTATGAGTTGAGGGGAGAAAACTAATTTTTTAAGATAAATCTTCATTCAATCTACCATTAGATTTTATTTTGGGAGTATGACATCCAGAAGAAAACTTTTAGGTGTCATTATGGGCACTACAAGTTTCTAGTTATGCCATTTGGGCTAACTAATGCCCCCGTAACTTTTTAGTCATGTGTGAACCACGTGTTCAACATAAAGTTGCAGAAGTACTTGTTGTTTTTGTTTGATGATTACTTGTCTACAACAAGACTTTGGATGCCCATCTGGTGCACTTGGATGAGGTATTTGGGATTATAGAAGAACATTAACTATGTGTAAAGGATTCCAAATGTGATTTCAGTATGAAAAATATGCTCTACTTGGGGCATGTGATTTGGAATGATGGGTGTTACACTAAAAAATGTCACCTTGACATTCTGCTGACTGTATGAGCTCATTAACACTCATACATGCCTCCTTTGCAAGTCTTACAACCTTTACTCCTCATGTCAAGCCCTAAAACAAGAGGAAAAACCCTAAAAATCTCTGAAACTTTGGGTACGCAGGTAACATGAAGCCTGCCTGCGTTCCTAGCTTGGGTACGCAGGTAATACACTGCTTACCTGTGTTTCAGAATGCATTTTTCCTTTGCAATGCCTGCATACCCTCCTCAAAGTCAAAAAAGCGAGAAATTAAAGTCAAAAACTAATTTGAGGTCAATTCTAGAAGGTTCTAGATGAGAATTTTTGGGGATGAGTACGCTTTAGTAAGGTGCATGTATCCCACACCTTAAGGAACTAATCCCTTGATGTGAGGAGCCTATCCCTTTGAAGGAGGATTCTATCCCTTAAAAGGTGGAATCCTAACCTCCTCATCTGCTCTATAAAATGAGGCATTAGGTAGCCTCAAACGTTAGATTTTGGAGATTTAGAATTGGAGTTCAAGCTTTAGGGGTGATTGAGTTGAAGTGTTGTTGAGATTTAGACTTCTTTCTGCTGAGATTTTGAGAGGAAAGATCACATACCTCTTTGTGCTCCTGGAGGAAGAGTGCAAGACTTATCAAAGTAGAGGAGACTCCTGCTTCAGACCCCGGGAAGGCCTTTCAAACATCAAGGCTAAGGTTGTAAGGTTCTTCTGTTATTTTAAGATTAATACAATCAAGTTTTGTTTTTCTCAATAAATTGTCGTTCGATTGTTTATTTCAATAAGTTGTCGTTTGATCGTTTATTTCATAGATTCCTTTATCACCATGATAGGTATGTTATACGATTATTTGTTATACAGGTGTTATTTAATATTTTCTTGTTTGTGATTGCAGGTAGACAAAAGACGACACTTTGTTGCGACGAAAGAACTCTTGTTGCGACGGAATGATTATTGATGCGACGAAGCACTACGACCGCAAATAAGCATTTGGATCTAAGGTAGGATCGACACCTTCATAGCATTTATTTGTAAAACGAATATATTTAGAGAAAGACAAACTTAGTTGTTCGTTTGTTGCTAGATTGTCTTTTGACACTAGGGAGATCGATCTTGTCTGCAAGATCGATTTATCCGGCCAACAATGGGGTTCAAGTACATCAGGAGAAGATTAAGGTAATCATCAAATGGACTACCTTGAAAAATGTAACTAAACTAAAAATATTCCTTGGCCTCTGCACATACTATAGAAAGTTTGTTAAGGGGTCTCGTAGTTAACAGTGTCTCTTACAAACCTCACTAAAAAGTTGGTTTTTAGTTGGACTGATGAAGCATATGAAACGTTTTAGAAGATGAAGAAGGTGATGAGTTTTTTCCATGTGCTTGCACTACCATATTTATCCCAGCCATTTGTGTTGGAATTTGATGTTTTGGGGACTAGAATAGGAGAAATTTTGATGCAAGATCATCCCCCCATAGTGTTTGAGAGCCACAACATCATATATTATGAGCGAAATTATTCAATTTATAACAAAAATATGTTGGTTAGTATGCATGAATTGGAAAAGTTCAAACAATACCCCGTGGGGAAGGAGTTCAAAGTAAAGACAGATCATAATAGCCTGAAGTTCCTCATGGAGCAAAATGAGGTAAGTGAGAGACAAAAAAAATGGATCAGCAAATTTCATGCCTATGACTTTGAGATCGAGTATGTCAAGGGAAGAAACAATCTAGTAGAATATGCCCTTCATGAATGCCACCCACTCTCCCACTCATGGAGATAATAGATGATTGGAAGTCGTTTTTGTTTGTATAATATTCCAAAAAAAAATTATCTTGTGAGATTCTAATGGATTGATACAAGATGATAGATATTATGTTGTAGATGATATCATTTATTATAAGAATCAGATCTATCTGGTAGCAAAATCATAGCTCAAAGAGAATATTATGAAAGTAGCTCATAGCTCACCTTTAGCGGGGCACCCGGAGTACCTGAAGACCTATAATAAAATCAAGGAGAGGCTCACTTGGAAGGGCCTTAGGATGGATGTGTTGAGGTTCATAAAGGAATGCAATATTTTCCAATAGAAAAAAGTAGAACATACCCATGTGACAAGGTTATAAATGGGAGATAATTTCCATGGAATTTATCACTGGGCTACCTCTGGTATAGGGAAAGTGCATCATATACATAGTGGTGGACTGGCTTACGAAGTTTGTGCACTTATTTTCCATACCATCTAAATATTTAGCATCACAGGTGGCCAAATTGTTCTTCGAGAAGGTATTCCTACTGTATGGGTTATCGAAGACCATTGTGAGAAATAGAGACAACATGTTTATGGTCAACTTCTGGTAGGATTTACTCATACTTGTGGGGATGGAGCTAACACTGAGAACTAGTTACCACCCACAAAATGATGTGAAGATAGATATAGTCAACAAATGGCTAGAAGGATATCTTCAAAACTTTGTATTTGCCCAATAGAAAGCATGAGTAAAGTAGTTGCATCTAGGGGAACACTACTACAACACCACCTTCCACATGTTTATTGGTATGAAGCCCTTCAAAGAAATATATGGATATGATTCCCCAACACTTACAGACCATGTTTTTGGAGGTAGTCATGCCCCTTTGGCTAAATATTGGATTGAGTAGAGCCATGATATCCTATGAGTCCTCAAGGAAAATTTACAGGTGGTTCAAAACTAGCAAAAAGTATATGCATACAAGCACAGGATAGAGTGAAAATTTGAGGTGGGAGACATGGTATACCTCCTTCAACGCCACAAGTAGTCATTGTTCAAAACAAATGGGGCAAAAAAATTGAAGCCTATGTTCTACGGGCCATATAGGCTCATGAGACAGGTTAGGGAAGTGGCCTATGAACTTTAACATCCTGAAGGATGTAAAAGTGATAATGTATTCCATGTTTCATGCCTCAAGAAGGCCTTGGGGAAGCATGTAGTCACATCCACTGAGCTCCCACCATTAGACGAGGAGGGAGAACTCATTCTAGTTCTGAAGGATATTTTGGAGATCAAGAAGCATAAGTTAAGGAATAGGACCATGAAGGAGTACCTGGTAAAATGGAAGGGTCTACTTATTGAGGATGCCACATGGGAGGGTGAACATGTGCTAAAACATCTAGATTTGAAGTTGCTTGAAGGCAAGAAAACTTTGGCGGGGAGGAATTTAATGTCCCTAACTACTTAGGAGACATAAAACAAGGTTCTCCTAGCCTAATAAAGTTTCAGTAGGCTAAGGCAGAGAATCTATTTTATTAAGGGAACATGATTTTCCTAGGAAAACATTATAACTACCTAATGTGTGAAAAATGGGACATATCCTAAGCTAATGAAAAGTCACTTTCATTTTATAAATTAAAAGTTTCCTAAAATGACTTTATAAAAATCAAAATGGTAAAATGGAGGCAAAAGTGACCACTAAATTATAAAATGGGAAAATTGAGAAGTCTCTCATTCTATCACTTGCATTTTGAGAAAATAAATTTTTGGAGATTTTTTGGAGAGAATCCTAGGGTTTGGGAGACCCTAACCGCCATTGCTAGCTTCGTTGTTGAAACTATACACCCTAGTTGGTTAAGAAAGTGAAATCACTTAGATTTCGCCATTACGCCTCAAAGAAGAAGAAACTGTGTAGGACATATGAAGCTACCAGACTTTATCAATTGATTTTATCTCTAATATTAAGCTTATTATTCTCTTTTACAGTATGAGGATATATTCTAGGAAGAGCCAAAGTTTTCCATGCATTCAAGGGTCAATTTCCTAGTGCAAAGTGGGTCAAGTTCCTCATCCTTGAAGCCAGTCAAGCTCACTGTGTTAATGGGTCTAGTTTACCTTTAATTTTCGGCTAAGTGTGGCCTCTGATTGATATCTGTGGGTATTCCCTTTAATATGGACGAGTTTTTTACAAAGGAACAACATAAGTCCGTGCATAAATTTAACCTCCTAAATTTTACACAAAAGGGAAACTCATTATCAGTCCAAGAGGCATCTTTCATCAAGTTGTAGCAGACTAAGAAGGGTTGAGTTATTAAGAATTTGTGGGTTACTTCACTTTTGGTCATAGGGACGAGTTTACTTACAGGAAGAGCAGAGATCTCTTACCATTTTATTTGTTGAGTAGACACCGAAGAAGATATCGGTTTCCACTCAACTAACCAAGTATACCCTTGTGGACGAGTTAATGGTGAGAAGAGATCGAGTCACCACCTATAGTTAACTTGTGTCACTATGTAATACATGTTGAAGATGATTTTGGACTATATTCTCATTGGTAAACATCTAAAACTAGTTTCTATTATTCATCGAAGCCTATATCATCTTTTGTTAATGCAATAATATAATTGTGGACCTCTAGAAAAAGCCATTGTCTAAATTCTGAAGTAATATATTAGTGAAGAACGTAGTCATTTATGGATGGTTTTTAATGTATCAGTGGTGTTTAGTTTGGTTGTGTTGAATATGAGTATGACCATGTTATCCTAGGGTATTTTCTTAAAGTGTTTTCTGAGCAACGTATACTCACTAGAACCAAAACTAAAAGAAACACACCTACAATAGTTTGTCATCCAACTATTTGTTAAAATAACATTGTAAACATAAGTAGTTAAACACAAAGATCTCGTAGATTTTATAAGGTATTCCCGAATGAGAATCTTACATTTCATGTGGCCAACTCGATCATAATTTTTGCATCTCACAATCTAAAGAGGTTTTGGAAGAGGAGCAAGAGAAGATGAATTGTCTTAAAGAAATTGGGCACTTTGAAATTTGATGGGTTTAGAGTAGTTTGGAATGTGAAAGGAAAATTCCTTTCATATTCGAGACTAGTTGTGTGCATGTTGTTAATGACTTCTTCCCAAGTTCTTATGAATGGGTTGGAAAGTGCAAATGGAACATTTGCATGTTCATGTGAATATGCTCCTTAAGTCTGATCAAGTGCTTTTTACTGATGAAAATCAACCTCAAACTCAAAAAGACAGTTATTCTAAATAAAATCCAATTCAAAATGTTGATTCTTTTGATGTATTTCATCTCATTGGAGTCGTAACTCAAGTTGGATAAACTCAATATTCTTCTATTTGAATATCAACGAGAGTGGCCTTGAAGATTTTTACTATACCATCAAAAGTATAGATTATTAGAGTATTTAGTAACTCTAATAACTCGACAATTCAATCTTAGAAAATGAAAGGTGTCATCTTCAACCAAAAATCTTCCAAAAATAGGCAAACCATGTAGGAAAGCTCCAATATGTGGTAGAACCAAGCCTTCGATGCTACATAATTTCACTTTAAAAATATGTAGAAACGAACAACAAGTATCCATACATCACCATCAAGAACAAATTCTCTATTGCAGACATGTGCAGGATATAATTCCATGTCTCCTTGTAGGAATTATTTGGTCTCAAGTTCAAATCTCGATGCGTCCACTTCTCCAAAATTGGCTTCATAATTAATATGAAAGAAGAAACTGCACCATGGACTATGTCAAACTTTGAATTCTTCTTGTGATCGATTCTTGTCAATTCTTGTGAGGAATCTCCCTTAACCCTCCCTGTGCATGCAACATGTGATATGCATCAGTAGAAGGACTAGCACTAGCACCAAAAAGGTATCCAAGAAGAAGCGTGACCAAGTGCAACACAAAATTCAACCGAATTGTCGTCAATCTCACTCCTCTTATGAAAAATGGGGACAAGATGCAACTACAAGTGTACAAGTTTTCAACTACAAAAATGAATAAAGAGCAGAGTAAGGAGTTGAACTAGGACCCTCTCCAAGAGAGGGACCACTGTCAGGGATCGGCATATGTGTTTCAAGATTCGGGTCAAGTACTCTATTAGCGACACAAGGTCTTTCTTCATTTGATGGAAGCTCTTCCTTGTTGTTATTTGTGATTCGATATAGGCGTTTGCAGTTAGATCCTGGGATATTAATTCCCATCCTTCGTCACCTAGTGGTCGTGTTTGTTTTCTGGACATAATGGTTTACATATGCTCTATTTTTTTTGTTCTATTTATTGAACCTTGATGTTTGTTTTTCTGATGATCCCATATTTTGAGCTTATTTTAAACTTTGATGCACTTCATAATTATGCACATGTAACTATATTTTGTTCAATGAAATATTGTTGTTTTTTTCACTTGAAAAAAGCAAGAGTCGGACTAGGAAGCCTCAGAAGTGATAAACACCAAGGTGTCGAACCCTGGGAAATTGGTTGGGTAGATCAGCATGGGTGATCATGCGGGCGACTCGATCATGTATGAAGACTGGGAACACGAGGAAAAACAAGCAGAGGTTTTATGTTTTGTGCATGCTATAGGAATATTTGAAAAGTTTCATCCTTTACCTTTACTGAAGGCATATTGAAGAATTCAAAGAAAGCTACACCAGGAACATTGAAAAGTGGAAATAATTATATTGTTGTGAATGAAGCAAACACAAAAGAACGCATTGTTAAGAAAATTGTTATTAAGTGTGTTTAAGAATATAATCTTGAATCACACATTCCAATTAATAAATTCCAAAACTGTGTGCTCGATCCAAAGAAAAAAGAGCAGAAAGGAAAAATATATTGTTCCTTCAAAGTCTCGGAATAAATGTCCTCGATCAAATGTTGGGGGCTCTGGAGCACATATGCCTCCAGCTAAAGCAGAAAAGGCTCCTAATGCTTATGCTTCATCTAATATTTCTAATAGGAGATTGTCATTGTTATTGAAGAACGTGATGTGTCTGCAATTATCGTATTCCACTTCATGAATGATGAACACAAAGTCCTAGCTTGGTAAATATTGGAAATTGAGAACATCACCGACATGAAAAAAAAAATAGTAGGTCCACCCATTTAAGTTTTTTCCTCAAAGTATGGATTCACACTAGCCTATGCCATCTCCAATTATGTACTCTGAGGCCGCAACAACTGCAACACCAAATTAAAACAAAATTCAGGACAAGCAATGGGTGTGAGAATACAGGGATGAGGAAGAGCATCAGCAGAGATGATCGACATAATGAAAAAAAAAAATTAGAGGCAAGTCTGAGAAGACAAGAAGTATGGTCTAATGCAAGTATGAGATACATCGAGACCTGAAAACTTATCCTTAAAAAACACATATAACAATGTAGATGCGAAATAATAGAATAACATAGTTCTGCAAAACAATACTACAATATTATTATGAGGGAGAGATGATCAGTTTATAGGGAATGCAAACATTTTTCTTATTAATTTAATTACAAAATATATTGCATAAATATCAAATATGTTATTTAGATAAAGTAACTTACATTGAGATATTTCTTGTTGGAAATACTGAGAGGGGGGTGAATCAGTATTTCTTTTCAATTGTTGTTTTTACCAATTAGATCACTTATATTTAGAACACAAAATGAACAATAAGAATAAATGCTTTTATTAATTTCTTCTTTACAATAAATCAAGTACAATATATGTAGGGCTCCAACCCTAGATGAAGACATTGATCTTCAATCTCCCAGGCTCCAACCTGTATTTTCCAAGCACCAGCTCGGACTTCCAAGGCTCCAACCTTGTCAATTCTGAGGCACCAACCTCAAGGGCTCCAACCCTATATCTGGTACAGGCTCCAACCTGGTCTCTTGAGGACTCCTATCCTCCAGGGCTTCAACCCTATCTTCCAAGGCACCAACCTTGTCTCTATGAGGCTCCAACCTCCTACTTCAATTCGTCAAGATATATTTAGTTATACTTCACAGCTCTCAATGTCTTCTTCAACGAGCCATGTCAATCTTCACTTAGTCTTCATTGTAGTCTCCACATTATGTCATCAATGACAACCTTGATCTTTTCACATGAAGGTGTCTCCACTGTCCTTCATGATACCGAATCAAGGATCTCTAAGGCCACCTCATGATGGCCAATGCATCATGGTCTTCAAGGGTGTCTCCAAGGCTTCAATCAATGCTTGGTGTTGTGTGCAAAGCCCAAATTGTCTTCAATAGTCTACCCCAATATACTCTTTAATATTATTTAATAATCTGCTACACAAATCCTCAAGTCAATACAAAAGTCTTCTAAAGATCTTCAAGTATCCTTCAAGGTACCCCAAGCTCTGCACCTACTCTAACCCTCTTCAAGGGCTTCTTCAAAAAACTCTCCAAGGGAGTCTTCAACAATGCTTCAAGATGTCTTCAATAATTGTCTCAAAAGTATTCTCCAATGGCCTTAGTGGTGTTCCAAGTTCTGCTACCTCAAGTCAACACAATCTTCTTCAAATACAGTAGATGATCTTCAAAGATTCTCAGGAGGACTTCAATAGACCTTCAATACTGCTTCTACAAGCCCTCAAATCTTCTCAACAAGTCTACTCCAACAAGGTTAGTAGGAGGTCTTCCAAAAGTCTGTTCTTCAAGTCTGCTCCCAAGAGCTCACTAGGCTGCTTCGAGGTTCTCTCTAAAAACTGCAAATTTCTTCACGACATTTTCTTCATTAAGTTGCTTCAACAAATAATGCTTCAATAATCTTTATTCAATGGTCCAAAAATGCTTCAAAGGATTGCTCTAAATGATGATCTTTTAAATCTGATTCATCTACAAGACTGCTCCAAACATTATCAAGGAATAACCCAAAGCCAGTTCCAAAGTCTTGCTTAAGAGGGGTCTGAAATACATCCTTAAAAATATTGAATGTGCAAATTCAAAATAGACCAAATGTCTATTGCAAATTGATACAATGTCTGCAATCTTGTTACATTATCACAGTCAAATGACAGTCTATTGTTCCAGCTTCATTGATCTTTCAATTCTGAGTTTTGTGGTAAGAATTTATTTTTCCCTCCATTAAATGAGTTTTGTGGTACATCACTCCCAGGTGATTGTAATATATATATATAATATAAACTTATGGTGACTATCCAGAGCTTCAAAATATGACTGTACTCACTTGTAGGTTGCCTGCCCAAAGTTCTGTGGTTGGCTGTAGCCTAGTCCGAGCTGGAAGAGAGGGTATACCATAAACATTTGTCCAACCAGTGATATCATTGTTCTCCACTAACATAGTTGCAGATGAAAATAGGTAACTTTTGACCTCACATCAAACTCTAGCCCAAAAACTCTCAAAAAACATGAAAAAACACCCCCAAAAAAAAAGTGTGTCTTCCAGAACGCACTTGTTTTTTTTTTAAGGTCAAATTTCAACATTTTCTAAAATTATGCTAAAAAAAAAATTGTTTGTTGAAAAAAGGATTGAAAAAACACCCAAAAAAAAAAAAGTGTCTTCCAGAATGCACTTCGTTTTTTTTTAAGGTCAAATTTCAACATTTTATAAAATTATGGTAAAAACAAAATTGTTTCTTGAAAAAAGGATTGAAAAAACACCCTCAAAACAAAACCAGTTGATGCTGGAATAACAAAAAAAAAAATGTGTCATACTTTTGGCATTTTTAAAAATAGAAGTAACATTTTTTAATTTTTAAAATTCAAACATTAAAAAAAAACCTAAAAAAAAAAAAAAAAAATTTGATGCTGCATCAATACATTTCAAAATTAGCATGAAAATCACTAACATTTTAAAACAAATATTCATACTTCATAAATAAAAATTTTAGAGTGTCAAAAATGTGCACCAAAAAAAAAAATGGTGATTCTGCATCACCACTTTTCAAAATCCGGTGCTTTTTATGCTACCAAAAAAAAGTAGGTAACATTGCGGTTACCTATTTCATCGGTAACATTGTTTTCCACAGATCCTCTCAAGTTGTCTGAATATTTGCCTCTGCAATGACAGTCCACTACTGTAAGAAGAATTAGCCCAAACAAATGTCTTCAAGTCCTCCTCGACCTCCAATTGCTTCTCTGTGGTTATATTCTGAATTTTTACCGAAAATACTTGGTCAAATGAACGGTTTGAACCTCCTTTTTATATAATATTAACGTCAAGATGAAGAGACACGTCTTTCTAAAGGTAGGCCGACATGAATGCCAAAGTGTAGGTCAGCTCATAATTAATTATATTTTTCTTAACTTAAAAATTCAATATCTCATCAACCACTGGGATTTTGGGGCAAGTAAAGGCTCATTAGAAAGAGGAAAAAGTCCTCTTTAAGATGGTATAGAACTTATTGTGGAAATATGCCTCCAAGGTGTCCAAAATAATTTTTCTTGTGACTGCTCTTGAAATTTTTAGTACAGAAGGTGATTAGGACAGCAAGGTCATTAGGGTTGCTTCATTGTTTTGACTCCAAGTTCTTCATCATAGTGTGTCATCATGTATGTCATCAATATCATTCATGTCATCATGATAGTGTAGCATCCATGTCATGTAATAGTGCAATGATATGTCATCCATATGTCAAAGTGCAGCATCCATTAATATGCCATCAAGTTCTTTATGTCGTCTAATCATTGTCCATGTCATTAAATGGTCCTCCATGTCATCATATAGTCTCCAACCATGTAATCAAGACCTTCATCGAGTGCACTTAAGGTCTAGATCACTATGAACATCTATCAAGGCACATGATTAGTACTTGGCATCATCATCATTAGTTCAAGGACTTTCGTTACTAGGACATTATGGTCAATGGATATTTAGGACAACAATTCTTCATTAGTGGATTGACATCTTCATAAATGGTCTCCTAGTCAACCAAGAGTCATGACATCAACATCTAGAACCACGCATCTCAAGAATATAGACATCTTAGTCAATGCCATATTGACATCAATGACAACCTTGATTAACATTTCCTTCTTTACTAGTTTTATATGTTCACTTATTTTTTAGTCTTAGATGTTTTCAAGGAAAGAGTGTAATTTTTCTTGGTTTCCTAATCAATTAGATGTTTTTTCTTTGTATTTATTTCTTAGTTTCCCAATTATCCCCCCTTATGAAACAATGGTCCCCATTGGATGAGTTCCCTCTTTAGAAGCTTATGTTGAATATGACTCAATGAAGAGCCCATAACCATGGGTTTGTGGAAGACCTGAAACCAATTGTTGTTGAAGACAAGCGTTTTATGTGGTTGACCCATAGTTGTGGGTTTGTGGATGACCCTTAACCATGATAAACAAAGGTATGAGGAAAGAGTTACCATTTAATGTGTGTAGGTCAATAGTGATACAATGTATGGCCTGACAAATGGACTTCAATGGAAAGGGTTTTGTGTTGTTGATCCATAATTGTCTTCAAACATGTGGATAGCTTCCAAGATGTCCCACTCTTATACCAATTGATATGCATGCATATATAAAAAATTATCCATAAAAAACACATGTAACAATGTTGATGCAAAAGAAGATAATAACATAGAAATACTAGAAAGCAAGAACAAAATCTTATTGTGAGGGAGAGATGAGCATTTTATAAGGAATCCAAACATTATCCTTATTGATTTAATTACAAAAAATATTGCATAAAAATCAAATACATTATTTAGATAAAGCAAATGGATTGAGATGTTTCCTTCTTTACTAGTTTTCTATATTTCTATCATTTTTATTCTTTGGTTTCCAAGGAAGGAGTATTTGTTTTCTTAGTTTCGAAATCAGTTAAATGTTTTTGCATTGTGTGTCTGTCTTGGTTTCCCAAGGTCAGAAACCTAACAAATAGGGAAGGCAGAGAACCCAGGTGCAGAGCTGACAGGCTCTAATACTACTGTTGAAACTCACAAAATTAGAAAGAAAAATTTAATATAAACATGAGATGCATAGTATTCACAAGATATACATATTAATACAGATTTTCCTAACCCCTGGCTCCATATTTTATGATGTCTCTTGGACTTCTCATGATTGTTGGCCTTCACTTGAGGATTTTCACCTTCCATTCAAGTGACTGTACCAAATTTACATAACCCCAAAGATTATGTTTCCATCAAATACAAATTTCACATATTTACATATCAAAAATCACAAACCATATATAAATTTAAAAAAACCATTTAAAAAGTAAGATTCACCCTGCTAATGAAAGTTTCCCCCAAATTGTCTCAAATATGTTACATGAGGTAATTATCCAACACTACGTGAATGTGTGTGAGATATAATCTTAAAAGGCACATGGTTCCCAAAATAGTGTGTTCATCAAGCTCATTCGAGCTAGCTGCAAAGGAATCGAGACCATAGTCAAGGTTGTTTTGAAGCCATGCTATGACATTGTCATAGAAGCTTCGCAAATGATTTTTTTTTCCTTTTTAAAAAAGAATGAAATTAATGTTCGATGTTTAAATGATGGCTTTGTGCTAAATTGTTAATTCTGAAAAATGGATTATGTCTCATTACTATGTAATTGAGGATCAACTAAAAAGATGTCCAAAATTGTTATCCAGAAAAATTTGTTATAAGTATTTATCCATTATTTACATTTTTTTTTAGTTTCTTTATATTGATTTTAATTTGACTTTAATTTAATTTAATTTAGTTTAGTTATTTTAATATATTATAAGTGTCATTTTAATATATATTATTTAGTTTTAGATAATATAATTTGTTTTATAAAATAGTTTATTAAAAAATAATTATAAAAATAATATTAAAAAATAATAATAATAATAATAAATTATTAATATAACTTAAAATTTGTTCTTCTCCCTATTTGGGTGTTATTCCTAGATATAATCATAATGTAGCCACCTCATTGTCGAACTTACAAAAAAATAAAATAATTAGATCTAATTATAATGTTAATTATATATTAATGCTAATAAAAATTTGGAGATATAAAATATTTTACTGTAAAGACAAAATAATAAATTTGAATATAATGTAAGAAGGTAAAATACATAAAATGAATCTTTTAAAAATGTAAATTTTTCCTTTTACATAATTTTTTTTAAATATTGGTATTTTCTGTTCTTTGAGCCCAAAGGCTCATTCTACAAGAGAGATGTGTAAGTATATTCATGTTCAACTTAAAGTTGAGGTGTGCCCCATATATATGTGTGTGTGTGTGTGTGTGTTTGTTTGTTTTTTTTAACTAAAAGTAATATAAAGCATCAATAATCTCACTCTCAATGACCACACTAAAGAGAAGTGGTAAAAATATCACTCACCCTCAACTATAAATAAAATATATAATAATAAAAAAAATGAATATACTAGTTTGGGTTGTTTAATTAAAAGTATAATAAAATATCAATAATCTCACTCTTAATGTCCATACTAAGTAAACACTAAGGAGAAGTGGTAAAAATATTCCCCCCACTCTGGAATATGAATAAAATACTCCAATTTCAATATGAAACAACATAATATTATATCAAATTTATAGAGAAATATAATTAAAAGTTAAAAAAGAAATATATATATAAAGCAATTGAAAAAAAATTGTTTTTTTTATAGTTAAAACATTTTAAAGTCTCATTAGTTAATGCCCAAATAAATTTTGATCCATTTTATACATTCAAAAATACAACATAAACCATGAAAAATTACAAGTGCTCTCTCTCTTTCTCTCTCTTTACAAGGAAGATCAAATCTTTCGATGTGCAAACATTTTATTCAGAAATTTTCACCTCAAAAAATTTGATCTCTATGGGCTTTTGTTAGAACCATGGTTAATATGGATTTTTTACAAAATACAATGCATGTTTTTGTTCCATAAATTCTAATTATATACATATAAAAAAAAACCAAGCTAGCTTTAGCTTAACCTCTTATTTACAATGCAGTTGAGAGTTTTAGTTAATTATTGACAAGTATTGAGTTGAAATGCATGTGGATGTCTTACACTTTATGTTGACAAGTTTACTAACAAATGCCATCCACTAATTTGAGGAATTATCTTAATGCATGTAGAGCTCAATGTTTATATATATATATGAAAGAATAAATTTCCATTTAAGAAAGTGATATATTGAAAATATAGATATATGATTTCTCACTTTCATCAAAAATATGGATATATTAACATATTTAAAATATCATAAATTGCTAAAATCTAATTCCTAATTTCAAAGCATCTATATCATAAAATTTAAATCATTAGAGTCTTTTTATATACTACACTTACATGATTTTGCAACCAACTATTGAACATAGTTTTCTCTAATATCATATATTTAAAAATGTGTTCAATATATATATATATATATATATATATATATATATATTCCATAAAAGTATTATAAGATCCCCTTAAAATATTCAAATGAATGGCGACAAAACCACCAACAAATCATGATTTGTAACTCAATAAATTTTATCTTGTTACTAATAGTCTTGCCATTGACAAGTCTTAGGCAAATGGTTCTACCAATCAAGTTAACATTAAGGCTAATATCTAATAAATAGTTATAACACAGATATTAGTATTTTAAAAATGTAATTTTGAAACTCATTCATCATGAAAAACATCAAACAAAATCCTATAGTAAATCTTCATAAAAAATGTCAATCAACCACAAAACAAATTGCATATAAAAATCAAGAGATATATATTCCATTAGACTATCAATTAGAAATGTTACCTAATAGCTAGTCTCAATAGAAGTAGGTCATGATGTACTATGATTTACCACAAGTAAAACAATGCAAGCTATGTATTGAAAGAAACTAGTTAATGGTGAAATTTGTCCATTCAGATTAATCCTACACATGGAAAATCAGGTGGCATATATCCAATTGCCTTACATTTATTTAATGTTTTGGCACTCACTCACCTATCACCAAAAGTTTTGAATAATGTTTACATAATACAAACTGAAAAAAAAAAATGCTTTCTTTAAAAGGAAAAAAATATAATAAAAATGTTTTCTTTAAAAGGAAAAAAATATAATAGTTAAAAACTTTAAAAAGATAGATTTGAAGGATGTTTGATAAATTTAAAAATAAAAAAATAAAAAATAAATTTTTAAAATGTAAAACTATATATTTAAAATATATATATATATATATTTTTAATCTTATAGATATCTATAAATAATTATTAAATTTATAGTCAATTTTATTGCTAATGATCCACGTATTTTTATAAAAACTATTAATAAATATTATGCATTATCATAATCGCATATTTTAATTAATAAATATTATGCATTATCATAATCACATATATATATATAAACCAATTATTTTCATAAAACACAGTTATTTTTTTAAATACATATTTTTTTATAAAATACTACACGTAATATGATTCCAATGATTCCAATATTATTAACAATTGGCATAAATTTACTCCGCTTGATTGGAAAAGGTCCTTATCACTATCCTAATGTTGCCAAAATTAAGTTATCTAAACAATCTAAAAATCATCTCTATTATAGTTCTTAAATACTTTCCCATATTGACAGTTGAATCAACTAGTACATCCCGTATAGGATGCCGTGTCAAAATGGATGCTTTCTAACCGTATCACAGTACCAATAATGAATCGAGATTTTCCACAAATGACAAGTGGGCATCCAACTTTGGAGGCAACACCAGCTAAGCATTTTAAATTTGTAATATCTAAAATATCTCTACATAATTTTGATCGAAAGTCGAAAGGGGCATTTCTTTATATCCTGTATTGCGATATGCAACCACAAATTATGTATTCCCCCACCCTCTCCCATATATATAGTGGAGACAGGCCTATATAGTGGAGATAATTGTATCATAAACTTAGTGAATGATAACCAACCTGCAAATCCACCATATTGATTTTCCATCCATCCTATGGAGGTATGTTCTCCGTATGCTGATTAATTGAGCTAGTGTTCCTTTTGAAATAGAATGTTCTTTCTATTATGCTTGCTCTATTTGCAGGATGCAAATTGTTCTGGCACCAAGGTCTATTTCCCATGCTAATGAACTGTGATGTTGGTAGAGTATGCTTAGAAACTTAACGCCGCACCTACATATTTGAAATCCATTTGGAACGATAAGAAACCTCAGATGCGCCACTAGCTTCATAAGACGACTGGGAGAATCGAGTATGAACAAAAACAGTTGTCGTTCACTACACAGGCTTTATGCATTGAAGTCGAGTACACCAGGGATTACCCACCTCCAAAACAACTATCACCCGATTCTGTCCTTCCTTCTTCTCAACTCACATTGATCCCTTTCAGTATTATCTAGGAACTTCAGTGCTCATGAATCTCTTCAAGATGTAGCTCCCATTACACATCGCTTAACTATTCCAGTTTCTTTACCTTCGAGAGAATGATAGCAATTAACAAAAACTTGGTTCCATCTTTATTTTCCTCGTGCATGATATCATAATATCATCGATCTCTACATAGAGTTGCCCATTAACAATTTAAAATTGTTTCGAACCAAAATCTTCTCATCAAGTTACACACATAAAGATTGTAAAAGCACTCTCAACATTTGAGGTAACAAATGATTTCATGCTCATTCAGCAAACTTCAATATAGACTACATGCAGCCAGCCAACACAGTTTATTCACCTCACATTGACTAATCCAGGATGATAGAGTCTGATCATTTTCCTATGCTCCCCGTCATAAATGGAGAGGCATGGAAGCAAGCATCTCATGAACTGATACATGTGTTGTATAATATTCTAACTCTTCGTATAATTGTTACAAATTGCGATGATTTTCATTAAATCTTCGGAAGAATAATTACTATCACTATACGATGATGACGGTAGAGAAGAAAAATTTGATGTCAAATGGACTACTACTCTGCTCATGAATTCCTTTCAAAATTGATAATATACATACTAACACAGGAACTCTTCATTTATTCCGAACAGTTCTCTGAAAAATTAGCATTCATCAAGCCTCTGGCACACTTTACCCAGTATTGTAGAACAAACCGTTGCTGGTGTAGCTGGTCCACACATGAGATATATAACATTCCCAAGAGGCCGCATGTAAACACCATCATTGCGAAGATTCTGAACAATTGAACTTGCTAACAATGAGCCATAACTGCAATTTAATACCGAAAAGCTTATTTAGATTTCGGAGAAATATTAATGGCGTCTGACATAGAAACATGAAGTGAGATATTTTCAATATAACTCTAGTTCTCACTCAACATCAGCCATATTATCAGAAACATTCAGTATAATGAAGAAATCAGCCGCATAAGGAAATTAGGATGACTAAATTCAGTTATAAGGTAAACAACATACCCAATGTCGGCGTCATCAGCTTTGAGTTCAAGTGCACACACTGTCCCCAAAGCTACAACTCTACTGACGGCTGATTTTGCCGATATTTTTGATACAAGTTTGTTATCCCATAACTGCGAATAAGAAAAAGCAAGACTGACTTGATATATATAATCTCTTATACTAAAAATTTTAAAAGTCAAGTGCACGCAAAAGAAAGCATTCAAAGGGATCAAATTGAAAAATACCTCTATCAATCTGTTCCCATTTGAACTAATATTTAAATTCATTTGTGGATCTTTAAACCATTGCATTGCTTTGACAGCTGCTGCACATCCAACTGCATACCCAGAATAGGAGTGTCCATGTAGAAGAGCAAAAAGCTGAAAACCAATTGTTTGAAGGGCAGATTTAGTGCTTTAACCAAAGAATGTACTTTAATATGAATATTGTTAGCTCAACCTGAAATAAATTTACTGATGAATGTCTCTTAGTTGAGATAGTTTGACTGGGATGTAAAGTAGTACGCCTTTGCTTCTACGGGAATATATATATCTAGGCCTAATCTTAATGCTTAAATAATTATTATAGTATCAGAATTTTTGGTTTGAAACTCCAGTTGGTTAGATCTATTATGGAATCTGGATTCTACATGGGCAATGGATGGAATCTGTGGCTCTTCTACGGTGGCCTTACTGACTAGAATGAAGTACTCGGCCTTGGCAGCCTTTCAAAGCCCTATCGAAAATGTTTATCAATGTTTTTCTTCTGCTGTGGTCATGGAGTTATTGGAGCGTGATGCTCCAAAATCCCCTCTAACGTTACAATACAAGGTGACAAAAAGCACAAAATAAAAGTAACTTTACTCCTCCATGATTCAAAATCATTCAAAATTATGCACGTTCTCCATCTAGTATGATCACCCTCATAAAGGTTGCATTGCTGAGTTCTCTTAATTCCTGAATCGGTGAAAACCTCTAAATTTTTGAGTTCCTAAATTCCCAGATTTCCTGATTTCCCGAATCAGCGAAATTCTCAAATTCCGGACGAATCATTTGGACAAAAACCCATATTAAATTAAGCCTTCCCGAATTATACTCTCTTGAAAATTCAACTACACATAAAAATTCAGTCTGCTTTTATCACCATCACTTGATGCCTCTGTGTTCATTGGCTTTATCGTTTCCATAACTTTCTTGACTGTTAAATAGTCCATACCATGTTTCAAATAAACTAATTAAAATCAAAACATGTTCTTAGTAAATATGTCTAACTTCCTCTAGTTCTACATAGCTAGTGTATAAGTAAGATATTTCATAATTCTGACCAATAACAAAGAGCATTCTTCCTTTCAAAAACATTGTCGTCAAAAATAAATTTCAAAACAAAAAATATACCAACAAATTTCACTTTACAAGAACCAATAGGATTCAAGATCCCCAAGGAAGCATATTTTGGAGAGAAAAAAAGAAAACTATTTTTTAATTGTGTTTTGTCTTATCTCCTTGTAGGTTACTCAAATGTCAAGTGTGGACACCTGTTGGATCCAGAATTAAATTCCACATTCAACGAGTACCCACTATGCATACTTCTGAGTAAACCAACTTCAGAAAATTTTGAAAATACACTTGACATTTGAATAAATCTACAAAGAGATAAGCCAAAAATACAATTAATAAAATAGTTTCTTTTCTTTTTCTTTAAAAATTCATCTCTTTAATATTTTACTATTTAACTTAAGAAACTCATTTTAGGCCTCAAAATCCCCCCAATGAAATTCATAATTCTATCTATATTTGTCTTTCTTTTTATTGCACAAAAATTTGAGAACAATAAAAGTTACCTACTTGTGTTGACTTTTATACATCATGTTTCTTTTGCTTGGTGTATTTCAAAACAAATACCTTTGTTCTCCTCAATCCAAACTGTATCTTCCTCTAGAATTAGTATATCCTTCTCTCTACAATCTATCTGTATTCTATGGAAATGAAATCATGTTACTCTAATCTGAACTACAAGTCATCTCTTCATAAATATTTGTCCTTCTGGGGCACCTCTAGCTATTTGTCTATGCATATATCTTCTTGTGCAAGTCTAGTTAGTTGCTTCTATATGCCGAATGATGTTGAAGATTGTAACTAGGTTTGGGTTCATATATTATATTTGAGTCAATATTTAATGTACTTGTCAAAAGAATAAAGAAAAATAATTTATATTATTATTAAACAACTTATTAAAGCATGGGTTTCATGCTTGGGTCATATTATTTTAGGTCGAAGTCCTCATTATGGACTTCTAGGATTTATTCTGAGTTTATAGAGTCATTACAGATTTAAATTGACCCATCCTAAGCTTTTGAATCATATAATTAGGTTTAGTATCGAGTCAAATAGGATTTATGGAGTCTCCACACCAAGTCGGCCTTAATATGATCAAGTTGGCCTCAACCCCAGAAATTCGAGCTCATCACAAGCCTATATATACAAGCAGAACGAACTCATTTGGAGCATTCACTCTCACATCCAGAAATTCGATATCCATTGTTGCATTGGAAAAAGTGTGAAGTCAAGGAAGGGGTCAAAAGGAGTGCGAGTTTGGACAAGCTGAAGGATTGAAGGAAAATCGAAATTTTGGTGTCTCTCTCTCTCACACACATGCCCTGGATTGGAAGATCGAAGACCCTCATTGTTTTGTTGCTGGAAGTTGTTGCATGTTGTTGCTACCAAGAGAAGAATAGATCGAAGTTGATTCTACTGGGTGTTGGTGCCTTGAGAAGTTGTATTGGGTCAAAATCAAACTCCTAGAAACAAGATCGAAGCCTTTTCTCCAAGATTGAAGTTCCAGAAGTAAGGTCAAAGTTTGAAGGTCGAAGGAAGTGTTGCATAGAGTTGTTGTTGTTGTTGTTGCTGCTAAGTCGAAAGGAGGATCAAAAGGAAGGCTGACTTGGTGTGTAGGAGGTGTGAGTCTAGGTCTAGAATCTCAAGAATACTATTAAAGGAAGAATTACTAACTGGGTTTTCCCCTAGAGTGGGTTTTTCCCTGGCTGTTGGCCTATATCTGGTGTCCTTGATCTATGTGTTTTTGCTTCGATATTTGTTTTATGAACTAAGAAGAAAAAAGACAAGAAAAATATAATAAGAATTAAAGAACATCACAAGTAAATAATCAAGAACAAGAAAATCTTTCCGCCTTTCTGATTTTCTAACATGGTATCAGAGCTTTGGTGAATAAATAAGGAAAAGGCAGTCTCAAGGAATTGATCAAGGAAGCATAAGAAGTTTATAAGAGGTGACTTTTTAAGGAAAAAAGTTTCACTATCTTAAAGAAAGATGTCTAACACTATCAAGGGAGAAAACAAGCTTGAAGGAGGTTCAAACTACAAATCTTGGAAAAAGAGGATCGACCTCATCCTTGAAAAGAACAATGTGTTAGATGTGGTAAAGGGAAAAGTGAAGAAACCAACAAAAGACTCCAATGATGCAAACAAGGTGAAATTCAGAGAATTGGAATTAGTGGCTATGACTCTAATGGTTGAAGGCATAAAGGACAACCTTGTCCCTTACATAGAAAACATTGATCATGCTAAGGAAATGTATGAAGCCTTGTCAAAACTATTTACCATCAAGAACATTGGAAAAGTAGCAAGCTTGAAAAATGAACTTAGGACCAAGGTTACTTGGAAGCGGGAGCAGGAGCGGGAGCGCGGAGCGGGAGCGAAGCGCGGAGCGCCATTTTTAAAAGTTTTCGGGTCCGGAGCGTTTTCGGGAGCGTTTTTATATATATATATATATATATATATATATATATATATATATATATATTTTTAATATTTTTTATATTTTGATGCATATATGTCAACAAAAACATGTAGAATGATGAATTAGACATAAAAAAACATAAAAACATAGATTGAATCATATAACATCAATCATCTAGAAGTTATAATCTTCATCAACCATGCCCACGAGTTGGAAGCAGAGAACATATTGACTCTTGAGTCTCGCAAATCATCAATCTGAAGGTTTCAAGCTTTCAAAATTCAATATATAACATTTATCATCATTGATATATAACATTTATCATCATTGATTTCAAATTTCAATATCTAACATTCATCATCATTGATTCATTGATTTCAAAATTCAATATACATTTATCATCATTGATATATATATTATAACATTTATCATCATTGATATATATATTATAACATTTATCATCATTGATTCATTGATTTCAAAATTCAATATACATTTATCATCATTGATTCATTGATTTCAAAATTCAATATATAACATTTATCATCATTGATATTATATAACATTTATCATCATTGATTCATTGATCACCATATAACTTTCATGAAGCATCATACTCATAATTCATAATGACTTGTAAACAGTAAACTTATAAATGCCAACTTCATTAAAAATTTAAATATATGAAATCAGTAGCAAGTCAAGTTTCAACTGTTCAACTGTCAACAACAAATAGAAAATAGTAAACAACAAATATATTTTATCTGGCTGGCCCCTTGCCACGCCCACGAGAAATGTCTAATTTCTGTGAGCCAGGAGGAGCTGTTGGTCTTCTAGTACTCTTAGGAGTACCATGACCACGACCAGAAGGTGGAGGCTAGATCTGCAAAGGAACAATAGTGTGATATCGAGGAGTGGCACTGGCACTGGCACCCGCACTGCTACCAGTAGATGGTGGGACTGGCCCTGTGTGTGGCGGTGCTGCTGATGCTTCATCATCCTCCCTATAAAGTTCTGCTTCCAATTCTTCTAGATGTAACGTGCCGTCCTCCAAATTATCATCCTCTGGGTTGTTGTCCCAGACTCTGTATGATTGATCCTCATTTTCCCGATCACAGTAATGGCTGAGCAACCTCAAGTTATAATGCACATAAACCAAGCTTTCAGCTCGGTTTTCATTCAGCCTGTTTCTTCTCACATTGTGTATAAAGTTGTAGGTGCTCCAACACCTCTCTGCAGAAGAAGTGTTCACAACTTGTGAGAGAACTTTTTTAGCCACCTTTGGCAAAAGTCCCATGCCGCCATATGCTTCCCACCATGTGAGAGCATCGAATCTGTCCCTGTCTTCCATTGCATGGAATGAACCAAAGTTAGCAGTGCAACTGAAGTATTTGCCTAATTCAAGGCGCAATCTAGCACACTCTTCCCTGTCAGGTACCAATTTGTCCCATGCCTTCATGTACCCTTCTTGTACCTCTGGATCTGTGTGAGGTTTCACCCTAACCCCACCTCCAGGTGCAGGTTGGCCCAACCAAGATGGAGAGTAATATTTTGGCGTAAGGATATATGCCAAAGCATGCAGTGGAACATTGAGTTTGTTCCACCGTGCACACACACAGTCATGAATCATAGCATACAAAATGGGATCATTATCCTTAACAATATCTTTTATTTGCCCCAACATGCTATCCATCTGCTCATAAACCTCTCCAATCACTGGTTTATCAGTATCTGCAAAGCGAATCATGTTATAAATGGGCTTGGCAAAACTCACAATTTCCCTCATACGTGCCCAAAACTGAGGGTCAAGGGCGGTCTCCTCCACATGTTCAAAACTTTGCCTGTCAACCACTGTTGCCGCCCTGTCCTTTAATAGCTGCCAGTGTGGGCTTGATACCATTGCAGCGAATGACTCTCTTACCTTCAAAAGGCACCTGAAGGTGAGGTAATAACTAGCAAATCTAGTTTTTCCTATTTTCAACAACTCCAATTTGGAGTGAGTACGGAAAAGCCCATGGGTATTGCTATGATTTGTAATAAATTTGATCATTTTCTTACCTCTCTTGTACAAATCACCAAGCCATTTGAACTGAGGTTGTTTGTTTTTTATGATATCATGCATCAAAAGGTTCATTGTGTGAACCAAACACCCAAACCAAAAAATGTTGGGGTATTTATCCTCAACAATTGCTCCTGCTGCCTTACAGTTAGCAGCATTATCAGTGATGACCTGTATCACATTGTATGGCCCAGTCTTTTCAATTATATCAAGTAATGGTTCTGCAATGTTAATGCCGGTTTTGAATTTATCTGAATAATCATAAGCTTCCAGGAACACTGCACCACTAACCGACACAGCCAAAACATTTATCAATGGTTTTCCTTTTACATTGGTCCATCCATCAGAGACAATGGACAACCCATGCTCATTCCACGAACCTGTCATTCTAGCCAAAGAATGATTTATTTTAGCTCTTTCATGATTAAGACCCACGGTTCTGGCCTTGTCATACCCAGGGCTTTTGTATCCTTTGGGGGCATCATTAATGGCAGAAACCATTTCATGCCAATAAGGTGAGCGAAGAACATTGAATGGCACCCCACATGCATATAGAAACCGGTAAACTTTGAATCCACATCATTCCTACACCCTTCGTCTAGGAAATCGGATATGGTTCTACGCCTTAATCCAGTGCCACTGCTTCCGAAACCACTGGCATGGGTGGAAGTTGAATGTGTTGGGCCTGAATCAGCGATACCCTTAGATCTTTTAGATGATCTCTGTATGGCAACCCCTCTTCCTTCCTATATATCTCTCTCTGTGGTGCTGGCACATAAGTACAAACTTTGATTCCAAAATTTTTAGTTCCATCTCCTGGCATTATCCCACAAAGGTGCCTTCTCAGACGGGTGTATGAACCATGGTATTGTTTATTGCAATGGGGGCAAAAAAATTTAGTGGTTCCACCACCTTTCCCTCCTTGTTTCTGAACATATTTCCACAAAGGATATTGGTCTTGTTTAGTTGGGGATTCTAGGTTCTCAAGGTCTCCACTCCCCACTTCCTCCTCAGCATAATCCTCCTCTTCAGGATTTTCTTCATCAGATCCACCATAACCCTCCTCTTCATCCTCCTCTTCTCTGATTTGTCTCTTTCTTCTAGCACTCTCCAACACCATTATCACAAAGAAAGGAACCAACATGAGGAAAATTCCTAGCCATATAGCCATGATGGAAACAAGTTTCAAGTTTCTAGAATCTAGCCTGCAAAACAAATAGAAAAATTCCAAATGGGAATAGGAAATGCAACATAGGAAAAAAACAACTCATTTTAAAAGTTTTAAATCCAATTAAATGCAACATTCAAGAAAAATTCAAGTTTTCATTTTCAAACAATTTAACAATCTACAAATTCATCTTAGAAAATACAAAATTGGATTAGAAGGCCTACCTCTTTCTTGCAATCCTCCTGTCAGCCTTGCTCCTTGCTCTCCTGTCAGCTTTGCTCCTTGCTCTCCTGATTCCTGTCAACCAAACCTTGCGCTCTCGGCTCTCCTTCTCGCTCAATCTCAATTCTCAACTAACAAACAATAACTAACAATGAAACCCCCCCCCCCCTTTTATAAAAATCGAAATTTTTTCATAAAAAAATTTCCGCGCGGCGGGGAGCGTTTTTTTTGCCGGGGAGCGTTCGGGAGCGAACGCTCCCCGAACGCTTCCCGCATTTAAAAAACGCTCCCGAAGCGTTTTTTTAACGTCGGAAGCGCTCAGGGAGCGTTCGCTCCCGAACGCTCCCTGAAACGCTCCCGAAAAAACAGGGAGCGTTTTTTCAGGTCGGAAACGCGCTCCCGAAAAACGCTCCCGACAGGAAGCGTTTTCGGAAGCGCGTTTCCTAGCGTTTCCGAAACGCTCCCGCACGGAGCGAGTTTCCGGAGCGGGAGCGAAGGGGGTTTGAAGCTTCCCCGCAACCCTGCTTAGGACCACTAAGATGACTAAGGAAGATACTGTAGCAACCTTCTTTGTGAAGATAGCAAGAATAAGAGATGGTCTTCTTGCCATTGATGAAATAGTGAAAGACAAAGAACTTGTGATCACAGCCCTACTAGGGCTACCACCTTCTTGAAGTGCATTTGCTTCAGGTCTCAACAACTGGAAAGAAGCTCCCACCTTTGGGGAACTATGGACAGCCTGCAGTCAAGAGGAGTTAAGATGCTCATTAGTAACCAACAATGAAAAAGTCTCAAATGCTTATGTTACTCATCACAAGGGAAACTTCAAGAATAAAGGGCCAAGAAAGAAGGTTGATATGTCCAAGATTGAATGCTATCATTGCCATAAAATGGGTCAGTATAGAAGTGAGTGTCCCGATAATCCTAGCAATAAGAAAAGAGAAAGAGATCATGCAATTGTGGCCGAAGAAGAAGCCTCTCCCAAGAGAGTCAAACCTGAAGAGAATGACATAAGGGACTTACACTACTAAGCCCTTTGATCTTAGCTTTAGACATTTCATTTTGAATATTCTATATTTATTTGTAGGTTCAACATATTTTTGGAAAAGACATTTTCTTGTTTTATAAGTTTTAGGTATTCCTCATATCTTTGAAGGGAGCCCACAACAACTCCTCAAGATAAGTATCTCATTCCCTCTCAATTTGGTTTCATATACTTATTTAAAGTTTTGATTATAGTAAATACTAATCACCTTTTTAGCTCTATTTCCTTGTCTAGGAATTAACCTGTTGAATGCTCAAGGATCATGAGAGAAAGGCTCAAGGATTGAGAAAGAAGGCCTCACAAAACAAAGCATTGGGACCAAAAAGGTTTGTCAAAGGAACAAAGGTATGTCTTAAATCATAAAGCCTTGTTATTCTCTTTGGTACATTCATTCTACATTACTAACTATTGTTGTCTAGCTCTCCTAAATCTTAAAGATTCTTACTTGGGATGATTCATCATCTAATGAATCTAACCACCTTATATCTATGATTGTCTTCATAAAAGAACCCTAAAAGGTTCTCTGGAAAACCCTAACCTAAGGGTATGTTAATAATGTGTGAAACCCTAAACTTGCTTAGGGTTATTAATGAAGAACTTGCTATTGTAATTGATCTATTGATTATGTCATGTTTGGGGTTTTTAGATGATCATGGAAGCTCTAACTTATTAGGGTTGAAATGATGTTATTCGAAATCTCGAACTTTGAAGTTTTGATATAATAAGGGTTTGCTTTGATATGAATTGAAACCCTAGGTTTTGGTTAGGTCTATAAGCAAAATCGTTGTTATATAGTAAAGTCTTAGGAATGAAACCCTAGGTATGTGTTCATTTCGTTGAAACCCTAGCTTAGTCTAGGTCGGTATATGTCTAATGTATTAATATTGTCTATCATATGATATACTTATGCATAATAGTAATCTCCTAGATATGTGTGTTGACCAAATTTCTAATGGTCATAAGTCCTAGGGTTTGGAAGCAAGCTCTAGTCAAAGTTTGAAGTTCTAGGATGATGATTGAAAAGTCTAGGATTTTACATCTAAACCTTAGTAATGGTTAAAATTCTCCAGTATGTGTATTCATCTAAATCTATATAATGTTTATTGAGAATTTATAAATAAAAATCTAGGGTTTCTCTCGAACCCTAGTAGAAGCTATTTATGTTGTGATTGTTTTGATTGAGTGAAATCTAGGGTTTACATAAAACCCTAGTGGAAATTCTATCATATAACTTCCGAAAGTTATTAGATACCTTTATTTTTCTTTTGACTTATTTCTAGGGATCACTATATGACAAAACTAATATTTTGTCATCTTGATTGAGTTGCTGATGTGATTTAGGGTTTGTAACAAACCTAAGCTAGAAGTATTGAAGTATAGTCTCTTGATGATTATGTTTAATGCTTCCGCTACTATAAGATTTTGATATGACTAACTTCATGTTTCTATAGAATTGGTTGTACTTGTTTTCTAAGTTGTGCAGGTACATCATATTGAAGTTCGTAAGAAGAGATAAGCATGATGAGAAGGATGGAAGCCATGAAAGATTCTCCAACACCAAAGGTAGAAGTTAATCTGCCTACATTAAGAGGGAGCTCAAATAGAAAAAATCTCCCTAGTTAAGAGGGAGGGCACAACATAGTTTTTGATTGGAGAATACATTCTGGAAGATATGTTGCTACATGTGAAGTAGGAAGAGGAATCTTCTCTCAAAGATTCAACTAATAGTCTTACTGAGATTAGTTAAAAAAGAAACATCGAAACCCCGAAGGTTTTCTTTGATTATATATTTGAAAGTGTATTACTGATTGGGATTGTGTTTGTACAGGGAATCTCTCGAAGGTTTGATATCATGTCAATTGACGATCATTTTGATCGGAGAGATTTGTTGTTGAGGTTGTATGAGTGAAGCATTGCCTCGAAAGACATCGGGTCGGCACTTTGTTTGGACGTTTGGTCGGGAGGGTGGCATCGGGTGGATGCACACGTAGTTCCCTGGTTTGATGGTTAGTAAGCAAGCCTAGTGGTACTTGAAAGCTTTAGTCCATCTTAGTCCCACTTGGATAGATTGCCTTGGTCAGGGATCTAGTCCATGGCATTGCAGTGCCTATATTGTTGAGAGACCAATGGATAGATTGCCCTGGTCAGGAATCTAGTCCATGGCGTTGAGGTGCCTAAAATTCTTCATAGTTCACACAGTTGAGATCTTCCTTGTATATTATGAATACCTCCCTAGTTAAGAGGTAGTGTTGAAGATTGTAACTAGGTTCGATCTTCATAAATTATATTTGAGTCAATATTTAATGTACTTGTCAAAAGAATAAAGAAAAAGAATTTATAATATTATTAAATGACTTATTAAAGCATGGGTTCCATGCTTGGGTCATATTATTTTAGGTCAAAGTCACCATTTTGAACTTCTAGGATTTATTCTGAGTTTATAGAGTCATTACAACTTTAAATTGACCCATCTTGGGCTTTTGAATCATGTAATTAGGTTTAGTATTGAGTCAAATATGATTTATGTAGCCTCCACACCAAGTCGGCCTTAATGTGATCAAGTTGGTCTCAACCCCAGGAATTCGAGCTCATCACAAACATATATATACAAGCAGATCGAACTCATTTGGAGCACTCACTCTCACATGCAGAAATTCGATACCTACTATTGCATTGGAAAAAGTGTGAAGTCAAGGTAGGCGTCAAAAGGAGTGCGAGTTTGGACAAGCTGAAGGATTGAAGGAAAATCAAAATTTTGGTGTCTCTCTCTCTCTCTCTCTCTCTCTCTCATGTGCTCTAGCTTGGAAAATCGAAGTCCTTCATTGCTTTGTTGTTATCAGTTGTTGCCAGTTGCTACATGTTGTTGTTGCCAAAATAATAATAGGTCGAAGTTGATTCTGCTGGGTTTTGGTTCCTTGAGAAGTTGTATTGGGTCAAAATCGAACTCCTAGAAGCAAGATCGAAGTCTTTTCTCCAAGATCGAAGTTCCAGAAGTAAGGTCGAAGGAAGTGCTGCATAGAGTTGTTGTTGTTGCTAGGTCGAATGGAGGATCAAATGGAAGTCTAACTTGGTGTGGAGGAGGTCTGAGTCAAGGTCTAAAGTCTTAATAATACTATTGAAGGAAGAATTACTAACTGGGTTTTCCCCTAGAGTGTGGTTTTTCCCTGGCTGCTGGCCTATATCTGGTGTCCTTGATCTATGTGCTTTTCCTTTGATATTTGCTTGATGAACTAGGAAGAAAGAAGACAAGAAGAATGTAATAAGAGTTAAAGAACATAACAAGTAAATAATCAAGAACAAAAAAATATTTTTTCCTTTCTGATTTTCTAACTAATGAAGCACTAGCATCTGGATCCAAACATGTAGAAGACTCTTCCTACAAAAGGTCGAATATAGTATCTCCTCTCAAATTCAATCAATTCATTTTATAATATATACCTCTTCATGAGGGTCTGGTTAAGCACTTCTTGGGTTAGGGTTCCCTACATATATCACCTTTGGTGGTTGTATAATGCACTAGACAACAACTCTTCTTTGAATCTGACTTGATACAGCTACTCTATCCTTGATATAACTATTCTATTGGCTTCTACGAAGTGAGGAATGATATGGTTGTTTATTGACTTCTAGCAATAGATATAATGCTTTCTATTAACATCTTCTATTGGCAGTTTCAAATCTTCGATTGGTAAATTAGCAATAGGGGAATTTTCAGATAAAAATGGGTCTCAAAATGAAAAATGTACTAACAAATCAACTTTAAAAGAACCAATAAGAATCAATGTGTCATCCCCAAGGGAAAATATTTTTGGAGGGAAGAGAAGAAAACAATTTTTCTTTATTGTAGTTTTGACTTATCTCCTTATACATTTACTCAAATTTCAAGAATGAGCACTCGTTGGATGCAAAATATGAGCCTCAAAATGAAAAAATTATTAAACAAAATCAACTTTAAAAGAACTAATAGGATTCAAGATGATGATGTCATCCCAGGGGTATATATTTTTTGAAGGAAAAGAAGAAATTTACTTTTCTTTATTGTATTTTCAACTTATCTCCTAATACATTTACTCAAATTTCAAATGTGGGCACTCATTGGATGTGGAATTATATTCTGCATCAAATGAGTGCCCACACTTGAAATTTGAGTAAATCTACAAGGAGATAAGTCGAAAATACAATAAAGAAAAGTAGTTTTCTTTCATTTCCTTTAAAAAAAATTGAACTTTATTTTATTAGTTTATTATTATTTTGTTATTTTCCTTAGGAGTCTCATTTTAGACCTCAAAATTCCCCTAATGCTTCATCTCTTTAATTGATGTTTTGGCTTATAAACTCGTGCATAAAGCAGATATAGAAACAATTGTCCACCAACTTTTATCCTCTTCACTTACAATGTCGAATCATTTAACATAATTTCCCTTAACTTATGTCAAATCAACAAGACATATATAGTGGGAAATTACAAACCCTAAAGAACATAAATAGCTTAAAATCAAATCTGCAATTTGCACAAGTATTGAACAACTAAGATCTGCAATTTACACAAGCATTGGTCTTTTCCACCAATTTCTTATTGTGTCTCGTTTGTGCTCAATCCTTAACATGGTATCAAAGCAATGGTAAAGAAAGTTGTTATAATATCAAAGCCATGGTAAAGAAATTGTGATAATATCAAAGCTACAAATTTTTTGTTGAATTTTTAAGGCATCCTCTAAACTGATAATTACTTCTTAGATTTCCATTAGGTCAATTTTTTCTTGTGATCTTTTCCATGATCCATCATAAAACAATTAGACAAAGGAATATCAACAGTAAAACAAAATGATAGTGGATCATAAAGAGACAGTTACACAAGAACACAAGAGTTTACCCACATGGGGGAAAAACCCAGGAATCCTTTCCTTATAGAATCAATTCAACAAGAGGAACATCAAAATCAAGATCATAGACAAACTAACCAACAAAATGACAACCTCAGCAATCCACCAAGAAGCCAAGTCAACCCTCCAAAAAACGCAGTCAAAGGTTTGTAACAAGGTTTTTAATTTGACCTATCTTTTCACAGAAGTTTGGACTTGACCACAGAAAGATACACAGGAGAACTCAACCCAAAACAGTCACACATGCTAGCTACAGAAGGGTAAGATCCACACGTGCGAGATCTGTTTTTCTCCTCTGATTTAAGACGACTCCTTGACAAGACCATCCTTTCTTTTCTTAGAGGAGCAGAAAATATGCTTGATGTATATGATCCAAATTTCCCTTTGGATGGGGGTCAAATGACCTATTTATACACACTTGAATGGATCTGAATAGGTTCCTCTTGGGGTAGAGCCAACTTGAATAGAAGGGGCCGACTTGGTCATCTTTTGGAGCCATGACACATAATACAAATTCAAATTTTCTCTTTCGGAAAGGCTTGAAGAACAAGCCTTCTAATTTTCTTTGACAAATACAAATAATATAATTTTATTTTGAGCATGTAAAACATGCTTATTATAAATACATAAATGATGAAAATATACACCAACTTGGATCCATCTTAACCCCAGATCTAACAAGCGCCGAGAGGGATCAAACATTAGGGGAATTTTGAGGTCTAAAATGGGCTTACTAAGGAAGTTATAAAATAATAGTGGAAATAATAAAATAAGATTAGATTACATCATCAAATTTTAAAGGGAAAAAATAAAAAACTATTTTTTCAACTCGTATTTTCAACTTATCTCCCTATGGGTTTAATCAATTTTCGAGCGACAACACTCGTTGGATGCAGAATTTGATTCCTCGTCCTAGGAGTATACCCATGTTGCATACTTTTGATGGACCCTACTACATGAAAAATGAGAAATACATGAAAAGTGTGATTGCAACCACGTATTTTTATGTATTTCTCATTTTTCATGTAGCGGGTCAATCGAAAGTATGCAACATGGGTACTCCTTGGATGAGGAATTAAATTTTGCATCCAACGAGTACTCCCGTTAGAAATTTGAGTAAAACCTTACGGAGATAAGTTGAAAATATGTGTTGAAAAACAATTTTATTATTTTTTAATCTTTTAACTTTTTTACTCCAAAAATGGTGAATCATCCCCATGGTTGATGTTGTGGCTCATTTGCAATATCCTTTATTTTAAATTTTTCAAAAATACAAAAAAATAGAAAACTATGAAAAATGTATGTTAAAGTACAAAGTTTCTCATACTTCAGCATAAAAGATGTAATATTTTTTGTGTAAGTTTAAAGTTTAACACTTTATACTTTTCATAAAAGCGGGTCCCAGCGCTCAGTTAATTAACAAGCGAGCTTATGAGCGGGATCCGATGATTCGTCTGGCAGGCAATAAAAGTGGCGACCCGCGGGCACATTCAGCACGCCGATTAACAGGGAGGGTGCCTCCGCAGTTGACCCAGTTGACTGCAGAGCCGATCAAGATCTACGACCAAGATTAACTGCGGGGGCTTGACCCCGATAAGTTCTTCGTACCTTTGAGGCTCCTGCAATGACGTAAGCAACCGGTTGGCAACAGCTAGTAGCCACGTCATGGTACCGTTTAACGGACTTTTGGCGCGTCAACTCAGCATTTAATTTATAAGCCCCGCGCCACAAATTTAAATTGGTTCTTCTTGTCACAAGGTTACTGTTGTTTTTTCTGTTCTGGTTAATTAGATTACACTTGTGTCTTCCATTGTTGTCCGCCACCTCATCCTTGTTCGCCACCCTGTGCTGAAATATGGCTAAGCGCTAGTCTCTTTCCGGCTCATCCAGCCATATTCCTCTCATGGACACTGAGAGGGATATCCAAGACACTGTCTATTCTTTAGAACACCTACCATTCTATCAGCAGGTTTGTCTGAATGACAAAGCCTCTCCAATTTTCTCCGCCATAGTCAAAACAAGTGTATTGTCTACATGCATTCCAAGAATGCACCTTTTTCCTGAATTTGTGTATTGGCTAGTGTCTGTCATGTACCCTAGCAAGTGTTTTGTGATGAATTGTCAAGGAAAAAATGTCTTGCAAGTCTCAGCCCTTTTAATTCATCAAGCTTTGTGTTACCCTGAGTTAGAATCTTATGTTCAATTCACTGATGATTCATTGATAGCACATTATGATAATCTTGCAGGTCAATAATTCAATCAGTTTGTATTTTTCTTGAAGCCAGATACAAAGCGATTTGTACTTGACAGCAAAGAATTCTCCATGGAAGTTTTCGACACAGAAATCCAACCAGTGCTGAGGTGTATTGCAAAGATATTGGGAAAAGAAGATGACAGCACAATTGACAAATCAGTTCTGGGAATGTTTGCATTAATGATGAAGCCAAGGGTAGTGCTGGATATTCCTTCATATTGGCAAGAAGTTGTCAATACTCAACTTATGAGTTTATCACTCACTGGGTCATTCAAGTTCCCCTCTCTTATCATTTACCTCTTTTTATATCAAAATGTGGAAGACTTCTTGCATTTAGGGTTAAATATCATGGATGCCGCTAAAAAGAGGCAGTCATTAGTGTTTTGGATTGATATAGTAAGGGAGGAACAAAATGAGTTGGGGATGTTTGATTTTGCAAATCATTTTATGTCTATTGCATATAAAATTCTGAATGGGGTTTCTCCTCCATGCTTTCTGAGAAAGGCTCAAGAGTTCCTGCAGCTGGGAACAAATTGTAAGTTTGGAGATTGGTATGTTTTTCAAGATTATTCAGATATTAGACTTTATGGAGCTAGGGTAGAACCATATAGACTTCTTGTATTTGTGCCTATGAGATTATTTGCTCTGGAGTTTATTAGGCAGAGTTTAAACGTTGACCAAATACATTTTGTGCCTATGAAAAAGGGTCATATGTTTAAGCTACCTATGTCCGTGGGTCCATTTATAGGCAATATGAGACAGGCAGCTGATGAAGTCAATAGGATGTTAGATGGAATGCACTTGTTGTTAGGAGATAAGTGGGCTTATGACCCCCATAAAGTGATTTCAAATAGGAGAATAGAAAATGGCTATTCAGCATTTGTTCATGAGAGCAGACCTAACATAGAGAAGCTAGCAAATAAGGGTTTTGCAGGTCCTATTAGCTCAAATATAAAAACTCCTGTCATTTCCGAGAAATATAGCAAGAGAAGTAAAGAAGCAGTGGTTGATTCAGAAGACGAAGAGCAAAGAGCCGAGAAGAGAACAAAGTTCAATGAATATTTAGCAGGTGCTCAGCCTGGTTTTTCACTTCAATTAGGAGATGAGAAAAATGTCTCAGCTTCACCAAGAAGACATGGAGATGCTCAGGAGAAAGTGCCCTTGATTAAACAAGTATTTGCTCAGATTGTTGAAAGAAATCAAAAGATAAAGACTAGCATGGAGGCATAGGCTGAGTATCAAATAACTCCAGATCAAACAAGATTGTTCACTGCTATGGATCTTGAAAAAGATCAGTTTAATATTTCTCTTTCTCATCCCTCTGATATATCATATGACTATAGGGTCATCCAATAATTTCAATACTGTAAATCTAACTATGGATGTAAGAAAAATTCCTTTGCTTGATAAAGTAAATTTACATCTGCAAACAGGCAACTGATAGTGAATGATTTGACCAAAACTAATGCAATGGCTCTTAAGGCTGAGAACATGTTAGGGAAGGTGATCAAGCAACTGAAGTTAGAGAAATCCAATTCCAGGGCTTTAACAACACAGAATGAAGAACTCAAGAAGATTATTGTGAAGATTGGAGTGGATCCAAATGATAGGTCTGTTGTGCAGAAGTTGCTACAAAGTGCAGACTCAGAGATTTCTGTGTTAAAGAAAAAGTTGAAGTTACCTACAGGAGAGCATTCTATGGCAGCAGAGGTGGCAGAAGTGGAGAACGAGAAAGAGGACCTTCTTCAGCAGCTCTTGCAAAAAGAAGAAGAAATTACTAAGTTGAAACAAACTGCGTTGTCATTACAGAATCACATTGATTCTCATTCTTGTACTTTCATTTTACCATCTGGCAATGAAGATCCAGCAACACAGATATCTCAATTGAATACTGAATTGAAGATGGCAGAGAGAGATCTCAAAAGGGCACAAACTGATTTGGAGACAGTAACAAAGATAATGCAAGCTAAGGATGGGGAAATCAATAAATACAAGATAGATTGCCAAACACCTGATGCTGAGGTTAAGAGCCTGAAGGAGAAATTGAAAGGAAACATAATTTTGATCCAAGCCAAAGATATCATTTGGAACGAAATAATTGAAGAGAGGAGAGCAGCTTGGGGATCTCTGATTATTGTATCAGAAGAAAAGGGCATTATCAGAGATTATGAAGAGCAGGTTATGGCAGACAAACAGAAGACTATTAACAGAGCCATATGGGCAAAGAAATTTATTGATTTCATTGATTCTAAGACTGATCAAGAGCTAGAAGAAAATGAGACTAAAGATAGAATTCTATATGCTGTGGAGATTCACAAATTGCTTGTTACAAATACTTGCAGGAAGTCCACTGAGAAGAAATTAACAGAGATTAAAGAGTCAGTAAACAGGTTTAACAATCTATATGACAAAAGATCCAGGGCAGGATTGCCATCATGCTGGGGCCTTGGAGGTAGTCTTTTATCATGGGATTCCTATGAACCTCTACTGGTATTAGCAAAAAGCAAGGTGGATAACACTCATGAGAAGACTCAGATTTTGAAAGGAGCAACAGTTGTTAACTTTCTTCAGAGACATTTTCAGCTATTATGGTTGGTGAAAACCTTATTTACAGAGCGGTCGACATTCAACAGGATCACTGCCTTTAGGCTGGAGTACAACAGGATGGTTAATTCTCCTAAGACAAACGTTGAAGTATGGAATAAATGCAGAGCCTGGATGACAGATCTACCAAAGGATCCTTCAACTTCAAAGAAAGATAAATCAACTAATCAAGAGAATGCAGCAGCAGCGGGACCAGTCCATATTCAACAAATAGATTAGGATTTAGATTAGGATTTAAGTTTTATTTTATCTCTTTTAAGAGAATGTAATTGTAATAAGACAATTTGATGAGGTTTAATAGGTAGTTTAAGAAGTTTCAAGTAGTTTGAGCAGTTGGGAGTAGTTTCAGCGTTTACAAACTACTTTACATTATATTTAAAGAAAAAGAATTGACAGGAAAATGTTCCGAGTTTTGGACCTTCAGACTACTACAAGCTTTGTACTCAATTTTCTGATGATTAATGAATGAAAAGCAAGATTCTGGCATCTGTTGTTATTGATATGTTTTCTAGTTCCCGTTCTGTATTTTCTTTCTATGAATAAAATGAAGTAATGAAGCAGCGGGTCTCTTTTTCCATACGTGAATAAGACTTAAATATCCTTAATGGGCGCTCCTTCATTTTAACTATTCCACTGTCTTAAAATTCTTATGAAGTTTGAAGTGATAGATTATGTTTATCAGCATATCAGTTTGGGCTTCCTTCCTTCATGTTCTTCTTATCATTCCATTTAATATCAACAAATAATGGAAATGTGAAGCATTTATTGCATCTGATTCTTGAGGGTTTAATAATAAATATCTAAAGGTGATTAAACAAAGACTATTTGATATAACATTTCTGTGACATATATATATAAATGTCTTGAACACTGATTCCTTACCATAGCCAAGGGATTGTTTCTTAAGATACAACATTTTTTGGCACCATTGCCGGGGACGAAGAAGCGAAGTTCTTTCCCTGGGTTTTTATCATATTTCCTCTGGTTGTTCAGAGAGGAGGAAATATCAGGCTGTGTTTTTATTCCATAATTCTGGTGTATAAAAGGCCACATATGAGGTCGGACACCTCGCAACAGAAAGCACCAATTCTATCAGATCCTGAGAAATTGGTTTCTAGAAAATCTCAGAAGCCAAAGAAGTTTTCTACATTTGATGCTACACTGCTTGCACCTAGCAGCAGTTCACATAACCCCTCATCCAAGGATATTTCCCGGAAACTCATTTTCTCGGAACAAGAACCCTTTTCTCCACTAGTTCATTTTCAAGAACCAAAGTTAGAAGAACAATCTTTTGAGTCTGTTTCATTCACCTTTACAGAAGCTCAACCGAATACAGTTGTTGGTTCTTCTGTTATTGTTCATCAACCCCTTCCTACATCAGTTGTTTCACCTCATTCATCCACATCCTCAACTGGTTCACAATCCCCACCTACTCCAAGAGCAGTTAATCAAGGCATAAACATGGCAGCCCCTGCTTTCTTGATGAACAGGTACGCACCGTTAAATCTTACACAACCTATGAATGTCATGCCCCAAGAATACCTCAAGTTACTTCCTCATTTTACCGGTGAAGATGAAGTAACTGCAGAACAACACTTGACATTGTTTTTCAGTTTTGTTGAGAATCTAAATGTTGAACATCTTGATGTAGTTATGAGACTTTTTGTACAGTCTCTGAATGGAGAGGCAAGAAAATGGTTTAAAGGTTTGCCGAATGGCTCAATTAATAATTGGGAAGAATTAGAAACACAGTTCACCCAAAGATGGGGTGAAAAAAGAGATCATGGTTATTCATTAACTGAGTTTAATGCAATCAAGAAAAAACCTAATGAAAGCATGAATGAGCTTATTAAAAGATTCAATAAATTGTATAGTAGTTTACCCACATAAATGAAACCTCCTCCTGTTGGAGCATGGGTTGTTTTTGCTGGAGCTTTTGAGTCAAATTTTAGTTTCACTTTAAGAGAAAGGAGATCTTCTACTCTTGAACAAATCCAAACTGATGCTTTGGAGATTGAAGCAAATATGAGTGTTGCTGGGAAGACACAAGAAAAGCAGTCAGTTCATGAGAAAGGTAAGGCCAAAGAGGAATCACCACAGGATCCAAGGATTGATGACATGACAAAGGTTATCAAGAACTTGTCGAATAAACTAGTGAAGATGGAGCTAGATAGTAAAATCTCCCAAAGGCCTGCACAACAAAACAAAGGAGTTTTCAATCCTCAATTTAGAAAGCAGCCCTTACAAATTTTACAGAGGGAGAGAAGAGATCAAGATCAAGTACAGGCACCACTGTATATAGAAGCAACACCTTCACAGTCTGTTGAAGATGATCAAAAAGAAGTTGATGATCAGATATTTGTTGTTTATATGGAAGATGATGGGGAAGAAGAAAATGTGAAGAAGAATGCACTAAAGTTGATGTGTCATTTGACCAGGAAGAAATGGATGAGTTTGTAAGCAATTCACAGATTTTATGCAAGCAGAGCTGCATAAGAAATATGATTTAAGATCAAGAAAGAGATCAAGGACGCAGGATGATGAAGAGAAAGAACAAGAGTCAGTTCCTTCTCCAATGGCGACTCCACAATCAAAGAACTCAGTAAAGCAATCAGATAAGGGGAAACAGCCTATAAGTACAGTAGGTGGAACTGAAAAACAACAGGTTGAGACTTCCCAAAATAACTCTATTGATACTAATAATTTGGAGAAGGTTGTTATTGTGCCTGAACAGATTGCTAATTCTAGCAGAAATCAAGAAGAGCCTGAGAAGATTGTCAAACAAAATCAAGCTTTCAATCTATCCAAAGAGATAGAGAAGATCAAAATCCAAGTACCCCTTCTTGAGCTAGCTAAGACACCAGGTTACAAGAAGGAGATTGCAGAATTCATTAATCTTTCTCAGTCTGTTGATATTGTTGATACTGTGAATTTGCAAGAGGAAAAACCAGTGGTTACTTTTGGTCCACATGTAGAGGAAGTAGATTCTTCTGTTCCCCCATTTTATATATCACTGCTTCTTCATGATTTCATTCTTCATAATTGTATGTTGGACTCTGGTGCTTCACATAATCTCATGTCATTATCTGTAATGAAAGAATTGAATTTACAAATTACTAAACCCTGCAGAGACTTACATTCATTTGATTCAAAAAGGGTGAAGTGTTTTGGGCTTATTAAAGACATGGTGGTATCCCTAGCCCAAATTCCAGCCAAAAGTATTATGATGGATGTAGTGGTTGCAGATATTCCGGCTAGATTTGGTATGTTGTTGTCCAGATCTTTGGGAGCAAAGCTTGGAGGTGTTTTAAAACTGGACTTCACATATGCTATTATTCCTGTGTTCAATGGGGAAGAAAGAAGGTTATACAGAGAAACAAGATTTGTTAAAACTACCACAAAGAAGGATGCAGGAAATTCCCCTATCTATGGCCAAGAGAAGGAAGATCCTTCTTGTTTTATGCTGCATGAAGATGTAGAGTTTGCTGAAGACTCAGAGAAGCAGCTCTCTTCAACAATTGTACATAATGAGCTAGGTTCAAACAAAATTTGGAAGTGTTATTTTGATGGTGCCTATTCAAAGGATGGCGCAAGCGCTGGATTTTTACTGATATCTCCAGAAGGTAATCTTTTGCCTTTTTCTTTTAAACTTGAATTTGAATCAACAAATAATGTGGCTGAGTATGAGGCATTAATTTTTTGTCTTCAAACTGCTAAACAAATGGGAATCCAATGTATTTCCATATTTGGTGATTTTGAATTGATTATAAGACAGATTAAAAATTTGTGTCAAACCAAACATCCAAGGTTGAGATCATATAGGAATGAAGTATGGGATCTGATTGAGAATTATTTTGAAGCTTTGAATCTTCAATTCATTCCAAGAGAAGAAAACAGAATGGCAGATTCACTGGCAGTTGCAGCCAGTACCTTCAAGCCACCTATTAATCTGAAACTGAGATATGAGATTGAGTTGAGGCATAGACCCTCAATCCCTGACAATGTTAAGCACTGGTAGGTCTTTGAAGATGATGAGCAGATAAATCATTTCTTGACAATGATTGAAAACTTTGAAGATAGTGAAATAGATCAAGAAAGTGAACAGAATAATTAGAATGAAGACTTGAAAAATCTTAAGAAAACAATAGGTGATCAAAAGATAATCCAGTTGAAAGACAATATATTGCCCAGAGGATTGGTTCCTCTAGAAAGACTGTTTGATTCAAATGATGTAGCACTGGATCAAAAGAAGGTACCTCAAGAGGGTGAGATGGAAGATTGTAATCTGGGAACTCAGCAAGAGCCCAAGGTTGTCAAGTTATTCAAAGGAGTCCCTAAGAATTATAAAGAAAGGTACATTGATCTTTTCAAAAAATATATGGATGTATTTGCATGGTCCTATGAGGATTTGAAAACATATGATCTGGATATTATTCAACACAAGATACCATTGAAGGATGGGGTCAAGCCTCACAGACAGAAACTTAGGCAGATCAATCCATTGCTCCTTGCTCCAATTGAAAAAGAAGTAAAGAAATTGTTGCAAGCAAAAATTATAGTACCACTCAGATACTCAGACTGGGTTTCTAACCTAGTTCCTATGAGGAAAAAGAATGGAGAGATAAGGCTATGTGTTGACTTCAGGAATTTAAACAGAGCATCACTTAAAGACAAGTATCCTTTGCCTAAGATGGACTATGTTTTACCAAAAGTGACTGGAGCATATGTCTATGGTTGATGGTTTCTCCGGGTACAACCAATTACCTGTTGAAAAGGAAGATCAGAAGAAAACAACTTTTACCACACCTTGGGGAACATTCATGTATGCCAGGATGCCATTCGGCCTTATGAGCGCAGGTGCTACTTTTCAAAGGGCAATGGACATAGTGTTTGTGGGTGATAAGTTTGTAGTAATATATTTGGATGATGTGACTATTTTTTCAGGTTCAGATGAGGAACACTTGCAACATTTGCAGAAGGCTTTCCTGAAATGCAGAAAATTTGGGTTGTCTTTGAATCTCAAAAACTCCCTGTTTGCCTTGGAGGAAGGAAAGTTGTTAGGGCATATAGTTTCAAATCAGGGAGTGAAAATTGATCCAGCAAGAGTTGAAGCTATCCAGACAATTCCTTTGCCCAGGAGTAAAAAGGATATTGAGAGGTTTTTAGGAAAAATAAATTTCTTGAGAAGATTTGTCCCAAATTATGCTGAAATTGTCAAGAATATAACAGATATGCTGAAGAAGAATGTTGAAGTAAAGTGCAACAAGGATGCTAGAGAATCCTTTGCTAGGATTAAAGAAGCTCTTCGGGAAGCTCCTGTTCTGATCAGTCTAGATTATCAAAAGCCTTTTCAAATATTTTCATTTGCATCACCTACCACCATTGCTATTGTGTTGTTGCAGAAGAATGAAGAGGGAAAAGAACAACCTGTGGCATTTTTCAGTAAAGTTCTCAGGGATGCTAAACTCAAATATAACATCTTGGAAAAACAGGTATATGCCTTCATCAAAGCATTAAAAGCCTTCAGAACTTATGTGTTGCAGTCTCAAATAGTTGCCTATGTTCCTAACTCAGCTGTAAAAGATGTGTTAGTTCAAAGTGACGTTGAAAGTAAAAGAGGAAAGTGGATAGCTAAAATCCAAGAATATGACTTAGATATCAAACCCACAAAATTGGTGAAGGGACATGGCTTGGCAAAGTTGTTGACAGAGTCAAATTTTCAAGCTTTGGGAATTAATTTGCTGGCACCCTTGGAGGAAGTTGTTGATGAGAGGAGTCAAAGCAGCACGAAGACAGCAATTAATATACAAATTTCCCTGCTCTGATTGGTATAAGGATATTGTTCATTACTTGTGTTTTTTCTCTTGCCCACCCTCAATAAATAGAACAAAGTACAGAACTCTCAAACTTAAATCTCAGCCATATGTTATAATTGATGTTAAGTTATATTGGAAGGATCTTGCAGGCATTTTGTTGTTGTGTTTGACAGAAAGTGAATCAATGGATGTTATAAAGGAATATCATGAGAATCTATGTGGAGGCCATTGTAGTTGGAAGGTTACTACTCATAAGATACTCAAATCAGGTTTTTACTGGCCCTCCTTGTTTGTTGATTTATACAGACTGGTTAGAAGCTGCTAGAAATGTCAATTATTTGCAGAGAAGAAAAGGTTAGCTCCTTTACCTCTTCTCCTAGTGTTTATTAAAGAACCCTTTAGACAATGGGGATTAGATTTTATTGGGGAGATCAATCCACCATCAAGTGGGTAGTTCAAATGGATCCTGAATGCCACTGATTATTTCACAAAGTTGGTGGAGGCAATACCTACCATAAAGGCAAATGATCAGGTAGTAATGAAGTTTCTGGAAGAAAATATCTTCAGCAGGTTTGGGTGTCCAATCAAGATTGTAACTGACAATGCCCAGGTATTCAATTCAGTCAAATTCATTAATTTTTGTCAAACATATAATGTCATTCTGTCTCATTCTATAGCATATCATCCTCAAGGGAATGGGCTAGCTGAATCTTCCAACAAAACATTGGTTAAGATCTTGAAGAAGACAATTAGTGAAAATCAGAAAAATTGGGATTCAAAGTTGACATTTCTTCTTTGGGAAGTAAGAGTGACTACTAGAAGATTTACAAGTAAGTCTCCTTATGGACTGGTTTATGGTACTCAAGCTTTATTTCCTACTCAATTGGCTAGACCAGTGATTTCTTTTCTTCAAGAAGCACAAGAAGAACCTAATGCATTGGTGAGAAGGCTAAACAAAGTTATAGAATCAAGTGAGAGCAGGAACAAAGTCAGAGAAAATTTGATCACCTACCAAGAGAAGATGAAGTCCATTTTTGATAGAAAAGCTAAAGAGATTCTTTTTCAAATTGGAGATTTGGTATTAAGATGGGATACTAGAAGAGAAGAGAAGGGAAAGCATGGTAAGTTTGATCCACTCTGGTATGGCCCATACAAGATTGTTGAGGCTAGATCAAATAACACTTTTAAGTTGGAGAACCTTGATGGAGAAACAATAGAGCAATGAAACAGGAATCGGCGAGTTTGCCGATTACTCGCGAGTAGCACTCTGCTCGGCGGCTAAACGAGCCGATTCAACGCTGGACGAGTCAAACTCGCGTTGACCGAGTTTGACTCGTGGTCAACGCGAGTTTGACTCGCGAGCAGGCGATTAACCCGATTAACCCGAGTGCTCGGCCATTAGGTTTTCAACTTTTCCGCCCGCCAAGGTTTTTTCCTGTTTTATTACGACGCCGCTGTTCTGTTTTATTATTCATTTACACGCTGGGGAGCCGCCATTGCAACTGTGGAGCCGCAATCGCAACTGTGGAGCTGCCATCGCTGTGGAGTCCGAGTTAACGCTGCTGTGTCAGCCGCTCACTGTGCAGTGTGGAGTTAACGCTGCTGGAGCCGCAGACTGCACACTTCAAACTTTAAGTTCGAACTCCTAATTGCTGTGTCGCCGCCATTCAAAGCTCACAACTTACAAGTTCAAACTTCACACATTGTTCGGGAGTCCAGAACTGTAAGTGTCCAGACTCCACTGTCGATTAAAAGTTTTTAAAACTCGATTTAACAATAATTTTGTTTTTTTTTTAATTTTTTTAGTTTATCCGATATCGGATATCAAATTTAACTAACAAAACAAAACAAAGACTTCCCCAAAATTGTTTCTTCCGAATGGTTGTCATGATTATCCTGCCAATGTGGCACGAATGCCCATTTGGCTTTGATTGCTTTGATGTCCTAGATGGATCATAAACCAGAAGACCGGGTTGTCTCTGCTATGAGTTTTAACTTTTTCTTTATCGTAAAAGTTAAAACACAGACACTGGGAAATGGGTTCGTGGTTTAATGGCAAAGTGGGGAATTCACTGGTCACAGGTCTCAAGTTTTATTCTTGCAAGTGACAGTGGCACTCTTGTACTAGCCAATAACTGAGCCAGCAATGATTCAGATCTTGAAAGTTTCACAATAGTGTCATCTTGACAGAAAGAGCATAGAATCATAATTAATGATATTTGAAAATTTGTGGAGTCTTTTAACTTAATAATAAATAATTTTTTTTAAACTAATAAACTCGTAAACTAATATCTAAATTTTATAAATTTAAATATAAATTGAATTCTGTGTATTTCAGATTTCTGTCTTGAAATGCACCATTTCTCACTCTGAGTCAGTGAGTCCAATTGTTTCAAATTTCAATGGTAAACCGTAATTTAAGTATTAAAATCCGTTGGGAACATAGAAGGGAAACTTGTTTTTCATAGTATGATACTATGATTATGTGAAGAACGTTCGTTGTTTCATTTTTCCATGTACAAAGGTTGTTTAATTTTTATTTTTTTTGTCTTCTTATTTTGCAGGAAGTTAGGTACCACAACAATGCCGAGGGAGAAGGATTTTGCTTGGGCTTATTGTGACAAGATTCCCGGAAGCGCCAAGCTCCTTTGCAAATTTTGCAAAGCAGAATGTAGTGAAGGCATCTATAGATTCAAGTACCACATTGCACAGATACCTGGGCATGATATAGGTCTCTGCGATAAGGTTGACGATAATGTCAAAGACCAAGCAGTCTTGGCCCTTCACATGTTGACGCAGCATAATGCTAAGAGAGCAAAGCAAAAACAAGAAATAGGAACTCTTGGAGTTGAAGTTTCTTCTTCCAATACCCCCTTTTCATCTCCTTCTATTGAGTCCTCAATGCCATTCCCAAGTTTCTCACACATGCCTCCAAGTCCAAGTCAAAGTCAAACTCAAGCCCAGAGGAATCCTCCTGCATTCAACACTTTTTTTGCTCCCCGCACAAAACCTGGTTCCCAACCTACCTTGGATGGCACTGGTTGGAAAAAAGATATCCATAGACAGGCAAGGAAAGCCATTGCTAACTTTTGGTACTATTCTGACATACCTTTCCATTGTGCCAGAAGTCCTTATTGGCAAGCTATGATTGATGCAGTTGTTGTTGCAGGTCCAGGATTCAAAGCCCCTACATCAGAGAGCCTTAGGACAGATTTGTTGTTAGAGAGTGTTGAAGATGTCATGCTTGTGCTAGCTGAGTTTCACTCATCATGGGTAGAGACAGGGTGCACCATCATGAGTGATGGATGGACTGATCAGAGGAATAGAACTTTAATAAATTTCCTTGTATCTTGTCCAGCAGGCACAATGTTTCTCAAATCAGTGGATGCCTCAGAAAAGGTTAAGACTGCCCAACTTATTTGTGAAATGATGGAGGAAGTCGTTCAAGAAGTGGGAGAAGAACATGTTGTACAAATTGTCACCGACAATGCAGCTAATTATATGGCCGCTGGTAGACTTTTTGAGATTAGGCACCCCACTATTTTTTGGACCTCTTGTGCTGCCCATTGCTTAGATTTAATGCTTGAGGACATTGGTAAGCTTCATTGGATACATGAGGTTGTGGAGAAGGCAAAATCCATAACCAAATACATGTACAACCACACTATTGTCCTAAACACCATGAGAAAATACACTGAAGGTAAAGAAATTGTTCGACCTGCAGTGACTAGATTTGCAACAAATTTCATATCTTTGCAATCTGTGGTTGAGCAAAAGATAAATCTGAAGAGGATGTTCTTGGGACCTGAGTGGATGGCATCTAAACATTCCAAGACCCTTGAAGGCATTGAAATTGTTGCACTTGTGTTTAATGACGGTTTTTGGAAAGATGTTGAAGAGATTATTGCTGTGACAGAGTCCCTTGTCAGAGTTCTCAGGTACTTCAAGTCTTTTAACTTTTTTCATTTTTTAAATTTCATTTCAAGCTTCTTTTTATTTTCAAAGTCTCATATTTCATTAATTTTGAAAGCTAACTTTCAGGATGGTTGATGGTGACAAACCCGCTATGGGTTACATTTATGAGGCAATGGATCTCGCAAAGGAGGCCATCAAAAGAAGATATGGGGATGAGGAGGCAAAGTATTTGCCTCTTTGGGATATTATTGATGCACGTTGGGATAGGCAATTGCATTCCCCCTTACATGCTGTTGGGTACTTCTTAAACCCACAGTATTTTTATGATAAGAGCAAATTTAATGAAGATGGGGAGGTTGGCAGAGGACTTATGACATGCATTGAAAGGTGCTCCCCTGATCCAGAGATTCAAAGCCGTGTCTTTTCCCAACTACAGGATTATAGGACGCCAGCCAAATTATTTGCCTATACCAGTGCTATACGAGAAAGGACTAAAATGCTGCCAGGTACCCTGAAGGCTTCATCAATTCATTAAATTTGTTTAAAATTTATTTTGTATGTTAAATGTTTTATTAAATTTTGTTTTCTTTTAAGTTTTTACTATTTAGTACTTACTACTCACAAACACTTGGCATTTGCTAGGTCTTTGGTGGCAAAATTTTGGTAGTGATGCCCCAGATTTGAAGAGATTCGCCATTCGAATCTTAAACCAATCATGTAGTGCTTCAGGTTGTGAGCGCAACTGGAGCATGTTTGAGAAAATACATTCTAAGAAGCGCAATAGATTGACACAAAAGCGCTTAAATGACCTTGTATTTGTCCATTACAATCTACGACTTTGCAACAAGCAAATACTAGGTGAGAGCCTGAATTTGATGTTTTCATAATTTGATTTGCACTTTAAAATTTAAACTTTAAAGTTCAAACTTTAATTTACATTTCAAATTTCAATGTCTCATGATAATGACAGGTTTGGATCATTCAGCAATCGACCTTGAGGAGATAGATCTGCAAACTACAAAGGCATCAGATTGGGTCCAAATAGAGGAGGAGCCCCCTCTTTTAAGTCTACATGACTTGGAGAACTTAGAGAGTCAAGCAAGTGAAGGAGTGGGAGGAATCGCTTCTAGTTCTCACTCTTAGAGTCTTAGACTCTCAGTTATTGATTTTTTACTGATTTGCTTGGCAGTATTTTCAATTTTGTAAACTTTTAGAAGCATATGCTTCTGGTTCTATGTAGTCACTGGTTAGGACTCAGTCACTCAGTAGTTCGAATCATGTTTGGACTCATAACATATATGAGATACTTATTCATTCATGATTTTTTGGACATCTATTGATATTATGCATTGTTTGGACATGGCTTTATTGAATATCAATGAAAAATATTTGTTTTAATTCAATATATGTGTATATCTTTATTTATTGAATTTGCCGATTTTTTCCCGATTTTTTCCCGATCCGATTCAAACTCTTCGCTCTTTTGCCTCGCCGATTTATTGTCGATTCCGAGTCTGGTAACATTGCAATAGAGTTGCCTGTGAATGGGCAGTGTCTAAAACATTATTTCCAGCATTGAGATTTTATGATCCACCATTGTACATATTCGGTTTCCTCATTGTTCATATTTCAGCAAACAGCATTTGACTCCATGCCCAAAGTAAAGGCACTAATCTGCAGTTCTTAGTGTTTTGTGGCAAAAAACACTATCCCCAGGTGGAGCCAAATGTTGTGGCTCATTTGCAATATCCTTTATTTTAAATTTTTCAAAAATACAAAAAAAATAAAAAACTATGAAAATGTATGTTAAAGTACAAAGTTTCTCATACTTTAGCATAAAAGATGTAATATTTTTTGTATAAGTTTAAAGTTTAATACTTTAAACTTTTCATGAAAGCGGGTCCCAGCGTTCAATTAATTAATGAGCAAGTTTATGAGCGGGATCTGATGATTCATCTGGCAGGCAATAAAAGTAGCAACCCATGGGCACATTCAGCACGCCAGTTAACAAGGAAGGTGCCTCCGCAGTTGACCCAGTTGACTACGCGGCCGATCAAGATCTACGGCCAAGATTAACTTCAGGGGCATGACCCTGATAAGTTCTCCCTACCTTCAAGGCCCCCGCAATGACGTAAGCAACCGGTTGGTGACAGCTAGTAGCCACGTCATGGTACCGTTTAACGGCATTTTGGCGCGTCAACTCGGCATTTAATTTATAAGCCCTGCGCCACCTATTTAAATCGGTTCTTCTTGTCACAAGGTTACTGTTGTTTTTCTGTTCTGGTCAATTAGATTACACTTGTGTCTTCCATTGTTGTCTGCCACCTCGTCGTTGTTCGCCACCCTGTGCTGAAATATGGCTAAGCGCTCGTCTCTTTCCAGCTCATCCAACCATATTCCTCTCATGGACCTTGAGAGGGATATCCAAGACACTGTCTGTTCTTTAGAACACCTACCATTCTATTAGCAGGTTTGTCTGAATGACAAAGCCTCTCCAATTTTCTCCACCATGGTCAAAACAGGTGTATTGTCTACATGCATTCCAAGAATGCACCTTTTTCCTCAGTTTGTGTATTGACTAGTGTCTGTCATGTACCCTGGCAAGTGTTTTGTGATGAATTGTCAAGGAGAAAATGTCTTGCAAGTCTCAGCCCTTTTAATTCGTCAAGCTCTGTGTTACCCTAAGTCAGAATCTTATGTTCAATTCACTGATGATTCGTTGATAGCACATTATGATAATCTTCCAAGTCAAGAATTCAATTAGTTTGTATTATTCTTGAAGCCACATACGAAGCGATTTGTACCTAACAGCAAAGAATTCCCCATGGAAGTTTTCGACGCAGAAGTCCGACCAGTGCTGATGTGTATTGCAAAGATATTGGGAAAAGAAGATGACAGCGCAATTGACAAATCAGTTCTGGGAATGTTTGCATTGATGATGAAGCCAGGGGTAGTGCTGGCTATTTCTTCATATTGGCAAGAAGTTATCAATACTCAACTTATGAGTTTATCACTCACTGGGTCATTTAGGTTCCCCTCTCTTATCATTTACCTTGTTTTATATCAAAATGTGGAAGACATTGCATTTGCGTTAAATATCATGGATGTCAATAAAAAGAGGCAGTCAGTAGTGTTTTAGACTGATATAGTAAGGGAGGAACAAAATGAGTTGGGGATGTTTTATTTTGCAAATCATTTTATGTCTATTGCATATAAAATTCTGAATGGGGTTTCTCCTCCATGCTTCCTGACAAAGGCTCAAGAGTTCCTGCAACTGGGAAGAAATTGTAAGCTTAGAGATTGTTATGTTTTGAGAATTATTCAGAGATTAGACTTTATGGAACTAGGGTAGAACCATATAGACTTCCTATATTTGTGCCTACGAGATTATTTGCTTTGGAGTTTATTAGGCAGAGTTTAAATGTTGACCAAATACATTTTGCGCCTATGAAAAAGGGGCATATGTTTAAGCTACCTATGTCCGTGGGTCCATTTATAGTCAATATAAGACAAGCAACTGATGAAGTCAATAGGATGTTAGATGGAATGCACTTGCTGTTAGGAGATAAGTGGGCTTATGACCCCCATAAAGTGATTTCAAATAAGAGGATAGAAAATGGCTATTCAGCATTTGTTCATGAGAGCAGACCTGACATAGAGAAGCTAGCAAATAAGGGTTTTGCAGGTTTAGCTCAAATATACACTCCTGTCATTTCCGAGAAATCTAGCAAGAGGAGTAAAGAAGCAGTGGTTGATTCAGAAGATGAAGAGCAGAGAGCCAAGAAGAGAACAAAGTTCAATGAAGATTTAGCAGGTGCTCAGCCTGGTTTTTCACTTCAATTAGGAGATGAGCAAAATGTCCCAGCCTCACCAAGAAGACATGGAGATGCTCAGGAGCAAGTGCCCTTGATTAAACAAGTATTTGCTCAAATTCCTGAAAGAAATCAAAAGATAAAGGCTAGCATGGAGGCACGGGCTGAGTATCAAATAACTCCAGATCAAACAGGATTACTGACTTCTATGGATCTTGAAAAAGATCAATTTAATATTGCTCTTTGTCATCCCTCTGATATGACTATAAGGTCATCCAACAATTTCAATACTGTAAATCTAACTGTGGATGTAAGAAAAATTCCTTTGCTTGATAAAGTAAATTTACATATGCAAATAGGTCAACTGATAGTGAATGATTTGACCAAAACTAATGCAATGGCTCTTAAGGTTGAGAAGATGTTAGGGAAGGTGATCAAACAACTGAAGTTAGAGAAAGTCAATTTCAGGGCTTTAACAACACAGAATGAAGAACTCGAGAAGATTATTGTGAAGATTGGACTGGATCCAAATGACAGGTCTATTGTGTAGAAGTTGCTACAAAGTGCAGACTCATAGATTTCTGCGTTGAAGAAAAAGTTGAAGTTACCTACAGGAGAGCATTCTATGGCAGCAGAGGTGGTAGAAGTGGAGAAAGAGAAAGAGAACCTTCTTCAACAGCTCTTGCAGAAAGAAGAAGAAATTACTAAGTTGAAACAAACTGCGTTGTCATTACAGAACCACATTGATTCTCATTCCTGTACTTTCATTTTACCATCTGGCAATGAAGATCCAGCGGCACAGATATCTCAATTGAATACTGAATTGAAGATGGCAAAGGGAGATCTCCAAAGGGCACAAACTGATTTGGAGACAGTAACAAAGATAATTCAAGCTAAGGATGGGGAAATCAATAAATACAAGATAGATTGCCAAACACTTGATGCTGAGGTTAAGAGCCTGAACGAGAAATTGAAATGAAACATAACTTTGATCCAGGCCAAAGATATCATTTGGAACGAAAGAATTGAAAAGATGAGAGCAGCTTGAGGATCTCTGATTATTGTATCAGAAGAAAAGGACATTATCAAGGATTATGACGAGCAGGTTATGGCAGACAAACAGAAGACTATTAACAGAGCCATATGGGCAAAGAAATTTATTGATTTCATTGATTCTAAGACTGATCAAGAGCTAGAAGAAAATGAGATTAAAGATAGAATTCTATATGTTGTGGAGATTAACAAATTGATTGTTAAAAATACTTGCAGGAAGTCCACTGAGAAGAAATTAACAGAGATTAAAGAGTCAGTAAACAAGTTTAACAATCTATATGACAAAAGATCCAGGGCAGGATTGCCATCATGCTAGGGCCTTGGAGGCAGTGTTTTATGATGGGATTCCTATGAACCTCTACTGGTATTAGCAAAAAGCAATTTGGATAACACTCATGAGAAGACTCAGATTTTGAAAGGAGCAACAGTTGTTAACTTTCTTCAGAGACATTTTCAGCTATTATGGTTGGTGAAGACCTTATTTACAGAGTAGCCGACATTCAACAGGATCACTACCTTTAGGCTGGAGTACGACAGGATGGTTAATTCTCCTAAGACAAACATTGAAGTATGGAAGAAATGTAGAGCCTGGATGACAGATCTACCAAAGGATCCTTCAACTCTAAAGAAAGATAAATCAACTAATCAAGGGAATACAGCAGCAACGGGACCAGTCCATATTCAACAAATCGATTAGGATTTAAGTTTTATTTTATCTCTTTTAAGAGAATGTAATTGTAATAAGACATTTTGATGAGGTGTAATAGGTAGTTTAAGAAGTTTCAAGTAGTTTAAGCAGTTAGGAGTAGTTTCAGCAGTTACAAACTACTTTACATTGTATTTAAAGAAAAAGAATTGAGAGGAAAAGGTTCTGAGTTTTGGACCTTCAGACTACTACAAGCTTTGTACTCAATTTTCTAATGATTAAAGAATGAAAAGCAAGATTCTGGCATCTGTTGTTATTGATATGTTTTCTAGTTCTCATTCTGTATTTTCTTTCTATGAATAAAATGAAGTAATGAAGCAAGCAGCAGGTCTCTTTCTACATATGTGAATAAGAGTTAAATATCCTTAATGGGCACTCCTTCATTTTAACTATTCCACTGTCTTAAAATTCTTCTGAAGTTTGAAGTGATAGATTTTGTTTATCAGCATATCAGTTTGGGCTTCCTTCCTTCATGTTTTTCTTATCATTCCATTTAATATCAACTGATAACGGCATTGTGAAGCATTTATTGCATCTGATTCTTGAGGGTTTAATAATAAATATCTGAAGGTGATTAAACAAAGAATATTTGATATAACATTTCTATGACATATATATATAAATGTCTTGAGCACTGATTCCTTACCACAGCCAAGAGATTGTTTCTTAAGATACAACAGTTGACATCATCATCTTGAATCCTATTGGTTTTTATAAAGTTTATTTTGGTTGTACATTTTTCTTAGGAGGCCCATTTTAGACCTCAAGATTCCCCTAATGTCTCTCGAGGTGCAAACCTCTTTTCTGAGTGCAAAACTTGAGGACTTGAGATATTTGATCCCTCTCGTCGCTTGATAGATTGGAGGTTAAAACGGATCTAGGCTTGTTATATAATACTATATAATATCTATATTTGTATCTATGTGTCTCTTTCATATTCCCTCCCTCTATCTCACCACCCAAACATACACACTCTCTCTCCCTCTCTCTCTCTCTCTTCCCCTTCTCTCCCTCTCTCTCTTCCCTCCCGTTCTCCTCTCTCCCTCACTCTCTCTTCATCTCTCCCTTGTCACTCCCTCTCTCTCTCCACCTTTCTCCCTCTATGTCTTTCTTCTTTCCTCCCTCTCTCTCCCTCTCTCTCTCTCTCCTTCTCTCTCTTGAGTCCTCTCTCTCTCCCTTTCTCCCCCACCTCTCTTTGTCTCTCCATCTCTCTTCCCTCCAACTTTGTCACTATCTTCCTCCCTCTCTCCTCCTCTTCCCCCCCTCCATCTATGTGTCTCCCTCTCTCTCTCTTCCCCTTCTCTCCCTTTCTCTCTCCTCTCCTTTCTTGCTCACTCTCTCTCCATCTCTCCCTTGTCACTCCCTCTCTCTCTCCACCTCTTTCTCTTTATGTCTTTGTTCTATCCTCCTACTCTCTCCCCCTCCAACTCCATATCTCTCTCTCCCTCTCTCCTTCTGTCTTGCCTCGTCTCTCTCTTCCTTCCTCTCTCTCACCTCCATCTCGAAGTTTGTTGTTGGGACCTATGCAAATCAAGAAGGAAGGTTGACTCGGTCTTGAAGGAGTCTTGGTCAAGGGTCAAGATATAAGAATTCGTCAATTGAAGTTCTATAAGAAGAGAAGAATTCGTGTGGGTTTTCCTCTCAATTGGAGAGGTTTCGTCCCTGGCTGATCACCTATATCTTGTGGCCTTTGTCCTATTTTTCTTTATGGTTTGGTAGTTGTTTGACAAAAAAATCACTAATAATAATCAAGTGAAAGAAGAAGCTAATCAAGTTAAGTAAAAAAATACCACAAGCAATTAACAAAGCAAGAGAAATCAGCTGATCTAGCTACCCCTAGATTTCTCAACATGGTATCAGAGCTAAGGTGACTACATCAAGGAAGGGAAGCACAAAGAAGGATACTCAAGGGCCGAAGTATAAAGTAATCATCTTGGAAACATCAAGAGTATCAATCACCAAGAAGGATCATTCATATCAAGGATCATCACATCTCAAAGATAGAAGACCTAAAAACCCTAGCTCATCCAAAGAAGGGTTATACGCTTGAAGTGTTCTTCGGAATCTCGCACATTCTACAATAACTATGACAAGAAAGGAAGAACGAAGCACTTTTGGGTCTATTTTCTAGGCTATATTCTCCACACATGCAAATTATTAGGACATCCTTCTGCAAGAACAAGTATCGAATTGCAGCCATCATCAAGGGTCAAGTTTTACACCAAGAAAGGTCTCCTTTGCAAACCGAAATAACAAGAAAAAGAAGTCAAGTCAAGCGAAGTAGAAAGAAGGAAAATGTTGTCCATCTTCTAGCCACTCGTATGATCTAGGATTACTGAAGAAAAGGCCTAAATTGTAGAACTACTACAACAAGCCGAAATTCTGAAGAAGGGCCAAAATTTGAGGTTGTGAAACAAGTTTGACTAGCATTGACTTGAACGAAGAGAAGCAAGAAAAAGTGTTGTCATCATCATCAAGGAATCAATGTGATCTCCCTTTGAGCCAAGCATCACTTTTGAAGGAAGACACCTTCACCAAGAAGACATCTTCTATTATCTACGTCATCATCAAAATCAAGAAGGCATCAAGTTGAAGATTTCATCATCTAGGAGTATCTTCACTTGACAAGCAAGTATCTTTATATCTATATTTGAATCTGTCAAAATGACTTCATTTTGCAGGAAAGCAGCATATTGGTTGGGTCATCAAACTTTCTTGCATGGAAGAAGAGGTTAGATTTGATCCTCATAGAAAATGAAGTCGTTGAGAATGTTAAAGGTTTTTTCACTAAACCTCTGAAGGAAGAAACTCAAGCTCTCGTTGAATACATGAAAAGGGAAATAAGGGCTCAAAGAATCCTTATGTAGCAAAATTGGAAAAGTGAAAAGATGTCTATGACAAACTCGCAAAATTATTCTACATAGTACTGTAGGAGAAGTGATATCACTAAGAACCGAGCTCTACAAAATGAAGATATCAAAGGAAGAAGGATATGTCAAAGATCCAATGCTATGGCTATCGGGAATATGGGCAATGTGAAAATTCCTAAAACTGTCATCTTATTGCAACAACTAGAAACTATTCACCTAATTGTTAATCTTAACAATTTATTTGCAGTTATCTTACAACAAACACTGAACACATCACACTGCAACCTACAAAAATATAAAAATGTTGCGAAAACAAAATACAACGCAGGAAAGAAATGAACACACAATCGATACTGTCATTAGAGGATATTTCAACCTAAAAGTGCCCATGAAATTTTCATGTAATTTCCATGTGATAATATGTAAACCAATCAAAATCCTTCAATCATATTACATAGGATTCCAGAAGTTCTAATCTACATTATGTATCTGACTGTGGAAACATTCACGCCTTAAAATCCTTTAAGTTTAAAAAGAGGTACATGTAAATATTTTGGAGGGAAGAGAAGAAAAGCTATTTTTTTTAATTATATTTTTGGCTTATCTCCTTATAGGTTTACTCAAATTTCAATTGTAGGCACTCGTTGGATGCGGAATTAAATTCCACATCCAACGAGTACCCATTATGCATACCTTTGAGAAGACCCACATGGATAAAAATTGAAGATACATAATTGTATCTTCAATTTTTATCCATGTGGGTCTTCTCAAAGGTATGCATAATGGGTACTCGTTGGATGTGGAATTTAATTCCGCATCCAACGAGTGCCTACAATTGAAATTTGAGTAAACCTATAAAGAGATGAGTCAAAAATAGAATTTAAAAATGTAGTTTTTCTTTTTTTCCCTCCAAATTCATAACTAGTATTTTATTATTTTAACTATTATTTGATTATATTTCCTTAGGAGGCCACTTTTAAGATGAAATTTCCTCTAATGTATTTATGGAAAAATGTCACCAAAAAAACTCAATGCAGGAAAACTGGTGCAGCAGTTGAGGGTTTGTATTATTATGCAATAGATTCTGAATACAAATCTTTGGATGCCTTGCTGGCTATCCGATACAGAGAATACAAATGGCAAGAATGAAGAGAGAATTAACCTCACACTATCGTTGGCGATCCGACACTAATCCAGCGTCTGAATGGCTAGCCCCAAGCTACCTCTGTGTCACAACTCGTAGGGACTACGTCACTCCTCTGACTAATCGATTTGCTGGATAGATGCTCAGATATCTAACCCTTCGGTCTCACATCCTGGCTCCCAGCAATAAATCTGGACTGCTCCTCAGCAAAACTGTGGATCTCCTCTCAGGCTCTGCGCTTCCTCATCATGGCTCTACATTGCCTCAGCGTGGCTTTGCGCTGCCCAGCATGGCTCTACGTTGCCTCTCTAGATCTCACTCTGCATCCTCTGCTTTGTATTCACCGGATCAAGAAAACTTCCACCGACCACTCTCTCTGCCCCTCACTACAAGAAATCACTTTGATCTTCTTTTGGCAACGTTGTGCTGCTCTCTTGAGAAATCGATCTCTTGATCTCTTACTTGATGTGCTTTCTAAATGCCCATCAAGCTCCTCCTTATAATCTCTCGTTGACATATCAATGGCGAAGATTAAAACATAATCAAAGGCTAATATTAACTAGGAGTTGATCCATGTCTTTATCTAGAAGATTCACACCCAATTTAGTTAATACACTTTAATTAATCACATTTCCTAAGTTTAGACTTAGGAATACATTAAAAATGATTAATTATTTTAATTAAATCCTCTCTGGGTGGAATTTCCCAAAAATATTTCTCGGTACTGTGGAATACATGTGTCTCTGCAAGATCTTGAGGTTAGAGCACATCTGATGCTACCAAAATCAACACTCTCTCTTAGCGAGGAATGTGCTCAAGTGCTACAACCTCCTGAAGCATCACTCTGACTTCTGCACCATCCCAGCTGCGCTGCTGAAGTCTGGATGTTGTTGCCCACAAACTACTGCGTTCCTTTCTCTGCGTTGCATCCGTGTTGCTGCCCACCAACTACTGCATTACTTTCTCTGCGCTGGATTCGTGTTACTGCTGACCCTGCATACTGTTGTCAACTACTACATCTGCACTACAACTTTGTTGTTGCTGCCACTGGAACATCCGCAACTCCCCCTCATCTGTTGTTGCTACAACTGAGAGGTGTCCATCAACTGAACCAACTGTGTTCAGATTGATGCATCTGTCCACCGAGTTCTGACTGTTGCTAGCCTCTGTGCTATCACCTAAGCTTCTACGTTGTTGTTGGCTTTGCAATGCTGCCAACTCTACTCTGCATTGCTCTTGTTCCTAATGCTGCCAACTACTGCATTTTTCACTTTGGCACCCGACTGCACCATCTGTCACTAGTCCATCCTCCTACTGGTGCTATGGGCTCCTATACCAAGGAATAAATCCAAGAGGTGGACTCCTCAAGGATCTTGCCCATCCTGTAGCTCTCTGAGGCTACAAAATCATATCACCCCACCTCTCCCCTGGAGGTATATGGGCAATCATGGAAAACTATTCCTCCAATCTGGAGGACAGCCTATCAATCTTTGTGGTAGCAACTTGCTAATCCTACTCCTCCTTGTCCTTCTTTCGAAGACGACACTGAGAACTAAAGTGACCCATCTCACCACATCAAAAACACTTGACCTTCGAAATGTCCTTTCGCCTACGCTACTCCTGTTGTCCCTTCGATGTGAGGGCTGCATTTTCCTCTTCCTTCTCGATCTTCACCCCACTGCTGTTGTTGCCACTTAAGGTGCTTTTCAACAAATCACGCCTCATCTCCTCTTGTTGTAGATCAGCCCCAAACTCTCTCCCAATCAGGCAACTTCTCTCTTCCCAGGATACTGTGGACAAAGAATTGTCATTCCTCGGAAATGCTATTAAGGGGCAGCCGTAAAAACTCAGTACCCTAAAGTGTTGCTCCCACAGCAGCCAACTGATCTCAGGTATCATGAAGTTTCGCCAAGAAGGGGTCTATCACCTCCCCTTTATGCATCCTCGTGCATCTCATCTTCTCCTCCAAGTACATCTTCCGTTGATCGGAAGACCCCTGATATAACGCGACCAATGCATCCCACATATCTTTGGCAATGTCTTTACCTGCTATGTGAGATACTATGTGATCTCTCACTCTGTCGAGGATCAGCCTCTTGGACTTCGCCATTTCCTTCTTGTAGGTCTTAAGTTGATCTACATCTATGGGCTCAGCAACCACATTAGTGATATAAGTTTTGAGATCATGCTCGTCTATAAGGAAGGAAGCCCTTGCCTTCCAGATAACATAGTTGGAGGCACCCTCCAACTAATCTTGATCTCGCAACCCAGTTGATGCCATCATGCCCAAAAACAATGTCAAAGTTTGCCTCTATCCCTCTACGCAGCTACTAACTGGTTCTACACACTCCCTTCTGAAGTGAGAAAAACTTCTCTCGACCACTGTTGCTTCTGCATGGGAAATTAGAATTTTTGGGCAAGAAATTCTCTGAGGTCAAAATTCCCTTAGTGTGCTCTTCTTCCCTTCTGGCGTTTTTTTGCTCTCGCAACTGCTGTAGAAAATCTGCGTCCCAGTTGAAGATATATTATGCTCTAAAATTGTTGCGTTGCTCCCTCTACCACTGACAAATTTCGATCTGGAAAATCTTCTTCTCTGTCAACTCACTCAGAGAAGGATTTTTCCACAAAAATCTTGCCCTCCTGGCACTGCACTGCACAGCCCTTCTTGGAATTCGATCTGCTGCCTACGCAGCTCTTGAGCTCCCTCTTCAGCTCTACTTCTGAGCTCTTCTCTGCTTCACCTGCGCTCTTATACCATGTGAAAATTCCTAAAACTGAAATCTTATTGCAGCAACTGGAAAATATTCACCTAATTGTTAATCTTTACTTAACAATTTATTTGCAGTTATCTTACAGCAAACACTGAATACATCACATTGCAACCTACACAAATATAAAAATGTTGCGAAAACAAAATATAGTGTAAGAACTCCCCTTGGAATTATCCTAAAATTTTCCCTTAAATTTCTGAAATTTCTGAGTTTTGTTAGAGATAGACTTAGTGTTAATTTCGTCCAATAGTGTAATCTCTGTTACAGCTAACATCCTTTCATGAATAAAATCTAAGCATATATATATATATATATATATATATATTTCTGCAATAATGTGCTTTAATGAAGAGCAGCAGTGAAATTTAATCTTTAATCTTTCATAAGGAACTAGTCTATACATAGAAAAATACCTGGAATAAAGCTGATGACTTGATGGTGGTTCTCCTTGTGATGTTGTGAACAGTTTACTGAAACAATCAAATCCTCCCAGCCAATCTAGGAACAATCCTAGACCCAGAGGATGCATCCTCTACCCCCGTGCCCAGAATTCCAAGAACCCAGAGACTCCTTCCCAGATAGTTTATCTAACTCAAGCAGAATTCCCTTTTTTGTTCTCCAAAAAAAACACCCCCTTCTCCTCCATATTTCATAACTTAAATAATCTCCCTCCACCGCCTCTTACCTCCCGAGGTCTTATCCTCATTAATGTTGATATTATATGTATTTATGGTGGTGTTCTTTCCATTATCGTGGATAGGAATATAACTTAAACAACCTTCCTCCACCGCCTCTTACCTCTCGAGGCCTTATCCACCTTAATGTTGATATTAAATGTTTTTATGGTGATGTGATCCATATTAATGTGGTTATGAATATATGTATGGAGGTGGGATTATACGGTTGTCTTATTTATAGAGCATGGGACTTTACATTTAAGTACTTTTTAATATTAATTTTTAATATTTGCATATCCATTTTTAACTTAATGAGTTAACTTTATTATATCATTTCTTTTATTAGTCCTTTTCATACAATTTATACTTAGTTAAACTTAATATTAATCTGAAATCTTAATATTAAGTCCTTAACTTATGTAATCTTGATATTAGTAGGTAGGTGTCCTAGTGCGATGTGTGCGATATAGGCAGGTGTAGCTATCAAATGCATATATCGTACACACGCTAATATTATTTTGTGTATAACTTGGGAATGGGTCGTGACATATAGTGTAACAAAGAAATAAACACAAAATCGACACCTTTATTTTTGGACAAATGTCCCCAGAAAAACCCAATGCGGGAAAACCGATGCAGCAACTGAGGGTTTGTATTACTATCTAGTAGATTCTGAATACAAATCTTTGGATGCCTTATTGGCTATCCGATATAGAGAATGTAACTAGAAGAAATGAAGTGATAATTAACCTCACACTATCACTTGCGATTCGACACTGATCTAGCCTCTGAATGGCTAGCCCCAAGTTGCCTCTGTGCAGTCACTGCGCTGCCTCTGCATCACAATTTGTAGGGACTGCATCACTCCTCTAACTGATCGATCTATTGGTTGGATGCTCAAATCTCTGACCCTCCGGTCTCACATCCCGACTCCCGACACTAGATCTGGACTGCTCCTAGATCTGGACACGCGATCAGAATTAAATCGGCAAGAGGAAAAAATCGGAAAAAATCGTAAAAATCGGGAAAAAATCGGCACATACAAAAATATTCATTTTTTTTCAATTTTTTTAATATCTAAAGCACCCACAACATAAAATAAATGCATTGACACATAAATATGAAAAAAAAAAACTAATATATAAGACGTGTAATATCATGTCTAGTGCTACATCACACATAATAGTGAATCATGTCCTGAATACTAAGTCCTGAGTCTCAACTCAACCTCAAAATATCAACAAAAAATATAATAATGTATCTCATATCATGAGTCATAATGTTATATATAAAGGAATGCACCAAAAAACCTATACTATTGATTTCCTCTGCCCCTCTTGCGAGAAAATGTAACAGCTTTCCCTCTAGACGAAGAAGCTGGCGGGGCTGGCAATGGACTCTGTTGTGCTCCAGATCCTGAAGCACCAAGAGCTAAAGGAGGCAGACCACGTCCTCTACCGGTAGCAGGGGTAGGTGGTGTCACCTCCTCCTGCTGTTGCTCCTCCTCCTCCTCCTCATGAAACTCGTCATTGATTCATCGCTACTAGAAATGGGATCATCAACAAGAGATACATAAACATCATCTAGCTCAAAGTCTTCAGACTTGGATTGCTCAACCTTATAACATGATAGAAAGTGAAAAAGTTTAACATGCCTAACCAATGATTTTGGTTTGAGTGAAGGGTTCATCTCCTCAACCTTAAAATGTGGTAGAAAAAGATTAACATGCCTAACCAGTTGTTTTCCTTTGAGTGAAATTTACATTCTTGTTAAGGCCACGGTAGGGGAGTTCAACAATCAATACCACCACCATCAACAAAGTTCAACAATCAATGCCACCAACATCAAGGTTCTTAAAGGACTTCATACTCTTGATCAAATGCCAATCTCATACCCTTACACATAATAGAATCAAATGGAAACAATGCAAATCCCCAAACCATGAAACCCTGAAAACCATTAAGTCTGTTGAACTTTGAGTGAAATCTAAAATTCTAGTTTCTCCATATGAAATCCAATGAGGTCGAAACCACTCTTAAACATCCTGAGTCATTTCATGGTAATGTTAAAAATTTAAGTAAAAGTATCACTTTTACTTTAAGAATTTAACAATACCATTAACTGCCAACAGGGTGTGTCAGCAAAAATGACAAAAAAAAAAATCGATTTTTGAACTTATAGGGTCTCTGTTTGATGGGCCCACGATTTTTACCAAAAAATCGCGATTTTTTCCCAATTAGTGATTTTTTCAAAAAATCGTGCAAAACATCGCCGATTAAATCGTTCGCCCGAAAAAATCGCCACTTTTTGAAAACATCGCGATTAAATCACGATGTTCGCTTCACTGCTATAAGGGTTCCTCCAATTCATAGCAAGAAGTAGGTGGTGAAAAGAACTCTACCATGGCAGTCAAGATGAGAAGCATTAGGACTAGATGCATCTTAGTAGAAGATGGCATCATATTAGAAGCATATCATTAAAACAAGAGCTCATTAGAAAAGCTTGAAAGTATAGTTGATGTAGAAGTCTACATGATTGTAGCAGTCATCATATAAAGGAAGTAGCTCTTGGTAACCTCATTGAAAGCATAAGTAGTACCTATGGGAAAAGAATAGTCATCTGGCATAGAAAGAACTCATCATGTATCATCATCATTAGGAAGGAGCATTTGCAGAATGAGGATAATCAAGATCCTCCATTGGAATCTTCATTGCAAGGTTCACCTCTCTTGGAAGAAGCAAGTGTCTCGCTGAGAATTCCATCTTGTATGGGATTCATGGGATGATGGTATGATGACAAAGGAGTACAGCAAGTCAAGATGGTTGAAGTACTTTCAATCAAGGTAGCTTCCAAAGGATGTCTAGATGACCAAAAAGAAGAAATGAGGTATGTATGAATGCATTTTGAGTCATGTCATCATATAGTTGCAAATAGCATGGATGAATGTTCTATCTCTTGAGCATGATCGAAGAAAAGGGATAACTTTCGATGGAAAGATGCATGAAGGCATGGTTCACATATTGACAAGAAGAAATCAATATAATATGTCCTCATATGGAATATGAGGTGGTTGACAAAGACGTAGGAACTACGGATGGATTTTCCTGATGAGAAATATGTGAAGAAAGAAAGAAGAGATTGTGAAAGTTGCAACTAAGGTCACAAGGAATCATCATCCGATGAATCTGATATGACATCTCCATGCGAAAGGTGTGAAGACCTTGATAAAGTCTGAAAAAGAAGGAAACCCTTGACATTGAAACTGTTGGAGATGTGCTCATGAATATGCAAGATGTTGATGTCTCTAGCAGCAAATGTCATGATGAAAGGCCATCACAGAAAGTAATTTTGATTTGATGTTCATTTTTGGTTTTTGAATAACATCTAGATGGGTTAATGCAGGGCTACCGAAAAAAGAGTTGTGGATGTCACCTACAACTAGCACCCATGTGGTGGGATGGAAGATCCTAATGGAAACATGATGTGGAAGAGGTAGTTTTATGAAGGAAAGCCAGATGTGGACTAGAAAATCACTTTCCGATAAGGGAAAGGATGACATGACGGAATTGAGGAAAGTGATGGATGGTCGATGCCCTACAAGATGAAGGCTCCATAATAATTAAGATAAAATTCATGACATCGAAAGGAGGAGCTCAACAAGCAGCTAAAATTCCCATGATCTCCACTAAAGAAGAAAGTTGTTGTTGGAAACAAGTCCGTGGTTAAGAGGGAGCTTAGAAGCATGTCCCTAGTTAAGAGGGAGCTTGGAAGCAAGTCCCTAGTTAAGAGGGAGCTTAGACAAGTCCCTAGATAAGAGGGAGCTTGGATACATTCCTTTTACAAGAATGGGTACATTCCTTTAATTCCTTTATAGGAATGGATATATCCTCCCTAGTTGAGAGGGAGAGATAGACACATCATTCTTGTCATCACTTTGGGAAGAAAGAATGGAGGACTGGGTAAGCATCTGGCGTATGATACTCTTTGAGGACGTGGTAGGGCATCCAAGATAAGAATAGTCGTAGAGGACTGGGAATCCAAGATAAGAATAGTCCTCGAAGGACATACCTTGTGAACACTCGGGTGGGGTATGTTCCTTGAGAGACAATGATGATGGTCTCTATAAATCATGTTAGAAAATCAAAAACGCAGAAAGATTTTCTTATACTTGATAATTACTTCCAAGATTCTTGTGTTCTTATTAACTTTCTTATGTTCTTCCTTTATCTTAGTTCATCAAGCAATTACCAAAACAATAGCATGAAGATCAAGGACACCAGATGTAGGCGGCTAGCCAGGGAAAAACCCCAATCTTGGGGAAAACCTAGTCAACAACTCTTCCTTCAATAGTTTTCCTGAGATAATCCAAGACTCTTGACTTAGACACAAACTTTCTGCACACCAAGTCAGCCCTTTCCTTCTTCTGCAGATGATCACTTTCCAATATTGTCTTTGACCTAGATGCAGCAGCAATAGCAACACGTTGATGCACCAGTATCTTTGACCCAACAACTTTGACTTTGATGCAACATCTTCAATCTTAAAGCATTTAGAACTTCGACCTTGAAGCAGCACTTCGACCTTGATGTCGTACTTTGATCTTGATGTCGTCCTGATGCCGTAACAGAACTTTGACCTAGATGTTGTACTTCGATCTTGATGTCGTCTTGATGTCGTAACAGAACTTTGACTTGGATGTCGTACTTCTTGATGTCATATTTCGATCTTGATGTCGTCCTGATGCCGTAACAGAACTTTGACCTGGATGTCGTACTTTGATCTTGCAGCAATAGCCAAGAAAATCACACGTGTTACAGAAATAGATAACCCAAAACCTTTGATCCTGCAATTCTCTTTCTTCCACTACAACTTCACACATTTTCACAGCTTCTTCTCGGAGATCGAACTTGTGTGAGTGAATGTCCTCCAAATGAATCAAAATACTTCAATATATAGGCTTCTCTTGAGTTCGAATTCCCTTTCTTGAGGCCGACATGATCTCTTTGAGGTCGACTTGGTGTGGAGGTTGTTGAGATTTTGGGGTAGTAGTATTGTCGTGGTCCGGAAGCAGGGCTTCAGATCTTCAACAGTTGTTGGTGTGGTGGAGATTCTGTCAGTGCATAATCGTGCCTAACTAAGTTGACAAAGAGCGGGAGGAGGAAAGTTTCTCAGCAGATCTGTGCCAAATAGATATGAGATTCGATCAGGAGGGCGATCGTAGAGAACTGTTCATTTATTTTTGGCTGAGGGTTTCCGGGAGGGAAATCAGTTGTTGGAGAGAGCAACTACTATAGAGGGTTTCTAATCGCCCAGAAACCCAGATCTAGCATTTTTGTTGAGTGTTGCAGCAGAAAGAGGGAGAGGAGTATCTGTTCTAACAAATTTGAGCAAAGATGGTGTCTCATGGACTGAGAGATCAGTACAGGTTGGACGGCATGTCCAACTTCGTTATCTGGAGGGCCAGGATCCTGACAGTCCTAGACAAGTACGGCATCAAGGACCATGCATAGAGAGTCCTAGTTGTGCCAACCGATGCAGATCCTCTAAAGAAGTACAAGGAGAATCAAGCGCGTGCAAAGCGTTTGATCATGGATGGAGTCAAACACCACATTGTGCCACATATTGCCGGGAAGAACATGGAAAATGAAACGTGGGTAGCCTTGGACACGATGTATCAGGGAGGCTTAGTGCAAAGAAGAATGCTTCTGGATAATCAGATGCGGTTGTTCCATAAGGGCGAGGAGATAGATCCCTTCCTCTTCAGACTTCAAACTATCCGGGATCAATTGAATGTCGTGGGTATGCATCCAGATGAGGGGCTCTTGGTGAGGACTGCCCTGAATGCAGTCACCGAGGATTGGGAAACGTTTGTCTAAAGCATCTTGGGCAGGGCAACGTTAATATCTGGGCAGATATGTGGGCAATCCTACGACAGGAGGAAATCAGAAGGATGACCAAGAGGCAAAGCAGCAGCAGCGAGACGGTCAAAGTAAAGAAAGAAGAGGAGGAGGATGCAGCCCTTCCATCGAAGAAAAGGAGGGAGCAAGGGAAGAAGAAGAGGGACCTATCCAAGCTATCCAAGGTCCGGTGCTTTAATTGTGGTGAACTTGGACACTACGCCAGCAATTTTCCTAAGAAGAAGAACAAGGGATCTTCTAATTCCAAGGCAGCAGCAGCTAAGGGAGACGATGGGAGTGATGATGATGTAGCGATGAGTGCCCATGAGCCACAGAGGTGGGGCGATATTGATTTGTAGAGCAGCTACAGAGTGATGGCAAGATCCTTGAGTAGCCCAACTCTTAGATCACATCCGTGCTACGAGAGCCTTAAGGCAGTAGCAGGAATGACTGGAGCAGTGGGTGCAGAGGATCACAGTGAAGCAGAGGGAGAGGTTGGGACGTTGTAGAGGGAACAGCGCAGTGCAGAGGCAATAGCGCAAAGGGGCTGATGGGACTTCAGCGGTGCAGAGGAGGCATGCTTACGCAATGCAGAGCTGCAGTGGCTTCAGGAGGACAGCGCAAAGGAGTAGCCAAGGGAGCTTCAGTGATGAGATGCAGACCCAACTGACTTATCTATCAATGTTTGGGCAGGGGTCCTTCAGTTGCTTGCTTCTTAGCAACTGATTTGCAGTGCAAGAGTTGGCAGCACGATGCAACAATTTGAGAGGGAGCTGCAATACGGATGTGGCAGTGACGGTGGGAGAGTCATGTGCAGCAGTATAAACAATAGCAGCAGCACAGTGATGAAGGGCAGGAGGCCAAGCATCAGCACAGAGACCAATGCCAGAGGAGTTGGCAGCACGATGCAACAATTTGAGAGGGAGCTGCAATACGGATGTGGCAGTGACGGTGGGAGAGTCATGTGCAACAGTATAAACAATAGCAGCAACGCAGTGATGAAGGGCAGGAGGCCAAGCATCAGCACGGAGACCAATGCCAGAGATCAGAGCAGTATTTTGGGGTTCATGTATTGCTAGAGCACATTCCTCGCTAAGAGGCAGTGTTGAGATTTTGGGGTAGCATCATATGTGCTCTAGCTTCCAAATTTTGTGGAGGAGCTGGAGTACATGAGATCTCCAAGAACCAGAAAGCCTTTGGAAGAATTCCATCAGGTTTAAGAGATATTCAAATAATTAATATTTTTAATTGAGGACCCTAAGTCTAACTTAGGAAAATTAAAAGACTAAAGTGAATTAAATTAAACATGTGATCAGAATGACTTAAGTGACGCGAATCAAACAGCTTCTAATCTTAGGCGTCGATTAGAGATTAGAACGCGGTCGTTGGTTTTCCAACGAGAAAAGTTTAAGAGAAGGGCTTGGGGTTTGTTGGAGAACCCACATTGGCAGAGCACTGAAGCTAAGCTGAAATTCTAGGGCGCAGTTTGCTAAGAATTTCAGGAAGAGTTTGCAGTGCAGTAAGGGGCAGTATTGGCAACGGATTCTGAATCCAAGGCCAAGAATACAAAAGCGACAGAGAGGCAACATATCCAGCAGCGCAAAGGTAGCCAAGTGCTACACAGTCCAACCAGAGCCCAACAAGGGCAGCAGGAGCCACGCAGGACTGACGCAAGCCCAGTCAGGGCAGCGCAGGGGCAACGTAAGCCCTTCAAGGGTGACACAGACCCTTCCAGAGCAGCGCAGAGGCTGACACAGGCCAGGAAGGCTGACGCGGAGGGCTAAGGAGTAGCACTGAGGTTTCCGATGGGCCAAAAAAGGCTCGAGTTTTGTAAATCTCGTTTGAGGGTGCGAATCAACCATATTTTCTGTCTCCAAGTGAAAGAGGTATAGTTGTTGTGATTTTCTCTGTAAGGCCAACCATGGTTGGTTCCCAAAAATTGCTGTATTTAGAATCTGCTTAATAATAAAACCCTCCAAAGCTAGTTGCACTGGTTTTCCCACATTGGGTTTTTCCGAGGACATTTCTCCAAAAAATTTGTGTCACTTTGTCATATGAGCATGCTATTCGATAAATGATCTGTATCTGTAGGTTTCTATTTGTATTTACTTCGTTGTCTTTCTGAATATTCAAATTAATAACTTGTATAATTTATCGAGTAGGAGAAGTAAATCAATGTTTAGCAGTAGGGTTTCTTAGATTAAGAAATTTTCACGAAGGTGACATAACTCATTTTTTACTCAAAAAATAATTATTTTTACATGATTCAAAAGCCTAAGAAGAGTCCCTTTAAATGTACAATGACTCTAATGACTCAATATAAACCCTAGAAGTCCACAATGGGGACTTTGATCTAAAACATGATGACCCAAGCATGAAACCATGCTTCAATAAGTCATGATAATAATAATAATAATAATAATTTGTTTTCATTCTTTTTCATAAGTACATTTCACTATGACTCAAATACAATTATGAAGATCAAACCTAGTTAAATTTTTCAACAAATCATTGGTCTCGCCAACATTGTGCTCTGATTTTGTGGAGAGATAAAGTTGTTAGTCAAGGCCTTACTATGTGACAATGTTGGATGATATGATGCTAAATAGATGGGTTACCAATTTGACTTTCTTATGAGAATTCTTCAAATTGAGAATGTCCAAGTACCTTGTATGGATCATGAATACCTCCCTAGTTAAGAGGGAGTGTTGAAATATGTAACTAGGTTCAGTCTTCATAATGACATATGTATTCATGATTTTATGTATTCAATGAAAAGAGAAAAATAAATTGATTATTGTTATTCTTCAGGCATGGGTTTCATGCACAAGGGAAATTCATTTTTAGGTCAAGCACCCATTGAGTGCTTCTAGGTTTGTCACAAAGTCAAATGAGTCATTATCATGTATTGAAGACCCATTTGGGCATGTTACAATTGTAAAGAAAATTTATTTGAGTCAAAATAGAGTCAAAAGACCCCCCAAGACCTTGTCATGGCACAAAGATCAAGTCGACCTACATGAAGGAACAAGTCAGCCGAAAGATAGCAATTCATACACCTAAAAAGGCTATATATAAGAAGGAACACGACCTCATTTGGACACACTCTCAAGCAAGTTCGATCTCCTCAATATAGAAGCTGGAAAAGGATGAAGAAGAAGAAAGAGAACAATATTGAAGTTTTGGGTCTCTCTCTCTCTCTTGTTAGGGTTTCTACAATTACTGGGAAAGACGAAATTATGAAGCTCCATCGAAGCTGTGATGATGCTTCTAGGTCGAAGCAGTAAAGTTGCAAGGTCGAAGTTGTGAATCTGCATCAAGGTCAAATTTGTGAATCTACTAGGTCGAAGTTGCAAAAATTGTTGTTAGGGATCGAAGTTGCAAAAATTGTTGCTAGGGGTCGAATTTGCTAGAAGGTCGAAATTTGTTGATGGAAACTGTGCAAATCAAGAAGGAAGGTTGACTTGGTCTTGGAGAAGTTTTGGTCAAGGGTCTAGGTCTTGGAATTCATCAATTGAAGTTCTATAAGAAGAGAAGAATGCTTGTGGGTTTTCCTCTCAGTTGGAGAGGTTTTGGCCCTAGCTGATCACCTATATCTTCTGTCTTTTGTCTTATTGTTCTTTATGGTTTGGTAGTTGTTTGATGAAGAAATCACTAATAATAATCAAGTGAAATAAGGAGCTAATCAAGTTAAGGAAAAATATACCACAAGTAGTTATCAAAGCAAGAGAAATCACCCTATATTTCTCAACAATTTCTTCATGTACCTCACCAGCTTGAGGTAGCTCTTATGTACACTTCTTTCATCAAGGAAGATGATATCTACATCCATCTGATCATTGATGTAACAGAAATCATAAAGACAATGAATTTTAACAAAGAGTACGTTACAACTGGAGCAAATATTTGCCATGATCCTCTCCCTCTTATTGGGAGAACCTCCTATTCAATTCTTACTTTGTATATGTTTGTGTTGCCATTTGTTGCATATATACTTCAAACTTGTTGATATGTCTTGTAATGCATTTTGAATTTTCATTCTTCAATGCATGCTTGATGTCAACATCTTTATGATACAGGTCTTGTACTTGAACTTCACAAACAAGACTTCTTTATAATGACAAGAGATCATTTAGATTTAAGGATACTTCAAATAGAAATTATAGTAATGATGCATACCTCATCTTCGAAGGGTTCAAGGAGATATCTACCTTCAAAATTATAGCTTCGTTGGTGTCTTTTTGAGTACAATGCCTTCCATAGTAAACGATATTGCTAGCTTATGTTTCAAACTTTTTTCAACTGCTTCCTTCAAAGAGATACTCAACTCAAAATATTTCAAGGACTTGGAGCAAAAGTACAATCCTTTTGTCTCGGAAAATGTGGTCATATTCGACCTTTTGGAACTATATCTATGCAAGCTTTTGTTATAGACTTCTAAGGTTCGGTCTAAAGTTTCTCTCAGGCTTCCTTGATATTTGGTACTGAGAAGTGTTGAAATACGAATGCATGCTAGAATTTCTGAACTTGATAATTACTTGTGAAGGTGCTATTGTTCTTTCTAGATTTTCTTTATTCTTCATCAAGCAATTATACGTTTAACAAGCATTCAGATACAAGATAAATAGAAATCACAGTGCAGAAGAGACACTCAAAATTAGGCCAGAGGCCAGGGAAAAACCCACAAGGGGAAAACACAGCAATCCTTTCCTTATAGAAACTTTGTCAACAAGAGAGAAATGGAAGTAATAATCAACCTGACTAGTATACAAATTTTCCAAGTGCCAAGTTAGCCCTCCACCAAGCAACAATTGTCCACAACATTGTTCATAAGATGCCACTTGTTTATCCTCAAACTTGTCTCATTTCACAAGAGTAAAGTGCTTTATATGGCTCACATTACACTGAGATGTAGTGTCATAAGTACATCGCATATCACAGAGAGATAGGTGCCACAGGAAGCTCGCATATCACAAAGACCACATACATCACTCCCCTCCTCTCATCTTAACCCCTTTCACCATATTTTTGATCTGGGTCCACATTTGTCCATTGGGTCCACAAGGAGTTAGCCTCCCCCTCACCTTGTCCACACTTTGGGTCAGACGTGGATCAATGCCCCAAAGGTTGATGCAGCTAAAAAGAAAGTACAAAGCATAATTTGGCCACTCTCAACAAGAAATGTACCATAAGATGCAAAAGATGGTTGGGACATACAAATTTAGCACATGGGAAAAAGCCAACATGAGCTCTACCCTCTATCATTATGGCCATCACCCTAAATCCTAGGGCCCCTATACAAGGCCCCAACATCATTAAGGAACCCATGATTGCCCCAAACCCTGGTGGGAGATGAATTACCCAACCTTAATGGGGGTATTCACTGCTACATCATTCACATCATGTTCTCACCCATTATATAAAAAGAAACAATAAAAGGCAAAAGGCATATGAAGAATGGTGCAAAAACAAAGGCCAGGGTAACTCATTTACCATGATTGATCTCTCCTACATTCATACACCCAAATGTGGGCTTCCCTCATCATGGCTACCCTTGTATTATGACATGAAACTTGGAGCCTTCCCCTGATGTCCCACTCTGTTCCATCATTACATCACATGACATCTGCCACTTAAGGGATGTACCATGGACCTGTCACTCCCTTGGAGGTCGAAACCACTAAATAGGGTCCTTGATTAACCTCCTTCTTGAACCTAGAGACACTTTTACATTCTAAATCCCATTATGGAAGGGCATGCCACTGTGGAGTGTCCACTTGGTTCCATGATTTGTAAGCTCATTTACTCAAATGCATTGATGATTTGTAGCACTGGAAGGTGAGGAGACACATTAGATCTTATACAGGATTGCAGGTGGGTCGTCTTGGGGTTTGGTCTCTCTATAAGGGATCCAAGCCCTCTAAAGGGTCATATTGGCATTTGTAAGGTGATCGTAGATAGCCATGAGCCTCCACTATACAAGAGCAGATAGCCACATCATATGATCCTTCAGCTCCAGACAATGCTCGCTCGTGTTCCATTTATTTGACGATGATGATGTACCTGGACCACCTCGCCCAGTCGGCTACACACATGCACCACACACTTGGCAATTGTTCTAGGGCCCAAATGAGGATGTGCTTCACCATGGGAGACAAAGGGAGGGCTTGCATTATTGTTCCAGTCCTTACAAATGGAATACAGGCTTGTTCGATCCACTTGGAGACCCATGAGGATGTTTTTGTGCCGCCACAGCCTCTTGGGAACACCACAAGCCATTTGGTTGGAGATCAAGGGGCCACCCCCTTCATCACTATTTTGGGAGCCCTTCCATCCATTTTGGCACATGTTGGACTTCACTAGGCCTTCCAACGACCCTCCTAGCTATTATATTATCATTTCGGCCCTCCTCAAAGGCTTATTTTTCATGTTATGGAGCTATTTGGTGGGCTTGTCACCAATTAGGGTGTCATTTTGCACATTAGAGACACTTTTAGGGGTTTTTTACACTAATTAGACCCATTGAACTATTAGAGGCTCGTATAAATACAAGTGAGGCCTCATTTGTAACTCATCATCACCTGGATTTGGATCATTGTTTCTTTTGGAATTTCACTATAGCTATTGAAGGACGAATTGGAGATTCTTTAATGCATTTTGATGTTTGGGTTAATGTTATTCTATTTTGGAGCTTCTCTCTTGCAAATGTGATGGATGGATATACTTTTTCTAACATGTAAGTTTCTCTTTTATGTGAAATTTTCATTATATGTTTAATGTATGGAATATTGCATCATGATGTTGCTAGTGCTCTAAATTATGTGAAAATCTTGAATCACTTTGGTTGTCTTGATCTATTGCATGTGTTATTCATTGGGAAAGAAAAAACGAATGTTCCTAGGGGTTGTCTTCGAAAACCTAACCCTAAAACTCCATTATTTGACAAGTCGGAGTATAAATCCTTGTTATAGCTGGGTAGTTGCTTCATTAGGACATGCGAAGCTGCAAGCTGCATAGAGCAAAGCCCTAAATCAATCTCATTCTTGACCCCATTCTCCATAGACTAGGCACTAGTCCTAGATCTTTGGTGATCACATTAACTTAACGAAATATCATTCTTTCACCTCTTTTCTTCCTCTTTTCTTCATCCCCCAAGGATAAAGATATCTTCTAGGGCTTGATGCGAAATTTTAGGAAGGAAGAATTTTAGGATTTCGTCCACACAAGTTTCTTCATTTATGTCTCCTTTAGGCATCCTCCAGTTTTAAACGAATTCTAACGGTGGAATTTCAAATAAATTGATGCCCTAGCTATCACACCAAGAGGGAACCCTTGAAGCTCCTTTGACTTGGGGATTTCTTGAAGGTATGCACTTTGTATTTCATCATTCAAAAAATTTTCTCTTAACTATAGGTGATCATTGGATGATTCTTTACAACGGTATATCTCTCAACCCTTAGTCTCTCATAGTATTTCTCTCAAGGGTTTTTTCGAGGAAAGTTACCTGAGCTTCTCCCAAAGCTCACACTTTAATTGAATCTTTCCATTGAATGAGGCATTCTTGCCTCACTTTGAATCCTAGTATAAACACATCAATCACAAGTGAGGGATTCTGGGAGGGATTCTGGAAGTTTTGATCTTAGGCATTCATCATTCTTTAATATTCCTAAACCCAAGGTCATCCTTCCCTCAGGCCTTTCTTGGAGAGCCCTTCTTTTGCTTCTAAAACAACCAACCTATTATCTGAGCCTTTCCTTTGAATGGCCATTGGAAATCACATTGTGCATCGTTATTGACATCATCATTCTAGTGATTTCCCTATACTGGGACTCCTCTCATCGGTGAAAGGCCCTAAAGAACAGGGGACATTGACTGAGGTGACAGTGGGTCCTTGTCCCAGTGTTGCCACTTGATCTAGTAGTAGTCCCTTTGGAACCCCTCCTAGGACCCCTACTAAATTAAGCGGTAACAGTTACAAGTTGAATTCAGCAGCACCCATGTTTGTAATACCACAGCTATACACTATCCCATTTAGATTGAGGTCATATTCAGCCATGCTTCAACAGAATTATTAATCAAATGCTTCTAATAATTATTCTCTAAAATCACTAATGGAGTTATACACAAGTCAAAGGCAATCCCTGACGGTACTATCGATGGCTCATTCACTAGTGTAAAAAGAAAATAGTTTATATCTGCAAAAACCTAAGCTATTTATTAAGGTTTGTTCAACTAACGCTTAAAAAGTTGGCAACTTGCACATAGATTTCACAGTGGCTTTACGCGGGTAAGTTTTAAGAATGCAACCTAATTGTATTAAAAGCATAGACAAACTAGTATAGAAAGTAATTAATATTGTATTCAGAAAAATTACATTTATCACTACAGTAGAATGATCCTTTCATCCAGTATTGCATTTCACAAAGAAAAACTATTGTGCATCCCTATGACGATTTTCATCTTCTTTGACTTCCTACACTGGATACCAACACATCATATGAACCCAGACATTGGGCAGCGTTCGACCCTGGCATTGTTTCTTTCAATCTTAGCAATATGCTGAAATATGTGAAATTTCTAGAAAAATGTCTCTGGCTCTTCTACATATTAAAATCCCCAAAGAATGCATCGTTACAAATTAAACTCAGCAGCAATCGTGTTTGAAACACCACAGCTATACACTATCCCAAATAGATTGAGGTCATATTCAGCCATGCTTCAATAAAATTATTAACTAGCTCTTCTAATAATATTATAATTATTCTCTAAATTACTAATGGAGTTATACACAAGTCAGATATAATGCCTTATGGCCCTATCAATGGCTCATTCGCTTGCGTACAAAGAAAATAGGTTATATCTGTAAAAACCTAAGATATTTATTAAGGTTTGTTTAACTAACACTTGAAAAGTTGGAAACTTTCACATAGATTTCACAGTGGCTTTCCCCTGGTAAGTTTTAAGACTGCAGCAAAATTGTATTAAAAGCATATTATAGGCAACTTAGTGTAGAAAGTAATTGGTATTCTAAATAGAGCACTTACTTTGGATTTTCCTTCAAATGCCTCAAAGACAGAATTTGTTGCCAATGTGGCAGCTAAAGGAACAACTCCACCAGTCAACAACTTGGCATAACATGCAATATCTGGCATACAACCAAGGAGCTCTGCAGCAGACTTTAAGACACAGATCATATATATTTTAATACTTTGAGGGCGAATATGAAAGCTAGTCAACTGAGAAGCCATAACTTTTACTCATAGACCATCATAACTACAAAGGTTTCGGAATTGTGGGGAAGGATCATGCAAAGTTGCAATGGTAATCAACGGCAGCATAAACACACAGATTTACCTACCTCGGCTCCAAGACGCCAGAAGCCAGTAAAGACTTCGTCAAATATTACAGGCATTCCTCGCCTTTGGCATTCTTTAACAAGCACCCGTTGAAAAAGTGGATCAATCATGTGCATTCCTCCAGCTGCGTGAATTACTGCAAATACAAAAATCCATAGCTCAGATCATTCCAAGCATTTAAGACCTTGAAGAAATGCTTCTCAGAGAAACTTATGGAGTAATCATGTAAAGAAAAGACTATGTAGATGCAGTTATAGAAGTTGAAATTCCATGAAAAAAATTAGAAACACATTAGTATATTCCCCTCAAAGCTGCAAAAGGGCATGTAAAATTGAAAGGCTAGAACTTAGAGCAAAAGAAAAAGAAAAACTGAAACGTGAAAAATACTAATCAAGCTCTATAATGTGCATTTGACTTATTGCTATAGACCATGGAAAAAATTTCTTGTATGCTATTGTATTGTGTTAGTGTTAATGTCTATGTAGTGTTAGTTAAGGATTTAAAGTTATTTAAGTACTTAATGCTAACAAAGATAATGGTAGAAATTTTCTTGTATGAAATTGCATTATGTTAATGTTAACGTCCATTTAATGTTAGGTGTTCAGGGTTTAAAGTTATGTAAGCACCAATGTTGCAAATATTGGCATCAGAAGAAAATCAGTAAAGGTCCAGAAAACCAAAAAATCATAAAAATTGAGAAAATATTGGTAAAAATCAGCGAACATCAGCTAGGCCAAAAAATTGCAATTTCACGATTTTTTCGCAATAAAATCAGGATGTTTGCAACACTGGTAAGCACTTCATATTAATACAGCATTTTTCATTAGCTTAATATTACTAACTTAATTCATGTTAGTTATCAGCAATCACACCAAAAGTTAGGACAACCACCATGGTACCACATTGAACATTACAGTACCAGACATTGTTCCTCTATAAATGCAATTCAGAATTAACAAAATTATTGAACAAGTATTCTTCTTCCACCAATACACACTCTCCTCTCTCATAAATTTAACATAATATCAGAGACTGTTGAGGCAGCCAATAGCTAGCAATGAGAATCTATTGAATGAAAATATGTGTTGAGTGGTCAGTAATCTCTCCAACTGTTATCCAAAAAAAATCCCAGCAATCCTGTGCCACTGTGAGGAGGAATACAAAAAAACATTCAGCAGAAATGCACTTTTTATGAATTGTTCATAGAATTTTCCTACCAGTCAAACAGCATATCCCAATGATTGTACGCCAACCCCAGTAGTTGAACTATGATTCCTGGCAACTATATGGTGATTGTACAGACCTGTACTACAAATTACAATACATGGACCTGTATGGAAACTAGGATAAAAACTGCAAACAAGAAGCTTCAGAACGTGATGATTCAATAAGTGAAAATGTGTGGCAGCTCCCAACAAACAATATTTGCATGGCATGTATGTGTAAGACCCAGAATTATATGTGAAGACCAATAAATATGAAATTTCTGTGACCGATTGAAGACATCATAACTTTAAACCAGCAACATCTCTAACCCGTGTGGTTGAAAAAACCAACAGTTGATTGTGATTGTATACACAGTTCTGCTGACTGGTGAATAGTGGCTGTGCACAACAATGCCAGAAGACTACAGAAAGGTCTATATTTAGTTTGAAGCAAAAAATAATTCAGATCACTGGATGCAAAATAAATGATTATGGTTGTCAGTTGTAAACAGTTGCTACATGAAAGAAAAGGCAATCCGGCACCCGCTGCTTGAAATGATTAACTAACTTATAAGATATGCAAGTCCTAGGGCCTATGTGAGGTGCAGTGATCCTAGTAAAATTTAATTAGATGCCTAGTCTGAGTGTAACCTTTCTCCCAACTATTTTGAGAAACAATCCTCAAAGTGAGTTGTGAAATGGAAGCCAACTGGAAGCAGGCGGCGACCTGATTAACGATACATCCCCCTGTATTCCACTCACACAGTGCCTCTGGCGCTGCAGAGACTGTGTCACTGTGTTAACTACTAGGAAGAGTTGAATCTCTCAAGTTAGCTTGAAAAGGGTTGCCCTAAATCCCTATCAGCCTAGTTTATGCTAGGAGGTAAATTTTAATGCAATCTAAGTCCTAGAATGCTTGTGCAAGAGATTATGAGTGAGATTATCTTGAGTTAAGATTGTTTATGTTACTTAAGTACTTATTGTGAATTGTCTTAAAGCAAAAGTACTTAACTATATTAAATAAGATCTTAAGCAAGATAAATGCTGAAAGATACAAGTGCGAATTCAAGAAATTTCCACAAGATGCTTAACCAATTAAACCAATTTATTCACTTATCAATCAAGATACCAATCACAGTTACCAAAGATGCGAAACTAAGATTACACGTGATCTTATTACTCAATGCCAAAGAGATATGGAACTAAATTCACAAGAGATAGACAATGCTAGTCACTTTCACCATATAAATGCTAGGAACAAGCAACAACAAGATGTAAAGTTATGAAGACAGTTATGTACTTTAGGTTCCTATGATCAGTTTATGAGCAGCAAGTGACTATTACGACAGCAGTAAATAATTTATGATGGCAGTAAACAAGGTTAATCCAACAATGCCTATGTTTGTCCAATGTTACAAAAAATATTGCCCAATCGCCAAACAGGTTTGATTAACTGAAAAATCAGATATGTTAACCTTCTCAAGATGTATTCTTCAGTAAATTTTCAGATCTGAACTAGTTGTTACAGCAGTAGATTAACCAAAAGATCATCAAGCAAATGATATCAACACTAAATACCCAATATGCCCAGAAATAGTAAAAACTCACCAAATTTGAAAATATCATTTTTTAGGGCTTTAGAGGGTATGGCTCTAAGTTGCAGGAAACATTGGGCAGAGGGTCGTTTCCATGACGGAAACACGTTTCCCCATACTGTACAGCCTGGAAACAGGTTTCCATCCGTACAGGGTTGTTTCGCATTGAGGAAACGTGCCCAGTATGGACGGAAACGTGTTTCTAGGCCGTACGGGCGCGTTTCCAGTGTTTAATATTCTTTTATTGCGCTTTTTTTTCGGTTTGTATTTTTTATTATTTTATTAGGCGTGGAAAGTATCTTTAAATGTAATAAATTATAATTTATCATGTATGCTTTATGATTGCACATAACATTTCTTAAATGTCCTAAATTCTAACACAATATATATATATATATATATATATATATCAATGTTACTAGACTCGGAATCGGCAATAAATCGGCGAGGCAAAAGAGCGAAGAGTTTGAATCGGATCAGGAAAAAATCGACAAATTCAATAAATAAAGATATACACATATATTGAATTAAAACAAGTATGTTTCATTGATATTCAATAAAGCCATGTCCAAACAATGCATAATATCAATAGATGTCCAAAATATCAAGTATCTCATATATGTTTTGAGTCCAAACATGATCTGAAGTACTAAGTCCTAACCAGTGACTACATAGAACCAGAAGCATATGCTTCTAAAAGTTTACAAAATACCGCCAAGCAAATCAGTGAAAAATCAATAACTGAGAGTCTAAGACTCTAAGAGTGATAACTAGAAGCGATTCCTCCCACTCCTTCCCTTGCTTGACTCTCTAAGTTCTCCAAGTCATGTAGAATTAAAAGAGGAAGCTCCTCCTCTAATTGGACCCAATCTGATGCATTTGTAGTTTGCAGATCTATCTCCTCAAGGTCGATTGGTGAATGATCCAAACCTATCATTATCATGAGTCATTGAAATGTAAATTAAAGTTTGAACTTTAAAGTTTAAACTTTAAAGTGCAAATCAAATTATGAAAACTTCAAATTTAGGCTCTCACCTAGTATTTGCTTGTTGCGAAGTCGTAGATTGTAATGGACAAATACAAGGTCATTTAAGCACTTTTGTGTCAATCGATTGCGCTTCTTAGAATGTATTTTCTCAAACATGCTCCGATTGCACTCACAACCTGAAGTATTGCATGATTGGTTTAAGATTCGAATGGCGAATCTCTTCAACTCTGGCGTATCACTACCAAAATTTTGCCACCAAAGACCTAGCAAGTGCCAAGTGTTTTTGAGTAGTAAGTACTAAATAGTAAAAACTTAAAAAGAAAACAAAATTTAATCAAACATTTAACATACAAAATAAATTTTAAACAAATTTAATGAATTGATGAAGCCTTCAGGGTATCTGGAAACATCCTAGTCCTTTCTCGAATAGCACTGGTATAGGCAAATAATTTGGCGGGCGTCCTATAATCCTGTAGTTGGGAAAAGACACGGCTTTGAAATTCTGAATCAGGGGAGCACCTTTCAATGCATGTCATAAGTCCTCTGCCAACCTCCCCATCTTCATTAAATTTGCTCTTATCATAAAAACACTGTGGGTTTAAGAAGTACCCAGCAGCATGTAAGGGGGAATACAATTGCCTATCCCAACGTGCATCAATAATATCCCAAAGAGACAAATCCTTTGCCTCCTCATCCCCATATCTTCTTTTGATGGCCTCCTTTGTGAGATCCATCACCTCATAAATGTAACCCATAGCAGGTTTGTCACCATCAACCATCCTGAAAGTTCAAGCTTTCAAATTTAATGAAATATGAAACTTTGAAAATAAAAAGAAGCTTGAAATGAAATTTAAAAAATGAAAAAGTTAAAAGACTTGAAGTCCCTGAGAACTCTGACAAGGGACTCTGTCACAGCAATAATCTCTTCGGCATCTTTCCAAAAACTGTCATTAAACACAAGTGCAACAATTTCAATGCCTTCAAGGGCCTTGGAATGTTTAGATGCCATCCACTTAGGTCCCAAGAACATCCTCTTCAGATTTATCTTTTGTTCAACCACAGATTGCAAAGATATGAAATTTGTTGCAAATCTAGTCACTGCAAGTCGAACAATTTCTTTACCTTCAGTGTATTTTCTCATGGTGTTTAGGACAATAGTGTGGTTGTACAAGTATTTGGTTATGGATTTTGCCTTCTCCACAACCTCATGTATCCAATGAAGCTTTCCAATGTCCTCAAGCATTAAATCTATGCAATGGGCAGCACAAGAGGTCCAAAAAATAGTGGGGTGCCTAATCTCAAAAAGTCTACCAGCAGCCATATAATTAGTTGCATTGTTGGTGACAATTTGTACAACATGTTCTTCTCCCACTTCTTGAATGACTTCCTCCATCATTTCACAAATAAGTTGGGCAGTCTTCACCTTTTCTGAGGCATCCACTGATTTGAGAAACATTGTGCCTACTGGACAAGATACAAGGAAATTTATTAAAGTTCTATTCCTCTGATCTGTCCATCCATCACTCATGATGGTGCACCCTATTTCTATCCATGATGAACGAAACTCAACTAGCACAAGCATGACATCTTCAACACTCTCTAACAACAGATCTGTCCTAAGGCACTCTGATGTAAGGGCTTTGAATCCTGGACCTACAACAGCGACTGCATCAAGCATAGCTTGCCAATAAGGACTTTCGGCACAGTGGAAATGTATGTCAAAATAGAACCAAAAGTTAGCAATGGCCTTCCTTGCCTAACTATGGATATTTTTTTTCCAACCAGTGACATCCAAGGTAGGTTGGGAACCAGGTTTTGTGCGGGGAGCAAATAAAGTGTTTATGTTTCCACCTCCAGTGTTGAATGCAGGAGGATTCATCTGGCCTTGAGTTTGACTTGGACTTGGAGGCATGTGTAAGAAACTTGGGAATGGCATTAAGGACTCAATGGAAGGAGATGAAAAGGGGGTATTGGAAGAAGAAACGTCGGGTCCAAGAGTCCCTATTTACTGTTTTTTCTTTGCTCTCTTAGCATTATGCTGCCTCAACATGTCAAGGGCCAAGGTTTCTTGGTGTTTGACATTATCGTCAACCTTGTTGCAGAGACCTATATCATGCCCGAGTATCTGCGCAAGGTGGTACTTGAATGTATAAATGCCTCCACTACATTTCGCTTTGCAAAATTTACAAAGGAGCTTGGGGTTTCCGGGAATCTTGTCACAATAAGCCCAAGCAAAATCCTTCTCCCTCGGCATTGTTGTGGTTCCTGCAAAATAAAAAGGCAAAAAAAATTAAAATTAAAACAGGAGATATTTATTTTTCTGGAATCTGAATCTCTGATATAAATTAAAAGTTTAATTTTAAATTTTTAAATGATCATTTTAGAATAATCAACATAACTTTAAATTTTAAAATTTATGTTTATTGAAATAATTTAACTTTATTGCTTGTAACTAGAATTTATTATTTTATACAGTATTACAATTTAAATTTTATAATTTATAATTTTATTCAGTATTTAGTATTTACTATTCAGAATTTAAATTTAAATTTTATACAGTATTTAATAAATTATTGAAATTTGAGAGAGGTATTGTATTAGATTTAGTAATTACTAGTTTATTAAAAAAATTAAAAATATATATTTATTGTTGAAATTTGACACAAATGCCAACTTACTGTTGAACTCCCGACAACGGGAATGACGGCAATGATGCAATGAGGCTTCAACGATGGTGGCACTTAATGTTGAACTCCCGCATTGATGCAATGAGACTTCAGCGATGGCGACAATGATGTTGAACTCTCGACTCCCGACAATGATCAGCTCTAGCGACGGCGGCACAGCGATCAACTCCAACGACAGTGGCACAGCTCCAGCTCCAGCGACGGCAGCAAAGCCCAAGCTTCAGCTCCAGCGACGGCGATTAATCTCGAGCTCCGACACAGCTCCAACGGCGGTAAACCCCGAGCTCCAGCTCTAGCAATGCGACGGCAGCGAAGTTAAAACAACCCGAGCTCCAACTCCAGCGACAACGGCAAAGTTAAAAAAGCGGGCGAATAAAACAACACGCGGGGGAATAAATCGAGTGAAAAAACACTTCGCGTGCAAAACCTAAAAAGACAAGCCGGCCGAGTTAAATCGGGAAAGTCGGATTAATCACCTCTGCTCGAGTCAAACTCGCATTGACCACGAGTCAAACTCGATCAACGCGAGTTTGACTAGTACAGAGGCAACTCAGATCGTTTGGCCGCCGAGCAAATTACTAGTCGTGACTAATCGAGAACGTCGTCGATTCCTGTTTCACCAATATATATATATATATATATATATATATATATATCACGTTTCCCTGTTTCCAAAATTTGGGGGGGTCGCGTTTCGTACCCTTGCCCGTTTCGGAAACTCGTATCCATTTCCCCATTTCCTGCAACTTAGGTATGACTCAAAAAATTCCAGATCTAATATGTTTATTATAGCAGTAAATAAATGATAGATCAACGAACTAACAATGCCTAAGACAATACTCAAAATGTCCAAAAATGGCAAAAATTCACTAAAAACTGAAATATTCAAATTTTTTATCCTAATTAAGAATGTGCTTCAGAAATTTCAGATCTGAAATTTTCAGTTATGCAGAAAATTCCAGCCAACAGAAAATCAGTTCTAAGCCAAATCCAAGATGCCCAGGAGGCCAAAATTCATGAAAATCAATATTTAGCTATTTTGGCCAATTTTGACAATTTAGTATATGATTTTAGGGCTTATTTATTACTGATTTAATTGTTGTAATAAAACAGAGGTGAAACTAGGGTTTGGAGGTCAAACCCTAGGCCCAATGCCCTGAAAATCCCTTGGTTAAAATTTGTTGAAACTTTGGGATCAAGTTTCCACCTGAAAAATAGAATTTTTAAGCCTCAAAACCTACAAAACCACCAAGTATTTGGTTTCAAAACTTCATATTAGGGTTTTGAGGTCAAGTTAAAGCAGAAAATGGCCAAAAAGGGCCAATACTAGGCCAACTTTCGGGGAAAAGGGCTTAGAAAGGAAGATCAAGGGCTGAGATGGCAAGAGGAGGCCCAAAAGGGCTAACACTAGGGCTCAGAGGTAAGATGCTGGAAGAGGAAGGGGTCAAAGGGCTAGATGGATAGGATTTAGGGCAAATCTAAGGCCTAAAATGCCACGACTAGCCCAAGGGGCATCAGTTAGGATCCAAGAAGGGGGGTCAAGGCTCCTAAAGCCCGCGACCAGGCCAAAAGAGGCCCCATAACCCCAGTGCAGGGGCTAGGAGAGGAGGTCAAAGCCTCTAGGCCTCACGTCCAGCCTCAAAAGGTTTAAAAAGGATGATGCAGGAGGGAGGAAGTCTGACACAGACCTTGGAGAGGCCAAATATGGTCTCGAGAAGGCCAAAAACTAAAAACCCTTGTCTCAAAAAAAATTTCCTTTCCGAATTTGAATTTTGCCATAAAATCTTCAGTGAATAGCCCTACAAAATTTTCAAGAGGCTAGATCTTACTCTCAAGGGCCTAGATCTAGCTCTTCCTTCACTTGATCCCTTGATCCAACCTGCAAAAAATAAAAATACAACACCCAAACCCAAAATATATACAAAATAAATCTAAAAACCCCAACCCAAGTTAGAAAAATAATTTACAATTAAAATCACAAAATTATTTTACAGATTATACAAGGGTTTTTAAATAAATTTTGAGAAAATATTTTGTTATAATATTTTTCCTTTGAGGAATAAAAATGCTTCAAAAAATTTATTCTCACTATAGCCTTAACGAAGATTCAATCTACCATATAAAAACTAAGGATCCAAGAAAAATGATCCTTGCCCACAGTCTGTGAACTTGAAGACCAAGGATTGAGTACTTGCAAACACTATGTATTATCTCCAAATAATCATATAAAGCACAACATAGGAAGCTCGTAGTCAAAACATACCACAGATCAACGAACAAAAACACCTCGTGTTGCACACCAAAGTCTTTTATTATAGCAAAAAAATAGTTCCCAGCGGGACAATAGTTTACAAAAATGTTTCAGCAACAATATTCTAGCCAGAGAAGAAGATGACTAGAGACTCAATTGACTCTCTAATTTATAGATAAATCCTCCAAGTGGAAAAATAATGGTTAGTTTCTTTGATCATTGTCAAAATAATCTTGGTCGTTGATAAACACTTCAAGATCTTTTAATTTTGGCCCTTGATTTTTTATTTTGAGGAATTTTCAAATTTATCATTTAATTCAATTTTAATTAGCTTAAAATTAATTATTTTGAAATAATTTCCTCAAAATTTTGACTTTGACATAACCACCAAGGTCCAAGGGTCCAAATTTTTCCTGAAATATACAATATTCTCTTGGTGGAGGACCTTTAAAAATTGATTCTTTTAAGACCCACGAATTTTTCCACTTGGAGAATTAATTTTCCTAAGACAATTTAACTTGACTCTAATTAATCAATTTTCTGGCTTAAGATTTAATTTTATATTTCCAGAAAAATTAGTTAAATTTACACATTAGGGGAATTCATTATTTTTCCACCCTCTAAAACATAAGATTTTACAATTTCAACCCTCAAAGGGAGAATACACATTTGGATAGACCCTCAGCACACTTAACCCATCTACGACACAATATGATCTAGTAGACCAAGTGATTTGTAACAAAATAATTAAGCCAACTAGCTTAAATTATTCCCAAATCACTTTTACATTTGAAAAAAACACTAGGACTCACCTAATATTTCGACAATAAATTTCACCCTAGATTTGGTGGTTTAAGCTGGAGGGGAAAAAACTCTTTTGAATAGTTGTGTTAAGAAACACAGGTCAACAGTGAGGTTAAAAAACCTCCTATGATGAAATTTGTCACCAAAATCATAGGCTTACCTAGGTTGTTACATATACTCAAGGTCTTACTAGGATCATTTACATCATACAACTTGCAGAATGGGTTGACCACGACACATGGACTGTTGAAATGTGATCTGATCTTGTTCAAAAAAAATTGTATTTCTGCTACCTTGGAACTTTGACAATTTGAGTGCAACAGGGCCTATAGGACATCTCTTTAGAGCGTTCGTCGACGAGTCCCAACGCAACTCTCTTCCTCCACTTTCGGACACCTGAGGACGAGGTCAAAGCCCTCCAAGCCAATAAAAAACTGGCCAATCTCCCGCCCAATCAGAAGATCTTCTTGGACCCCGACCTTACGAGAGCACAATAAGAGGAGCTCAAGCAGGCCAGAGGTCAAGTAGTAGTTGTGCAGAAGGCAAAAAAATGGCCATTTATTCGAGATCTTAAGGCCATCATTTGTGATTCGCGCCCCCCCCAAAGGTTACTCTCGGCCTTGGGCCAAATGACAGTCACGTTCAGAGGGGGGATAGGGCGAGGAGGGTTAGCCCACTATTTCCATAGGTCGTTGGAATTGTAATGGGGCCTTTTGGTCCTCACCAAGCACATTGAGTGATGCCATTGGTTCCCACAATCTTCTTTTTCTTACAGAGACATGCGAACCCCATGTGAACCCCACCCCTAATCTCAAGGTACCATTGGATTTGGGCATGCAGACGGGAGACACATTCTGACAGTGTGAGAGGATCTGGGGGAGTTACCTACCTTTAACGAGACTCCCTTCGTAGTCAAGTTTCCATGTTGTCTTCAGATGAGCACGCTAGATTTTTATGGGTTTGGCTACACCAAGATCATCACTGTCTTCGCGATAGTTACTTTGCAACTTGTTATTTCCCCCCTGCCTCATCACCTTTGTGACTCATAGGGAGTCTGAGGGGGACCCGTTCCTTGATCTCTACGAGGACATATATCATTACTCTTCTCAGGGGGATGTGATTCTTTTGGGCGACTTCAACGTCCTAACCAGGAGTATATAGATTTCCCTTCACGACAGAGTTGACGACATTCTTGGACAACCCCTAATCCACATCTCCCCCCCCCCCCTCATGCCACCTTTTTACCAAACTAGACGTCAGAAGCGCAGCAAGAGCTCTGAATCCCAACAAAGCTACTGACGAAGAAGGCCTTCAAACGGAATTCCTCAAGCATGGTAGTAAGCCCCTTGAATCATATCTTGCCAATACTTTTAACCATGTGGTCTGCTCAAGCTTTCCCCCTGCTTGGAACATACACATCATCTGCCCTATCCACAAGTCTAGAGTATTTCTAATCCAAATAACTATTGAATTATTATGGTAGGTCACATGTTCTCTAAACTTTACATCACAAGTCTACATCAGTGGCTTTCTGCAAAACTAGAGCAACGAAATCTCAGAGCCAGGGGGCAAGATGGTTTATGTCCAAACCACGAGATGGTTGACCACATATTACACTGCAATCCACCATCGAGGAGGCCCCTCATCATTCTTCGAGAGTTTACAGCTACTTTATTGACTTCCGAAAAGCGTTCGACACAATACTGAGGGAAACACTTTTTTAGAGACTCGGTGACATTGGGATCTCCAAGACTCTCTTGGAAGCCATCATGAGATTGTATGAGTCTTTTATTGGACACCTAAAGTTGTCTCGCGCCCTATCAAATTTCATTCAGAGTACCATTAGTGTTAGGCAGGGTTGCCCTCTCTCGCCTACCTTTCTTGGGATTTATATCAATGACTTGGAGTCTTTCCTCCAAGATCACACTCAAGAAGGGGACGGTTGCCTTCAATATCAGGTGTTGATCTCTCGACAGGTGCCTTTATGCTAAGGACTTGGTTTTATTGGCCTCTACCCCCGAGGATCTGTAGAGACAACTAGATGCCCTAACCAATTTCTTTGACCTTCGACAATTGAAGGTCAACCTAGGTAAAACCAAGGTTATGATATTCAATGCATCAAAGAAATCCCTTACAGACTTGCGTATTTTATTTTCAAGGAGAAGAGATTGAGATCACCACATCTTACATTTACCTAGGAGTGCAGTTCACAGGACCTCGTTTTAGAATGAGGCAAGTCCTCCAGACCAGACTCAACAAAGGGTATGGCTCCCTTGCCCTTATCAAGAGACAGTGCTTTCAAAGTCAGTTTCAATACATCTCTTCCAAACTCCACCTCACGGACGCAATTATTCGACCTGCGATCCTTTATGGCTCTGAGGTCTAGGGGCCAAGCTTGGTACAGACGAATTGGGCTCAGATGGAGAGAGTCCAGATATTGCTTCTCAGACGCATCGTAATATGCAAAAATATAGTTCCACATCCTATTATCTAGGCAGAGTTCTGTGCGCATCCATTCCTCCTCGAGCTCATCTTTCACCTAGTCTCTTTCCTCCATAGGGTTAGATCTCTCTAAGACTCGGCGGTCGAGAAAGAGTGTTACCCCTACCTAGCACTTTGCTCCTCGGAGGCCCTCGCTTCAGATCAGTCTATAGGCCATGCACGTGGGTGGTTTTCGAGAGGCATCACGACTCCTCCAGTCTGTGGTCGTTTCCCCAAAGCGCGCGCCTTCCCTCATTCAAATTCTCTCTTGATGTGTTGTAATCTTTTGCCGACAAAACAGGTGTTGAACCAGTCTATCAAAGAGAATATCTATCACTATACATGGAGGTCACATGTATTTCATCTCCTACGAGCCTTAGTCCGAATATTTCTTTCTATTTGAAGCATTTATTAGAATTGCAGGATGGCCTTATCATCTGGCTTCCCTACTTGTGCCGACATTGGATGCACTCTCTAAGGATACCCCTGGGGAAGCTTCGTGTTGGCTTGCATCGCCTTAGAGTTGAGACCATTGTTGTACGGAACCCCCCTCCCCCCGAATCTATACTAAGATTCGCATCCCATACAGATCCGTGGGGGATCCGCCACCAGATCTATGGTTTGAAAATCCGGAACCGTGGATCAGGCAGGAAAACACGGTTCGTGGGATTTCGGAACTATGTCGACCTGATCCGCGGTTCTCCAGCGGCGGATCTGCGACAGATCAGACACAAATTTGTACGGAGCTCGAGCAGATATGATGCAAGACATGCGGTTCCACGCGGCCGACCTAGAGAAGAGAGGCTTGAGGAGAGCTTCGAGGAGTGAAGGAAGAGGAACTAGGAGTAGTGAAGGAGGACTTCCATCTACAAGAGCTAAAGAGGTGAGTGCAGGTAAGTGTTGTTAGTATTTTTTCTCCTCCCTCTCCTACTCTTTCCCATTCTTTCTTCTTGCTCATTTCATTGCAGGTTGTCTATCTATATTCATATTCCAAAATGATGTTCTTTTGGCTTCTATGTATCATTCCACTTTTGGCTTCTATTATTCTTTTGGCAAGGGGGAGTAGGAATAGAAGGGAAGAAAAACAAGAGGATAGTGGTCCCTCTTACCCACCACTCCGTGGGTGATATCACTGGAAGAAATTTTTTCTCGATGATGCACCTCAGCCGGCAACCAGCAGCCCTCAACTAGCTCGTTGTGCCATTTCTCTGCCACCTGAGCCAGCCATGTGGTCCCTCACCCATATGTATTGACCGTATGTTTGCAGATGGGCCTCTCGAACATAAAGGTATGTCTTTTCATTTGATAATTGAGTATTGGGTTTACTTATCATGGGCACTTATGAGCATGGATTGATGGGGGGATTCAGCGGAAAGAGTGGGCTTAGTTTGTGCTTTTGTCCCCTTGACCTCTTTTGGATGTTACCCTTGGATTTTAGTCTCGTGGGATCTCCTTTATTGACCATTTGGTTTTAGGGCGGTACTTCTTGGGAAACCCCAACTTTGGTTGCATGGTCCCACTCCCTTATCCACATATACCACTCCCCTTTCATTCAATATACCCCTATTCATCATATTTCTCACCTGCGTCTGCATAGGTTTAGCCTCCCCATTCCCTTTCCCCCACCTTGGGTCAAGCTTGGAATGATGCCCCGGAGGTTGAAGTAGCTAAAAAGAAAAGTACAAGCATAAATGGCCACATTCAACAGGAAAATATACCACAAGATGCAAAAGATAGTTGGGACAAACATAATTTGCACGTGGGCAAAAGCCAATACATGAGCTCCACCCCATACCCATGGCCATCACCTTAGTTCCATAGGCCCTAGATGAGCCTCCTTTATCATTCAAGAACCCATGATTGTCCCAACCAGGGTTGCGGGGGAGCGATCGCCCCCCCCTTGAATCCACTCCCAGAGCACGGTCCCTCGAACTCGCTCCCAGAGCTAATGCGTAGAGAGTGATATTTATGACAAAGATCCCTATACAGATCCAGAGGTAATGATAAAGATACCTTTGGATATTAATGCTTAGAGGGTGATATTAATGACAAAGATCTTGATTTTCCCAGAGCACGGTCCCTCGAACTCGCTCCCAGAGCTAATGTGTAGAGAGTGATATTTATGACAAAGATCCCTATACAAATCCAGAGGTAATGATAAAGATACCTTTGGATATTAATGCTTAGAGGGTGATATTAATGACAAAGATCTTGATTTTCCAACAAGACTCAAAAATTAGACATTTCTCGTGGCAACAAGAGGCCCAAGCATTAGCTATAGAGAATAGATTTACTTGTCTTTTCTAGTTTCTAGTAGTTTTTATAATTGTTGACTCTTTCATATTCATTATGATATCTTTTGTAAACAATATTATGACAATTTAAGTTTGAGGTTGGCAATTATAACTCATTGGTAATGAATTATGAATACGATGCTTCGTGAAAGTTGAAAGTTGTTTCATTTCATTCCATTTTATAGCATTTCATTTCATGTTAGATATTCTTTGTTTAATGGTTACACTTAGCTTACAAGTACAACTTTGGTGATCGATGATGATAAATGTTATTTATTGAATTTTGAAAGCTTGAAACTTTAATATTGATGAATCATGAGACTCAATATGTTGTATGTTACTAACTTGTGGACATGGTTCATTAAGATTATAACTTCTAGATGATTGATGTTATATAGTTCAATCTATGTTTTTATGTTTTTTTATATCTAATTCATCATTCTACATGCTTTTGTTGACATATATGTATCAAAATATAAAAAATATATATATTAAATAAAAATTCGCTCATTGAATCGCTCCCGAACCGAGAGCTTCTGAAAATGTCGCTCTCGCTCCCCGTTTTCGCTCCCTCTCCCAAGTAACCTTGGTCCCAACCCCTGGAGAGCAATGAACCACCCTACCAAATAGGGGGTAATCACTGCTATATCTTACACATCATGCTCTTGTTCTTTGAGCCCCGAGCAGTTAATCAAATAAAAATCATAAAAGGAAAAAGGTATATCAAGAAGGGTGGAAAAATCAAGGTTGGGGCACCTCATGTACTACGATTTCTCCCTTCTATACATTATATACCCGGGCATGGGCTTCCCTTTTTCTAGCTACCCTTGTGCCCTGATATGTGACCCAAGGTTGCCCTTCTCATTCCCTATTCCATTTCACCTCTTTATCACATGCCACCACCATTTAAGGGATGTACCTTGGACATATTATCCCCTCTAAAGGTAGAAACCACCTAATAAGGTACCTGCCTAACCCCCTTTAGAGCTTGGAGACATTAGCACATTATGAAGTGTCCACTTGTTGTCCATGGTTTGTAAGCTCTTTTACCCGATTATTTTAATGACTTGTTGTACTGGAAGGCTAGGGGACGCGTTGGATCTTATGCAAGATTGCAGATGGTGTCCATTTGGGTTTGGTCTCCCTATATGGGGTCCTAACCCTCCAAACGGCTACATTGGCACACATAGGGTGTGTGTAGAGAACCATGGGCCTCCACAACAGTAGACAACACTCTATGGATCCCCAGAGATGTTTAGATATTGCTATAAATCCACCTTTTAGACGAGGAAGATGCATTTGGTACACTGTGCCCAGTTGGCCCCACAGGTGCATCACACACTTGGCAGGACTTGTACGATGACATGGCATCATTCATCCCATCATATGAGCCCTTACAAATGGTCTACAGACATCTTCGACTCATATGGAGACCCATGAGATCATTGGTGTTCCCCCACACCCACTGGGAGCACCACAGGTTTATTGTTTGGAGAACAACGGGGCATCCCCTTGTCCATCACTTTTGAGGATCATATTCATCATTATGGCACTTATGGACCTTATCAAGCCTCTTGGAGGGCCCTATGACATGCATAGATTATTAATTGACCTCTTGAGAGGCTTACTATTTTATTTGCAAGCTAGTTGGTGGGCTTGTCACCAAAAGTTAGCTAATTTGCACATTATTTTATTTTTAGGGGCTAATGTAGGCCCATTAGGTAATTCGAACTCCTAATGAGTGTATAAAAAGGAGTTGGATTTATTCATTTGTACCATCACTTGGATTTGGATCATTCTCTCATTAGAGAACTTCGCACTTTTTCCTTGGTGGATATTTTTGGATGATGGATGAATTTTGATGTATGGATTGGATTCTTCTTATCTTGAAGCTTCTTATTTGCAAATGTGTTGTTGGTTGGATATATTCTCTTACATGTAAGTGCCATTTAAACGCTATTTTTTTCATTTTGCTGCATACATTGGTTATGAGATCCTCGCTATTTTTAGGGCTAATTGTTGCATGCGTTTAATGAAATTATGTTTCTATTTAGCTTATCTCTATGTATGGGCCATGTTGGATGAATGAATTTTCCTCTAGATCGTGTTATCTCAATAAGCCTCTTCCATTTGCAACGAAGTATAAATGCTTTTAATGCCACTTTTCTTCTCTTTCCCTTAACATTGGACGAAGTCGACTTTCAGAGCCTCCTTGAACAAGAAACGAAGTCCATCTTCACAGTTTTCCTAGGCCCCATATCCCCAAGAGGAATTAAGCACTGATCCATCAAAGGGTGGTCATTTAAACCATATTTTTTACATTTTCCTCCCTCTTCTAGGTCTAGCCACATTGGTCCACCTAGGGCATCAATTTCCCGGGAAACTAGCCCTAGAAAAATTTAGATATCCTAGGGTCTACTGCACTGGTGTGCCCTCAAGGTCTCCTCTAAATTTGAAGAAATTTCGACAGTGGGATTGTGAGATATCTCAAGCCCCAGGTTCAAAGTTTGCCCTGGTGTTCCTAAGGTTAGTACCTCATAGGATCAATTTGACAGCTTTAGGTGAAAATTCTTGTTTGATCCTTTCCCATTTTTTTGGTCAGGGTAAAAATATCATCTTGCTAGATTCCATTCCCTTAACCTGGGTCGGGTCGACTTGGCCCGATGTCGTCCCATTTCTCATCAAAGACAATTCATCAAGGGCAACTCGGGAATCCAAGTTCTATAAGGATTTTAGGGATTGGGAGATTCATTTTCAAGTCATATTCCTTTAACCTAACCCTCAAATCCTCACCTCTTTTCCCTAGAAAGTCGTGTACCTTGCTTAAAGAGCAAGCAAGCTCCATTCTTAATCATATTCTAGGGAAAGGGTATTTAAGCTCACTTCACATCTATTTGTTGATCCATCCTTTATAAGTGAATTCCTAATTACTGGGTCTCCTCCCATTGGTGAAAGTCCATAAAGAGCAAGGAGTCTTATTTGTGGTGACAATGGGCTAAGTCTCCATCATTTCCCTTGACCAAGCAGTTTCCCTCTTAGGAGTACCTTTTAGGTCCCCTGTTGGCTTGAGTGGTAGCAGTCCCCATATGAGTGACCCAATGTATGATGAGGAGGAAGGGTTTGAAGAGGAAGGGGATGAAGAGAACACTGAAATGCTAGAGGGGAAAGTTGCATTGACACCTATATGGAATTTTGTGACCAAACTTGAAGGGGAAAAGGCGGTGGAAGCTACAGGTTTTTGTTCACTCATGGTTTTCATGGAGGAAAACCATATAGTGGTTCATATAATCGTGTGAGGAGGCATCTTTGTGGGGTGTTGGATAGTGATGACAAAAAGGGTTTCATGGGGATAGCAATTTGCCCAAAGGTTCCAGCTGAACAAAGAAGAAAGTACATCCAAATAGAAGAGGTTGCACAACAAAAATACAAGAAACAAAAACTCATTTTGAATCAAGTGCAACCTCTAGATTAGGTAGCTCATCTCCTCATGGTACTTCTCCAGTCTCTGAAAGAAGAAGAAAAATAAGGGATTTCTTGAATGTTGTTGGGAGGGATGATGTGGATGGAAAGATAGTCTGGTTTCTTTGTGCATGCAATGTACAATTCAATGTGCTTCGCTCTCCCTATTGGCATGATATGGTTAAGGCCATCAATGAAGCTCTAAAAGGATACAAGAGCCCCAGCTATCAGAAATCTAGAATAGTGTTATTAGAAAGAGAAAAAGCAAAGGTTCAAAGAGCTTTGACACGTTTTACAAATGAGTGGGTGGATTGTGGGGTATCCATTGTATTAGATGGGTGGACAAATGTTAGAAACCAACGTTTGATAAATGTCCTTGGTGTTTCTGCTAGTGGTGCAGTGTTTATTAAATGTCATGACTCCTCCTCCATCAGTGCAACTTCCCAAAACATTGTAGATCTCATATTGCAATCAATCAAAGATGTTGGTCCTAATAATGTGGTTCAAGTGATCACTGATAAGCAACAAATTGTATGGCAGCAGGAAAAATTATTGAGCGTACTCATCCACACATCTTTTGGTCCGGGTATTTGTGTGGCAGCAGGAAAAATTATTGAGCATACTCATCCACACATCTTTTGGTTCGGGTGTTTGGTGCACACATTGATCCTTTTGATGCATGATATTGTGAAGCATAAAGAATGTGGATGGATTGATGAGCTTTACAAGAGGGGGAAGAAACTCATTAAATTTATCACAGGGCATACAAGGGTAAACTACTTTTATGGCACTTACTCCAAGTTGCAATTGCTTAACCTTGCAAAAAGAGGATTTGCATGTTATTACCTCACCTTTAGGCGGCTAGTGAAGGTGAGACAAGCTTTAACTAATATGGTGAGCTATGAACCATGGGAGGAAATTAACACTGATAGAGATGGTGCTAATGTAGCCAAGGACTATTCTTGACAGTGACTTTTGGCCACAGATTAAATATGTTTTGCAATTCACCAAACCAATCTATTACATGATCAAGTTTGCAAATTCAGATCGGCCAATAATTAGGGAGGTGTGTGAGCAAATGGATAAAATGTTGGGGAAAATTAAAGACATTGTTGAGCCTAGAGATATCACCTCGTACAATTATATTCGTGCAGAGGTGGAAAAACGATGGGATATGCTAAATGTTCCATTGCATGCCTTAGCATATGTTCTGACACCTAAATACTATCATCCATCATGGATTTCAACACCAGCACTTGGGGAGGAGCAAGAAAAAATCACACATAGATCCAAAGGTTCTAGAAGGTTATATGAAAGCATTGGATAAATTAGACCCTGATGAGGAGTAGTCTGCCATGCTACGAAACATTTGAGCAACTATACGCTTAGCACTAGTCCATTTGGGAGCATGCATGCAATTAGAGATCGAGAGCAAATTTCTTCTCTTGAGTGGTGGAACATGCATGGAGGTGTTACTCCACTTCTACAATCTTTGGCATTGTGGGTGCTATCACAGGTGGTAAACAGGTCTTCTGCAGAGACATGTTGGAGCTCTTATTCTTTCATCCACAATGTTAAAAGGAACAAGTTGAGTTTAGACTGGGCAGAGAGCTTGGTTTATGTTCACTACAACTTGCGATTGTTGTCTCATTACTGTGATGATGCAAAGACTAAGAAAGACATTAAGTTTGGGATAGAAATCTAGAGAAGCCTAATTTGGGGGATGGAGTGTTGCAATTAGAGCAATTAGAGGATGCTCTTATCCAAGATGATGATGATCGAGTTGTGATGCCACCCCCATTCGGTCCCTTGGTTCCCAGGTTACATGTTTCAACACCAACAGCAAGGGTCTCATCTTCATCAATTCCACTGCCACAACTTCCAGAGCCACCGTCTTCTTCATTTCCACCATGTGGAGGCTCACATCTTGTTCATGGTGGGAGGAGAGATTAGTAGATATATTCATAGTTTACTACTTTTATCATAGATTAGACTTGTAGTGTTGTTGTGAATTTGAACTTTTTTGTCTTACTCTTCCTAGTTTAGTGTGTACTTGAGTCTTGGTGGTGGCCAAGTGGCTTATTTTGTAAACATTATTATTTGAATTTTGGACATGACTCATGTTGACAGTTGCTCACTTGCTAGATAAGTTACTTGAATGTTTGATGGTTTTATCTTCTAAATGTTTTATGTTTTATGATGTGCTTAAAAATTTGATGTATATTTGTAATTGCTAGAATCTAGATGGTTGATGCTCAAATAATTAATCATTGATGTACAATGGAATCATGGATGCCATATCTATCTTGATTTATGTAAAAATATGCATGTTTTCATGTCTTCAACAACTAATTTGGTATTTGGGATGTTTTTTTAAATATAAATGCAAAAAATATAAAATATATATATAGTAAACGCTTTTGAGATGCTTCGATTCCTATATTTTTGGGAAATGACGCTTTCGCGTCCCCACTTCCAAAAAATGTCCCCGATTCGTGCAATGTTGGTTGAGACTGACCATCATATTCCCTAGTCAGACAAAATTTGCCAGGTGTGCCATCTTCTGGAACCGGAGACTAAGTGGCACCTCATCTTCAGATGCCCTGTTTACTATGAGATCAGAGGATGTTTCCACTGTCTCTATAGGGACTCCAGGGGCTTCCTTTCTACTTTTATCTAGTACAAAGACCAAAAATGCCTAGCCCTTTTTATCAGGGAGATATTTACATACAGATATCAACTCTTGCACACATCGACTCACCCTGACATTTCTAGAACTATTACATCTTACTTCCATTTTCTTTCATCTAACCGAAACAACAAGTGGTAGGCAGGGTCTCAGTTTGCAACAGACGGGATAATGGTGAGACATCAGAGTTTTCCGCAACCCCCCGAGTCCAAGATAGACAAGTACATTTGAGAGCGACCCGCAGATGTCATACCATGCTTTAGTTGACCTACCCTTAGAGAGTTGGACGGAATGGCTCAAGGCAGAGACAGTACAGGGCACCTCCCACCTGCCAAACCTCCTCCCAGACACGGCACAATACACATAGAATGATTAGCAGCATCTTCCTTTCGGCCTTGAATGTTAGGAGTAGCACTCGCTCATCAACTCCCCCTAGGATCACGTAGTTGGATTCCCTGACGATTTTGGAGGACCTGGACAGGGAGAGATTGCCTTGCTCACCTCCCTCGCCATCGACCATCAAATTCAGAAGAAGTTGCTCCCATTCGCTTCATCTTCAGCCCCCCCCCCCCCCCCCACCTTGTGTGGAGTTGCACTGTCCAACAGCAAACATACTTCGCATTTTTCATTTTTCGTCATCTCATATGGCTTTAAAGTTTATACATTCTCTATTTATACTTTTATTTCAAGTTAGCCCTATTTTAGTCATCTCTTAGTCTTATTAGCTTTGGAGTCACAATGGAGTTGCATTTGCACTCCCACGTCTTGTATTTACACCAGATGTATCTTTTGTCCCATGGACCTAATTTTGTGGTCACCCGAGGATATTAATAAATCTTTCTTTCTTTCTTTCTTCAGAACTTTATCATGAGAAGTGAGGGTTTGGGTGGTAACAAGTCCTCCAAAACAATTCCACTATTTTGGTCCTCAAAAGAGTCGGGCTCTGTTCTCTATTCATCTACCCATGCTTTGGAAGAATCATACATCCACTACTTCTGACCAACAAATAATATCATCCTGTTAGGTTTGGATCAAAGTTTTTAATGTTTAAATAAAGGACAAATAGCTCCATTCTAGTTTAAAGAATATTTAAAAGAAATAGTTGATATCTCAAGATGCCTTCACCTAAACAGAAAATCATTTAAATTTTAAGTTTAAACCCTCCCAAATTTATCAATGGAATCAATAGCAGATCAATGAGCACAAGAAGTGTGCAATGCAGACAATTTTGAATGCTAAGGAATCAAGAGTGGAAGATACCATAGACAGTTTCTCAACCCAAAAGAAATTTGCACCACAAATAAACAGTGCCACAGAAAAAGTCAACTTTTCAAAAGTTCTTGGTTATGACTACATAGGATTCAACTATGCTTGTTTCTGGTTCTCACCCTGTGCCACTCAAACATTTTCCCAAAAGTGGTGTGAGACCCTCTTCAATATACAGAAGAGCCATCGTGATAGATGCTACGCATACAAATTTTGGCAGACATGGGTACCCAAACAAAATCTCACGGAGATAAATGAAGAGCTCTCGATAAGCATATACCAGATGTAAAGCAATTCTAGAATTTAACCATAACCTAGAGTACAAAATCATGTTGCATAAATCACAAGCTAGAGCAAAAGATCATGTCTCACAAAGCAGAGCAAATAGCATTGTGATGCCATACAACCTATGTTGCATGAGTTTCCGATATGTGGGTATTTTGGGTACGAGGGAACAAGTGTCTGGTACGACTAGAAGCTTTGCCTAAATTTACAGGAAACATCAAGTTGGGAGCGGCAATAATATAATATATTAAAATTTAATGTATATTAAAAGTAAAAATAAAATAATTTATTTATTTCATTTCAAAACTTGCCAATTAAATTCCATCCTGCAGATTCCATCTTGCAATGAAATATGTAAAAGATTGAACTTTGAAACACTGCCAGAAAAATCAAAATATTCATCCATCAACAACTTGCCAATGAAATCCCTTGCCAGCAAAGAAACATGAGGAACTCCTAAACCAAAAAAAAAGGCCATTATTACTTAATTATTATGTGATTTCATGCAACACTATATTATATTCAGGTTTGGAAATTTATAAAAGGAAATTGATTAACACGCTACTCTTTCTTGTTCTGACCATCATTGTAATTTGTTGAATCTTATCATTAAAGCTTCAAGATAGACTTCAAGAAAGTAGACATATTTGCAATTGTTGAACTTCAAAATTTGCAACAGAAGTTGCCAAGGAATGACTGGCAACTGTCTATATTTTGTTGAAACCTTTGCTACATCTCCACATCTCTATCGCTTTACAAAGCCCATGCAGTGCAGCCCCCTGACCTATCATGTATCACTTCGAAAATAAACAAATGGTGCTTTCTCTACTCAAAATAGGTACCCGAAAGGTGAAAATCTGCTCAAAATAGGTACCCGAAATGTCAAATTTGTTGTAGTGAAGCTCCCAAAAAGCTCCAAAGTACCGTTTGAAGCTCTCAACGATTTTGGAAAGTTTACTTTCAACTCTCAAGCTCCCAGGAGCGCAGGAGCGTGGGGTACGTGCTCTCCAATGGGTGGGAGCGGTACCCGTGTTACTATGCATACAACAGAAGTTAGAAAGAGTTGTATGTAGATCACTGCAAGCCAGGTGAGAAGACTTAATCGCTAGACATGGCAATAGCCTGATATGGGTGTGCCAATCCAGACTGATCTAGATGTGTAATATTCCTAATTAGCAGCAGCTAATTAGTAATATTAATTTTGGCCAGTTTTGCTTTTCTAATGTTAAAGTCAGTTAATAAAGTGGGTGACGAGACGCATAACCCATACTTAATAAATAATCATTCCCTAAAGTCACATGAGCACATATTTACTTGATAGCATGGGGCCCAAGAGGGTGAAGTGGCAGCATGAGGGAAGAGCCAGCTTGGGCAGCGTGGGCCCATGACAGCGCAATGAGAGAGGGACAGCGTGGGCCAAGAGGGACAGCGCAGTTTGGTGGGGCCCAAATGAGAGCAAGGCTCTCAAAGCATAAAAGGGGGAGAGGCTCCTCATTCTTTCATTCTATTATGCATCTCTGATTTCTGTCTTTTGACATTGAGCACGCTTTTACTATTGAGAGAAGTCTGCAAGTGTTGTTTAGCACACCGGGTGTCTCCGAACAGAGATCCCAACCTCAACCCCGGGGGACTTCGAGTGCCTGCTCGAGTGAGGAGTTCTACCCATAATTTTGCAGGAGGGAGCCATAGCATCTTCAACCAAGATTACGCATTTGCTTGGACAATGCAGTCTCTTGGAGGGATCACGCAGTTCATGGTAGAGGCAATTTCGGGAGTGAGGAGATATCGGGGATTTTAGCCCGTGGTTATTATGAAGGGACCAGCCCTTCACCATTCATCATTTTGATATAGGAGGAGGCCATCATTTGCAAAGGATCATTCAGGGCCAGCGTATTTCACTGGGATAGCATTATTTCCCAGGGGAGGTCAAATTCCAGGGTCAGCCATTCCGAGATTCCTTTGTAGGCTTTTCTGGGTTATTGGAGGAGAGTTCATTTCCAGAGTTTCACATTTTTCTGAGAAGGGGAACAGCCCCAAAGAGTCATTCCATTCCAGCAGTAGCAGCAGTCCGACAGCAGCAGCAACAGCATCTGGAGATTACACAGTCCATGACAGAGCAGCCATTCCTTGAGCATTTCCGAGAGTATTTCCCATCTTGCCTTGAGCAAGCCAAGGTGCCATCATAATGATCACCTTTGTACTCATCTTTATCTTTCATTTATATAATAAAATGGCTCAGCGTTTCTCCATATTTGCATTATTTGTATGATGTCTCTCTATTTGTTGTAGTTGCTTGTTTATGTTGCTTTGTATTATTGTTTATTTCTATTTGGAATATTACAGTGGTATCAGAGCTCATAGACTTGGCTCAGCCTGTGGAGCAGATTAGTCTATGACATCGGCAGAAAAACCATATATCACTTACCGGGGAAGGAAGTACAAGGACCAAGAGCAGAGGCTTGAGGCCACTTTTGGAGAAGGAGATTCCGTTCCAGTAGTGGACGCAGAGGAGGAAGAGCCAATGGCAAAGGAGAAAGATGAAGGGAGGGAATTCGGGCAACTCCTCCTAAAGTTTGTGCAGGATCTATCGAGGAGGATCGAAGAGATGGGGCAAAAGTTTACTGCAGACCAAAGACAGCATGAAACCCCAAGGGGTTTTCACATCGGAGAAGAGTCCAGCAGTTCCCACCATTTGTAGGAGCAGCTTACAGCGCAACAGGTTGTGTCACTTACTCCCCCACGTTCCACGATACCCACATTCCTGACTGCAAGCACCGAAACGAGAGCACCTCAGGAGTCGAAGCCGGTTCATATGGGGGATTATTTTGCCGAGTATCAGTCCTATGGGCGAGAGTTTGGTGAAGCTCTTACTTTCCATGATTTTGTTCAGCTCAAGAAGGACAGTCAACCCCGTAACCAGAACAGCGGGGTAGATAAACACAGGATGGGGACGTACAGCATACAGTGGGCAGGTTTTTCTTGCCAACATTTGACGGGTCCTCAAAATGTTCGGCAAAGACTTGGGTGGAGAAGCTGGATATTTATTTCCAGCTCAACCAAATGGCAGAGGGAGAGGCCATCAAGGTGGCAGCGTTGCACCTTGTGGGAGAGGCCCGCGATTGGTGGTTCCACGGGATGGCCACACTGGGTCACTCAACAGTGATAGCGTATGCAGAGTTTACACGGAGACTGGTAGAGCGGCTTGGCCGAAGGGATCTGGAAGAGCACTTTGTTGAGTTGACCAAGCTCAAGCAGACCGGGAACCCGAAAACCTACATTTTCAAGTTCTTGAGGCTTTCAGTGATGGTGCCTGACTTGTCCTCAACCAGGATGATCTACATGTTTATTGATGTGTTGGCAGAACCTCTGTGTGGATTAGTTAGATCCACGAGGCCTGCTACACTTCATGATGCATTTGGGAGGACCAGGGATTTGCAGGATGCTCTACCCAGGACCAAAGCTCCTTTCCCCCAGAGACTGGCATTTCAACCGATGGGGAAGGACACGAGGGTTCCACCTCTAACGGGGAACCAAGGCCGGGGGCCTTTGGACGATGATACCCAGAGAGATTTGAGATGGAGGAAGTTATGCTTCACATGCTAGGAGCCATGGGCGTCAAGACATCGATGTGCCACAAGGAAGGCGCACTACATAGAAGTATTCTTCGACAGTGACGAGGAATAAGTTGCATACGAGAAGATAGAGGCAGGAGGCAGCGCTGTGGTGCGGAGAGGGGACCATCCACCCCCTCCACCCCCAGGAGCAGGAGGGGCAGCGTTTGCACCTACTGGGGGAGTCCTTGCTTCTTTGCAAGGGGTACCCAAGTATTTGACATTGCGTGTCCGCGGCACAGTGTAGGGACAGCCTGTTTCAATGCTAGCTGACAGTGGGGCCACCCACAACTTTATTGATGCACAGTTGGTAGAGTGGAGGGACATACCGACAAAGAGCTTTGATGGATTTTCAGTACTGGTACCGAGTGCCAGAACTATGTAGTGTGCTAGATATCTACTGGCGTTGGCAGTGACCATGGGGACTTACACTCTGACGGATCATTTCTTTGTGGTGGACATTCCAGACACCAACCCGATACTGGGAGTGCAATGGTTGATCACGTTGGGGAAGGTCACTACGGACTGGGAGACTCTGGAGATGGAGTGGACAGACAAGAAGACCGGTAAACATGAGATGATCCGAGGCATGCACACTTATCCCTTGCAGACAGATTTAGCACAATGGATGGAGGCAGACTTCCGGAAGGGAGACAGAGTAGGCAGTGGAGTTGCGTGTTTCAGAGGCAGGAGCTACAAGACAGGCAGTTCACCCAGATGCGCAATCGATTTTGGACAGATATGCTGCAGTTTTTGGGGATATACCTCCAAGGCAACCACCGAATCGGGGGTTTGAGCACACCATCGAGCTTGGGCAAGGCATTCAGGTCGTGATTATTACACCCTATAGGCACCCCAAAGCCTACATGGATGAGATTGAGAGAGTTATTCATGAGCTCTTAGCGTTGGGAAACATCCAACCCAGCACTAGCCCTTTTGCTTCTTCTGTCGTACTGGTGAAGAAGAAGGATGGCACACTGAGGATGTGCATCAATTATCTGGCTCTCAACAAGAAAACCATGAAGAACCGATACCCCATTCTGCGGATTGCTAAGCTGATGGACGAGCTGAGGGGATTGAAGTTCTTCTCGAAGATTGATATGCGGTCGAGCTACCATCAGATCCAAGTGAGGGACCAAGATGTCCCCAGATGTCACTATGGCCATTTTGAGTTTTTGGTGACGCTCTTCAGGCTAACCAATGCATCGGCGACCTTCCAGTCATGTATGAACCACATCTTCTGTGGTCAGTTGAGGAAATTTGTGCTGGTATTCTTCGACGATATCTTGATATACATCCGGCCATGGGAGGAGCAACGGCGGCACATTGAGGTTGTATTGTGTATTTTGGAGGAGCAGCAATTTTATGCTAAGCTCTCCAAATGCGAGTTTGGGCTGACAGGGATGCTCTATTTGGGGCACATCATTGGTGTGGACGGAGTGAGAGTCCACGAGGAGAAGATTCGGGCCATTCGGGATTGGCCAGAACTGAGGAACGTGATTGAGCTCTGGGGTTTGTAGACATCTGCACCTACCACCGAAGGTTCGTCAAGGGGTTTTTCCAACTTGTTGCACCCCTCACAGATCTTACCAAAAAAGGGGCATTCAGTTGGACGGACACAACGCAAAGGGCCTTTGACAAGCTCAAGGAGGTAATGAGACGCTGTCCAGTTTTGGTTTTGTCGGATTTCACGCAACCCTTTGTTTTGGAGTGTGATGCCTCAGGAGAGGGGGTGAGCGCAGTCTTGATGCAGGGGGGCCACCCCATAGCTTTCGAGAGCAGGAAGCTATTGCCGCATGAGAGGTTGTATCCCATATACGACAATGAAATGTTGGCTATCATGCATGCACTGGCCAACTTTCGGTAGTACTTGGTGGGGAACAGGTTCAGGGTGAGGACTAACCACAACAGCCTCCGGTTCTTCTTAGAGCAGAAGCAGTTGCGGGAGAGGCAGCAGAAGTGGGCCAGCAAGATCCAGGCATATGACTTTCACATTGAGTATGTCAAAGGGAAGAAAAATGTGGTGGTCGATGCTCTATCACGCAGACTGGCAGCGTTGTCTCTGATGAGCCTAGACAGAGACTGGAGGTCTTAGTTACTGGTGGAGTACTCCAAGGACAGTTTTTCCTGTGAGATATTGGATGGTTAGATCACAGATGACAGGTACAGGGTGATGGATAAGGTGATATACTTCAGAGACAGGATCTTCTTGACTGGGAGCTCTCAACTCAAGGAGAAGGTACTGCATGCCTCACATGACTCACCATTATCAGGGCCACCAGGGGTTCACCAAGACCTACAGGGCCATCAGGGAGAGGTTCTCTTGGAGAGGCCTCAAGGAGGATGTAATCCGGCATGTCAGGGAGTGCGAGGTGTGTCAGCGAGACAAAGAAGAGATGAGCCATCCAGCAAGATTACTACAGCCACTTCCCATTCTGGAGGGGAAATGCGAGAGCATTTCGATGGACTTCATCACGAGGTTGCCCACGGTGCATCCTGCAGGGCAAGAATTGCATATTTGTGGTCGTTGATCGCCTAACAAAGTATGCACATTTCTTCGCTATATCAGCAAAGTATACAGCAGCACAGGTAGTGGGGTTGTTCTTCAGGGGTATCTTCAGATTGCATGGTCTTCCGAAGACCATTGTTAGTGATCGGGACAGCCATTTCATGGGCGGCTTTTGGCAGGAGCTCTTTCGTTTGGAGGGTACAGAGTTGACTCTGAGTACCAGTTATCACCCTCAGACGAACGGGCAAACATAGATAGTGTACAAGTGGTTGGAATGCTACTTGCGAAACTATGTCGTCGGGTAGCAGAAGGCATGGTTACGTTGGTTGCATTTGGGAGAGTACTACTACAACCCCACTTTTCACATGTCCGTTAGTATGTCTCCATTCTATGCTTTGTATGGATACCATGCTTTGACTTTTGCTGATGTGATGTTTGGTGCTAGCAAGGCCCCCAAGGCCAAGGACTGGATCCAAGAGAGTGAGGATATACTCCGGGCTCTTAAGGATAACTTAGCTACAGCACAAAACCATCAGAAGTTGTATGCCGACAGAGGATGGGTTGAGAGGCAATTTGAGGTAGGGGACTTGGTCTACCTACGACTTCAGCCATACCGGCAGTCCACGCTTAAGCAAAAGGGTGCCGAGAAGCTCAAGCCCCGCTTCTATGGACCTTACAGAGTGATCCGCAGGATTGGGGAGGTTGCATATGAGCTAGAGCTTCCTACAGGTAGCTGATCCCAAACATCTTCCACGTATCATGCCTGAAAAAGGCATTGGGGCAGCAGGTGACTGCAATAGAGGAGCTTCCACCGACAGATGATGAGGGGCATTTGGTGTTGCAGCCAGAAGTCATCATAGACAACAGGGAGAGACAGCTACGGAGCAAGACAGTCAGAGAGTACTTGGTGAGGTGGAGAAACTTGCCGGATGAGGAAGCCACTTGGGAGAGTGAGAAAATCTTATAGCCTTTGCAGTGGCTTGAGGACAAGCAACATTTTCGCAAGGAGGATTGTAATATTCCCAATTAGAAGCAGCTAATTGATAATATTAATTTTGGCCAGTTTTTCTTTTCTAATGTTAAATTCAGTTAATAAAGTGGGTGATGAGACGCATAACCCATACTTAGGAAATAATCATGTTGAACCCTTAGTTAGCTGAGAGGGTGGCGGGGGGGAGGTGAATCAGTTTAATGCATTCATGGACTTTTAAACTTTCTTTTATACTTATTTACACCTTCATTTCATAATCAGTTTAATGTATAAATGGAACAACAATCTTAATAAGTGAGCAGCAGGTATTAAGCAGATTAAATACAGAATATCAACACATAATCATCATGCACATAGACAACAGATATAAGTGGAAACTGGAAACCCATAAGGGAGAAAACCACATCTTATTATTGTTGTGATGCAAAGGCAAGCTCCAACTCCCTCTCACCGCTAATTTTCTGTAGGCTCCAAACTACAGGAAGCTACTACCTCAATTCTGCAAGCTACAACTTGCAAGGAAGCTCCAACTCCCATCTATTTTCTGCATGCTACAACCCATAGGAGGCTCCAACCTCAACCAGCTACAACTGGACATCTATCAAGCTAAAACTTAATATGGAAGCACCAACTTCCCCCCACTACAATGAAAACACATGTTGATTTACCTGGATATCAGCTCTGTTCTATTCCTTCTTCACTATTGTCCTCCAGCCTTCATATCTGCCTTATATCATCTCTGGATCTACACAGCTTCTCTATCTGCTCTTTCTTCTTCTTATTCTTCTACTCTCTAACCTCTTTATGCATATGACAGTAACATCATTTATAGAGATCACCTCATAATTGTTTGCATTCCATATGGGAATATGAAATGAACAGGTATGACTCTTTGCCTTCCACCTTCTCATTTTCTTTCCCAGCACATTCAGAATAATATAACAATATGTACACATTTCAGTATTACAGTGGAGTTTTGCTTTGCCTACAAAGACTTGCCTTTGCATCACAAACAATAAAAAATAAATAATACATTTTTAGTTATAATCACATATTTACTCAGCCCTTTCAGCGTCTTCGCTTTGTTGTGCGTTTGTCCTTTTCTACTTGTTGTCTTGTGTCTTTTCTGTTTCTATCGTTATATGCCACCTTTGTTGTATAACTGCCCTTTTCTTTTATTACTTTTCTTTTGCGTTCAGCCTTTTCATCTGCCCGTGTTGGCGCACCACTGTTCCGCCCGTGTTCCTCGTCCTTTGAATTGCGTTCAGATTATTCCTTTGTGACCTATGGGATATGGCCCACATACAACTCCCTTTATACCTGCGGCAGATTACAAATCCGGGCATTAATCAACATACATACGTTTAAACAATCAACAGCGCATATATATTTAAACATACATACAATTAGCAGTCAATAGTGAAACTTTACACTATGGCGCATACAACATACACGGAACAAAGGCTATTGGGTCCCACAACGCTTGACCAATCATATCTCATCGCAAATCCTTGCCCGTAGGTTTCCCACTTTACCGTTAGCGATAAACCTTAAACCTTGTGATCTGCGATCTGCGCTCATGCGCAGTGCTGCCACGTGGATTCCCTTCATCACATCGCATCGCATAAACCTTACCGCATCGCAACCAACATAACATTCCTTGCGATATCTTTGAAGTTACCTCCTATTTCTTGCGGTATGCGATGTTGCTCAGGGTCGACACATGTCCCTCCATTTCGCATCGCAAAATATTTAACTTAACCTGCGGTCACCTTATTGCTATCCTTTAAGCGCTACGATGTGTGGTATGCGGTTCGCCATCCGCCATTGATCTGCCCCCAGATCTAACGGTCCTCATCTGATCGCACTTTGCACTTTATAATATTTACTTTGTGGTTATATTCTATTTCTTGCAATGAGTGATATTGCGTTGTGTCGTCGCGTGTCCCTTCTTCACTTCGCATCGCAACTGATTTAACTTACCTTGAGACGCCTTAACACTTACCCGCTATACTTTGCGATTTGCGTTTTTGATCTCCGCCGATGTGATCATCACCGTTGATCTGCCCAGATCTACGGTCCTCGTTGTTGCTTGCAATTCGATTGTATTTCTACCCCGCTTATCTTACGATGAATCATATCCGTCCATTTCTTGCCTTTGTTTTTGTGATCTAATCCCGACCGTCTGCTCGCCTTCGCGCGGCTCTTCTTCGCCTCTTCTGCCTGCTTTGATCTCAGCCGTCCATCTCTTGCCTTTGTTGTTGCGATCTAATCGTGACCGTCCATTCACCTCACTTGGAATTCTTCAAAGACTTTTCTGCCTTAGTCTATTTTCCGTTCGTTTACGTTGTCCCGCTCTGTAACTCCAGTTTCTGCACATTGTTCCTCCTGTGCTTGTCTTGGTTGCTTCTCTGCTGCCTTGCTGCATCTCTGTTGCCTTTGCTGCATTTGTTGCCTCTGCTGCATTTGTTGTTTTGCTACCTCTGCTGCATTCGTTGTTTTGTTGCCTCTGCTGCCTTGTTGCCTTTGGTGCCTTCTTACCTGCATTCGCTGCCTCTTTGCTGCCTCTGCTTTAGGTTATACTTCTATTGATGTTCCTTTGCCTCTCTGTTGCACAATGTCTGATCTGCTCCTTTACATTATAACCAATGATTCTGGTGTTGCTCCTATCTGTATCTTTGCCATCAATGACAATATTTCCAACAAATCATTCCCTAAAGTCACTTGAGCACATATTTACTTGACAGCGTGGGGCCCAGGAGGGTGAAGTGGCGGTGTAAGGGAAGACGCAATGTGGGTAGCTTGGGCCCATGACAGCACAATGAGAGAGGGACAGTGTGGGCCAAGAGGGACAGCGCAGTTTGGTGGGGCCTGAATGAGAGCAAGGCTAGCAAAGCATAAAAAGGGGAAGAGGCTCCTCATTTTCTCGTTCTATTATGCATCTGTGATTTTTGTCTTTTGACATGGAGCATGCTTTTGCTGTTGAGCGAACTCTGCAAGTGTTGTTCAACACACCGGGTGTCTCCGAGCGGAGATCCCAACCTCAGCCCCAGGAGACTTCGAGTGCCTGCTCAGGTGAGGAGTTCTACCCATAGTTTTGCAGGAGGGAGCCATAGCATCTTCAGCCAAGATTACGCATTTGCTTGGACAGCGCAGTCTCTTGGAGGGATCACGCAGTCCATGGTAGAGGCAGTTCCGGGAGTGAGGAGATATCAGGGATTTTAGCCCGTGGTTAGTGTGAAGGGACCAGCCCTTCACTATTCATCATTTTGATACAGGAGGGGGCCATCATTTGCAGAGGATCATTCAGGGCCAGCGTATTTCACTGGGATAGCGTTATTTCCCAAGGGACATCAAATTTCAGGGTCAGCCATTCCGAGATTCCTTTCTGGGCTTTTCTGGGTTATTGGAGGAGAGCTCATTTCCAGAGGTTCACATTTTTCTGAGCAGGGGAACAGCCGCAAAGAGTTATTCCATTCCAGCAGTAGCAGCAGTCCGGCAGCAGCAGCAGCAGCATCTAGAGATTACGCAGTCCATGACAGAGCAGCCATTCCTTGAGCATTTCTGAGAGTATTTCCCAGCTTTCCTTGAGCAAGCCAAGGTGCCATCATTCTGATCACCTTTGTACTCATCTTTATCTTTCAGTTATATAATAAAATGGCTCAGTGTTTCTCCATATTTGCATTATTTGTATGATGTCTCTCTATTTTCTGTAGTTGTTTGTTTATGTTGCTTTGTATTACTGTTTATTTCTATTCGGAATATTACAGAATGTTTGCAAAAGAAGGCAGATGGGAGTCATAGACATTATTTACAGAGGCCATGAAGAAATATGTGCAGATATTATATTGCAGATAGTTGCGTTAACATGCACAATGCACGGAGATGCCATAATAAGTTTTGACATCAGCTTCCAGAAATCCTTTTGCAGACATTTACTAATTGCCTACATGCAAATAGATACAAAGATTGTATCTTTGCAGACAAGGTTACAGTAATGTGAAAAAGATAAGACAGTCACAGAACGATGAATTCATCTATGGCATCAATGGATAAGTAGCGCTACAGAAGACCAGGTCGATCTTTTCTTTTTATACAAGTAAAATTTATATTTCTGATCAGTGACAACATTGCGTTTAACAGAGAAAAATGATGAATATTGCACATATGGGTCAGAATTATTTTGGATGAATAGTCAGTTTGCAAACCAGACAGACTTTGCACTCCTAGCATAATACCACAAAGCTTGCTCACAAGCTGTCCCACAAGAAATGTTCTCAGTTATAAATAGATTCCTAGTATCTGACAGGAAATCTCTATAACGTAAAAAGTATAGCTGACACTTAGTGTCTAATGGAGTTTTCCAAATAGATCCCCAATTGTGTTCTCCAAATAGTCCACATGTAGAATCTAATGGAGGATTTCTGCAGAAGTGAAAAATAAGAAACGGCAGCCACAACGTGTCTGACAGAAAGCATATTTACAGGATTTGTATATACATTTTGGCGTACATTATTGAAGATTGAACTCTGAAATTGTTATTTTATGGGCTAGTATTCCATTCATAGTTTGAGAAACAAGGGATATCATATATATATATATATAAGGATAAGGCATCGTTGATGTCATTGATGTCTATAGTTGAAAGAAAATCTGTCAGGGAAGTCTCCAAACAGAGGGGATGCCCAATAGTAATCGTTGTCTTAGGAATTCCCCCTTCAACATGAGGGTGATATAACACCAACAATGGGTCCTGGTGAAGCAGTGGATGTTTTTTACAAGACCCAACATGTAACCACATTAACGTCCTACAGAACCACCAAGCATTGAGACTGATTACACAGATGCCTTGGTGGATAGAGAAGTACCCCATATGCAGTCTTCACATCATCAAATTTTGAAGTCAAATTTTTGCCAAACTGCAGTTGTCTTCCTTTTACTATAAACACTATTGTACTAAGTGCAGGTGTAAATTTGAAAAATGCTATTTTTCAATTTTGCTCTTACTGACCCAACTGTTGTCAGTTAATGATATATATATGATCTACTCATAAGTTGTAGACCTGGCATTTTGCCCTGAAGAATTTAGCATTTACCCTGAGTACCATCCTCGCAATGAGGAGAAGTGCCTAAGAGATTTCCCCTGGGAAATATTACCTGAAAAAATAATAATGTGTCAATTTTATATTAGTGACACGTAAACAATGAAGCATTAATCATTGAGGTTAGGATTTAGGACATTAGACCACCATAACCATATATGGTGAAGTAAATGTATAATGTGAGACTGATGCAGGGCATGACAAAGATGTCTCACTTTCACATTTTATTTCCTCTCCACCTCCATGTTCATTTAGGTGCTAAGTTACAGGAAATGCCTAGCTTGCCCACAACGCCTGTAAACACCATTTATGCATCCTTTGTGTGTATAATTCTTATTTTCATGCTTGTTTTGTTGCGAGATAATGTGTTATTTAAAAACAGATTATATATCTATATTTTTTGTATTTTGTATGTAATGTGTTTCCCCCACATACCCATTTTGGAGGGTCACATTCCCAGGCATTCACATTTCGAAAAGTTGTCAACATTTCCAAATTTCACGCAATCTAATTTACATGTATATGTTCCCATAACAAAAATTTGCATTCACGACACTCCAGAATGTCAGAGTTGTGAAAATTGTGTCCTGGGAAAATACTTCTAGGAGTAATTAATTAACTGATGATGATCTTGAAAAACCAGCTCATGACATAAAGCCAAATTTTTATGCAATCGTTTCTTTTACTGGGTGGTGAGGCCCTGATAGTTTTCTTTTTCTTCGCATTTAAGCAAATAAAAATTTCGAGTAGGAGACTAGAATAATAGTAATAAATTAAGTTCTAACCCATGCATATTAAGAGCTGGATAGTATAAAGGACTTCAAGTTGGAGACCTGGCACGAAAATATAGCCAAAAAATTACCTGGTTCTGTAATTAGGGCTGCAATATGAACAGACGGATAAGATGTTGAAAATTGTGATAGTTGCTGTGATATATAATCACGATACAATGTAGCTCGGCATGTGTCATCCCGCTTTGTTGAGAAGATAGCTTCATAACACCATTCTTCTGATTTGTATCAGCACATTTCAAAAGAAGAATATTTTGGTGAGCCAATAAATCAAAGAAAGTAGAATTTCTTAGTCTGGAGAGATAGAAGCTTCAAAACACCTTAAACAATTCATTCTAAATTCATCTTCCATACCTGCACCAGAATTTTGCAACTCTGCATATGCTAAAGCATCAGGTACATGAAGATTCCACTTCTCCTTGTTATAGAATACTGTAGGGGGGTCAAGAAAAAGGCCTCTCCCTGTATACCTGAAAAACACAACGAGAAATCTTAGTTTGAGTCCTTTGCTATAAGATTTTTAAGAACAATTTAAAATTTGAAAGATATGAGAAAAAATGTATTACAGGTGAATATATTGTATCTACTGACAGAAAAACATCTCGCAAAGTCCAAGATATCATCACATATCATTGGAACACAACTTATAAAGATGTAATGGAATAATCCTACATTTTTTAAATAATTAAGAAATAAGTTCTTTATAGGAGATTGTGTTTGGCATGTCTTTGAATCCCGCAAAGTCTGTATTTGTGATAACCGAAGGGAAGTTACTAGGACACATCATTTCTAAAGATGTTATCAAGATTGACCCTGAAAGGGTTGAAGCTATTCGACAGATCCCTTTGCCGCATAATCGTAAGTCCCTTCAGTCTTTCCTAGGAAAAACAAACTTTCTAAGGAGATTCATTCCAAACCATGTGGAAATTGCTAAACCCATCCAGTGTTTGCTGAAGAAGGATGCAAAGTTTGTTTGGAAGGATGAAGGTAAAAGAGGATTTCAGGATATTGAAGATGTTATATCTAAAGCTCCTGTCCTAGCTAGCTCGGATTATTCAAAGGACTTATGGTTTTCTCATTTGCATCCGAAGATACTATAGCAGGTCTCCTATTCTAGAAAAAAAAAGGTCATGAGAAACCTATAGTCTTCATGAGAAAATCCTTGCAGAATTCAGAGTCGAAGTACAGCATTATGGAAAAACAAGGTTATGCATTGGTCAAGTCACTTAAGCATTTCAAAACATATGTGGGTTATTCCAAGATCATTGGCCTTGTTCCGCACTCTGCTGTCAAGGATATATTGACTCAAACTGACTGCTTAGGAACTCGTGCCAGATGGGTAACTAAGATTCAAGAATATGATCTTGAGATTAGACCAACCAAGCTTGTCAAAGGTCAAGGATTAGCTCAGATGTTAACAGAAATTAATGAGAAAGCATTAGAGATGGTTTGCCAGAGAAAATGACTGAGCCCGCTATCTCTCCTGAGCTTTAGAAGTTGGAAAAAATAGAATGGTATAAGGACATTATTTATTATTTGACAAATCTGGCATGCCCTGATCACTTGGTATCTCGTAAAAGGAAGGCATCAGATTAAATGTAATATTCCCAATTAGCTTTGCTAATTGGAATATTTCATTTTTGCTTTATTTTGCCGCTTTAGCTAGAAATAATAAATAAAGTGAGAAATAAGAGGGGTCACCTCACTTTAGTCACCTCACTTTATAAATAAAGTGTTCTTTTCCTAGTTGATTGACGTTATAACTTAGAGAGGGGGCCTTGGGGTTCCACATGAGTATGATGGGGAGGCATCAGGCTAACCCAAGGTGAACTGCGCAGGTCAAAGAAGAGTAAGGACGCAGTTAAGTTTTGGAGGGAGTTTGGCATTATAAAAGGAGGAGTTCTCACCTCATTTGGGTATGCATTATTCTATATTGATATTGAGAGCTAGACTTCTGTCTGCTTAGCACGCCGGTTGTTTAGTCGGTCTGCAGCACTGTTTAGTGCAACCGAGTGTCTCCGGTGGGAGATCTCACCCTTAGCCTCGGGGGACTTCGAGTGCCTGCCCTGGTAAGGTTATTTCTGGTTTCACCCTTAGCTTCGGGGGACTTCGAGTGCCCGCCCTAGTAAGGTTATTTTCTGAGTAACACCTTTCAGTTTCAGTGGCAAGTGGTAGCAGTTTCTGGTGCAGGATTGGAGAGGAAGAAGCCCTTCTTGTGGCTGCGCAGTTCTGAGAAGAAGGGACGCTGTTTCAAGGGAAAGAGGACGCAGATTCAGCCTTAGAAGGGGGACGCTGTTCCAGGGAGGACGCAGTCCAGTTCAGAGCAAGGAAAACGCTGTTCCAGGAGGAGGAAGGACGCAGATCAGCCTGAGAGTGAGGACGCTGTTCCAGCAGGAAGAGGAGGACGCAGATCTGAAGGTACACTGATAGATCCAGCCTTGGAGATTGTAGATCTGAGCAGATATTTGCAGATCTGGTTCTGTAGGTGGCAGATCCAGCCTAGATCTGAAGAGATAACATCAGATCCAGCCTTGGAGGTTGCAGATCTGAAGAGATATTGTCAGATCTAGCATAGATTTGAGGAGAGAGCAGTAGATCTGATATAGGAGGACGCAGATCTGGGAGGACAGGACACAGATCTAGATTGCAGGCTTCAGATCCAGCAGATCTGAGCATATAGGACGCTGATCCATTTGGGAGGACGCTGATCTAGTGAGCAGGTTCATGTGAGCAGGGCTTGACAGCGTTTTTGGCCTTGAGGAGCTGAGCTTATCATCTGGAGAGTTTGGTGACCAGCACCACATCTGTTTCAGCGCTGTCACTAGCAGAGACAGCGTTTTCATTGGTGAGGGTTTGATATCAGTTTTCAGCTCATAGTTCCAGTGCAGTCCAGCTTCAGTTTTCAGAGTAGTCTTCAGCCAGCTTGGACGCTGTCCTTGTTGCAGCCATTATCTGTCTGAGAGGGCCTCCACTTGCCTAGGGCAAGGATAGGTGCACTTATTCTGATTTTCTTGTACTCCTCTCTATGTACTTTCAGATTAATAAAATGGCTCAGTTTTCTGGTATTCTATATGTATTGGTTTCATGATCTGGTTCAGCATTGTATTTTCTATATCTATCTGGCATATTTCCGTTTATTACTGGTTATTCCCCTTTGGGGATACTACATTAAAGGCATCTAAATATTGTATTCTAAAAGATGGATTGGGATGGAGAAATCCAGATGGGATAATACTCAAATGCATTGATGAGGATGAAGCTAAGAAGCTTATTGCTGAGATCCATGCAGGATTTTGTTTGGGCCATTTTGCAGCAAAGACCTTACCAGTCCATCTCAAACTTCCAGCTTATCAGCTTCTGCAACTGTTAACAGATGATAAGGATGTAGTGCAGAAAAGAATTGATCAGATTATGGAACTCGTTGAGGCCTGCAGGAAAGCTTTTGATAACTTATGTCAAATCTAGACCAGAACAAAGGAAGGATTCGAAAAGTCATCTAGGAATAGGTCTCTACAAGTTGGCGACATGGTGTTATTATGGGATCGCAAAAAGCAGAAGCTCGGAAATCATGGAAAGTTCGATAGTCTATGGCTTGGGCCGTATATTATTAGAGGAATCGCTAGAGCAAATTCTTTCTATCTGAATACTTTGGAAGGAGATCCTGTAGGGTTGCTAGCAAATGGGCAGATGCTCAAATTATACTACAAGGATAACATTTGATACCATTGGGCATCTTTTGTAAATATCTCTAGCTCTGCTCTTTATTTATCTCAATAGCTAGTTTTATTTTATGCACTTAGACTGTCTCTTTTCTCATTTCAGTTTGTTAGAGTTGTTGGGGCTCCTGAGTTTTGATAGATTGGCTAACCAAAAGACAAGACAACATCAAAACCAATCTTTAGAGTTCCAGGATCTAGTCCTCCTGTTCTCAGAGAGGGATCTCTCAAATGTTTTGCAAAGATATATCTTGTTTGCTTTTAAGTATTGATTTTAGACTAGTTATTAAGTGCAAGTGTTTGTTTGATTTGTTTGTTTGGTTGAATTGGTATAGCAGAACATGAAAGGCCTAGGTAGTATAGATAGAAAGAAGAAGTGTCAGGTTCATTGGGTGATGGAGTCAAGAAGAAGTAAATAACAAGCTCATAAATGGATATGGGATATCAAAGGGCAAATCTAACTTGGCCACAGGATCCTTTAGTTTTTTGTGAATGAGATGGACATCAATGTTTTGAAAAGAGAGTTTAAATTCTCAACAAAGGGAACTTAAAAAACATAACTTGAACATAAAGAGGCATTTGATAGACAGGGCTAACCATGAATTCTACAAACCACACTTTAAGCAAATAATGACTTCAAGACAACTATTAAAATGAAATCTAAGATTCGGGAGCACATCCTATTTCCTCAAAGATTTTATTTCAAAGGAGTTAGAAAACATGAAAGATTCACTGATAATTGCAGTCATAGAAGAGGGAACACCTAACACATCTATGATTACAACTATAAAGACCTTTAAAACAACTATTTAAGAAGGAACAAAGGGTATGATCAAAACAGACCTCTTTGGCAAACTATAAACAATGGTACTTCAAAGGGAGACTTCAAAAACAGCTTTCAAGTGGCAGCAGACAAGCAGGGAAAACCATAAATCATGTTGGAACCAACTATTTCAACTATTTGAGAAATAAACAAGCATAAGGGTTCAAGAGAATGATTAAAGACTCTAAAATGCCTTAGCAGAAGAAAACATAAAACAGTGAAGGATAAACAAGTCTAAGGTGCTTCTAGGAGTCATTTCTCAGCCTAAACGTTTCACCCTACTGTAGTAAGAATTTATGGAACAAAATGAAAACAGGAAAAACAACAGACAGTTCAGAATACATCACCAACAGCCAAGCTCAGGGATCCAATGATAGAGCCTTCTCAAGAACAAGCATGTCAAAACATCATCAAGCTTCCAAGACTTCAATTTCTTCCTCAACTTCAAACAGACTATGTATTATTTCAAAGAGTTCCAATGTTACAACTAGTGACCAACCAACAATCAACCATCTTCTTCAAAAGTTTTTATAGAAGAAAGAGGAGGTGGAAGAGTTCTAGGGCTAGATATCATTAATTCCATACTAAATGCAACCCCTAGCCTTGAAAACCATGCAAGGCATAAGGCAGGAAAGCATTCAATTTACAACTCTGTTTTCTGCTTTTTAGGCTTAGTGGGTGAAAAGATTGACTTTAAGGCTCTTTTTATCTTTTACAATAACTTTGTTGTCAATGTGAAATATTTGATTTTGTTTGTAATAACTGTTAGCAGCCTTTGGCCTTAATGTTTTCTAACTGAGATTTGATCTGGGTATTCCTTTGAGGCAGAGACGTTACAAGTGGCAATATGGTAGCTGGGGATTCAATTAGCCCCTTTAGATGTGGCATTCGAGGTTCTTCTGGATCTGTCTTCATTTGTGGATTAGGCCTTTGATTCCAGAGTTCATGCCTTGATTCTTTAAGCTTTGATTAACATCTTTAATCCTTCAATTATGCTCTGATCTTCATCTTTGACACTGATACTCTTTCATTAATTGATGTTGACTGTGTTTGCTGTTTTGTAGGTGCGCAGAGGGTTTGCTGGAGAATTTGTTTAGAAAGTCGATTATCATGACTCATCGACCCTTTTAAACCATGAAAAATAAACCCCTGATCCCTTTAATTCGCTTTCAGGACTATGAGGATCGTCATCCTCGGCCCATAATACTGTAATTGCCTGTGGGAGGGTTTTAACTTTGAACTTTATTAAACCTACATAGAACCCACTGTTGAAGATGGCAACAAGAAACAGTGAAGGAGGCATCCTGAAACATCTTTCCTGATCCTAGTTGGAAAGTGATCACCTAAACTAGGTGGGGGGGCCACACAAGTGATTTTTGGCGCAAAGTCTATTTTTAGACATATGCATCATGGTCTATGAGTTGCAGGATGCTATTTATGGATGATTGGTCAAGTTGGTAAAAATAGATGGACCTCTATTTTTAGACATACTGGGCGGAGTCTATTTTTAGACTGCCAGTCTAAAAATAGATCAGTCGAATATTATTAGCTCTTAATAATATTTGGACTATAAACAATATCTTATCCTCTTGGAGCACTTCAGTTCGAGCTACGGATGTGGCACATGCAGCTGACAGAAGGAATTACGCTATTCCTAGGGTTTAGTTGAGCTATTGCATGGTTGACTTCAGTTAGAACTCATGTGGTAGAGCTTGGTGGAGTTGATGAGACAGTTGATGGAGTTGTGTTCGGTTTAACTTAGTTGAACTAGTTGTATTTAGTCTAACTGATAAATACACTAGTGATGAGTGGTGTGAATTAATTATTAATTAATTCACTAATTATTAACTCATAAATCAACTAAAGAATACATCAGTTAACTCATGTGCATGGACAGTTCAGTGGAGACCAGTGTTAGAGGTGGGTGAAAGGGTGAGTGTGACTATCAGTTGTGACTATACTGGTGCATGAGATTTGCACACACATTGATTGAGATTGCCAATGAGGATTGCACAGTATAAGCCAGTGGGATTCGAACTTGGATCTCATTTTTCTTTTCCATATTGGATTGCGCAGTAGAGGCAGGCAGACAGGTGGAGCAGATTGGAGCATGGGATGTGCATGATCTGAGCTTGTTTTGTGTGTAGCATGTGAGATAGTGCTGAGAGCTTGTGAGGAGCTTTGTGCTATGTATTGTTACATGTTCTCTATCATTATAATATACAGATAGTTGGGGGTTTTTAGCTGTAAGCTTTCCCCATTACATACTGTGTTATATGTGTGCTTGATTATGTTTTAATGTGCGCATTCGACTGCTTCTAATTCCGCAAATTGATGATCAATGGTAGAAGAGGTTATGTATTATGCATGAAGCTCAAATAGTGTGTAATCAGGATAATCTCGGTGAATAATTCATCTATTATTCAAATTTCTACATGGTATCGAAGCTGTGTTATAAATTTCTACATGGTATCAGAGCGAAGATTGATCATCGGATCTATTACAGTGATTACATTTTATTTCGGTAGACAGAGTCTGTAAGAGGGCCAGGTAGCCTCTGGATTCATCCTTTCTTTGAAAGATGAGATATCCAGTAAATGCCCCTTATAGTCAATCTCTGTACTAGAAATACTTTGTTCTCACAGATCAGAAGCAGTTGAGTTTTGAGCTGGTGGAATTCGAATTTGCAGCAGTGTTTTCTTGGTGTCGAAGTCAAAATGTCTTTCAACGGATTGCGATTGGAGTATGCCCTTGAGGGCAGCTCGAATTATGTTGCATGGAAGGACAGGATGGAGGTGGTGTTAGATGACAATGGGCTGAAGGAGTTCATAGATGCTGAAGTCCCAAAGCCTACTGATGCTGCTCAAGTTGAGGCTTGGCAAAAGAAGACAGCAAGGTGTCGAAGGATTCTGTTGGAGGGCGTGAAGGATCACATAATATCCAGCTTGCATGGAAAATTTTCTCCATACTTGATGTGGAAAGCCTTGACAGATTTATTCCAAAGCAAGAGCGACCAGAGGAAGTTGGCGCTCAAGGATAAACTCAAGAAAATAAAGATGGAGAAGAATGACACTATTCCGGTATACTTGACAAAGTTTGTCCACTGCAGGGATGAGCTTGGGAGTGTAGGAGTTAGTGTGGATGATGAGGAACTGGTGAGCTTGGCTCTCCTTGGGCTTCCAAAGAGTTGGCATTCCTATCAGGACTTTGTCAATGGTCGGGAGAAATTGCCAGGATGGGAGCGACTTTGGTCGGATCTTGTGCAAGAGGAGATAAGGCGGAGTACCAGGGATGGATCTTCATCAAAGGCATCTGATGAAGAGGATTGCGCTTTGGCTGCCAAAGCAAGGAAGGGGAAGGGCAAGAAGAATGCTTCTCAATCCGGTGTGGATGGTAAAGAGCGTGACATGTCCAAAGTGAAGTGTTTTCACTGTCACGAGCATGGACATGACGCCACAAATTGTCCATAGAGGAAGAAGAACAAGCAGGCTGCTGGAGCTGCAGCTGGTGAGGCTCTTGCCTCGCAATTTGAGCTGGACTTCTCATTGATCGCATGCATGGTGTTTAGTGCATTGGGATCGGGGTGGTATTTTGATAGTGGCGCTTCCTTTCACATGATGGGAGATGTGAATCTTTTCAGTGACTTGGTGGAGAAAGATCTCCAGTTGCATGTTGAGTTGGGCGACAATGGACGATACAATGCGACCGACATTGGTACCATAACCTTTCAGAGGGAGTCAAGTAAACTCATTCTTTTACAAGATGTAGTGCATGTTCCAGGTTTAAAGAAGAATTTGATCTCAGTCGCAATGTTAGAGGATAAAGGGTATGAAGTTGTCTTCAGTGAAGGAAAAATTTTCCTTCGGCACAAGGCAACAAGACAAGTCAAGAAGGTTGGGATTCGAGCAAAGAATCTCTACAGACTTGAAGTAGATGGGATGTCTACGAAGCTTCCTACTGTTGGGAAGTGCAAGAAAGACATGCAATTGATGCTTGAGAGGGAGCAAGTTTTGCATGCAGGTAATAGTGAACCTCGGGATGTGGAGTAGCCACAAGATGAGGATCATGGAGTGGAAGAAACCACTCATGTAGAGAAATTTTGTGCCAGATGGGCAGAGGGAGTGCATGCAGCTATACCACCAGGTGAGAGGTGGGGCGACATGCATGAATAATCCCAAGAGGAGATTTCTGGGCAGGATTCATGAGATGGTGTGGATCTCATGAATTGAACCTGGCTATGAGGTGCCCACAACGCAGCAGTAGCATGATCAGTTGGATTGATGCAGGCAGACCAAAGTGACAGTGTCGGATACTGGAGCGCAAATCAGAGTTGAAAGCAAGTGCAGAGTGCATGGGTGCAAGAGTTCAACAGCGCAGTGGTTCCTAATGACATGTGCAATTGGGCTCAGCAGAAGTCGAAGACTTTGATGATAGATGCATCAGACTGATTGAGTTGTTTGGAGCCTATTCAGTTTCAGAGGAGTTGCAGAGCAGATGCATGGAGTTGCATGGCGCTTGTGAAGGTTGCAGGGCGAATGCATGGAGTTGCATGTCACATGCAAAGACAGTCCTTTCTTGTTAAGGAGGCATCCTGAAACATCTTTCCTGATCCTAGTTGGAAAGTGATCACCTAAACTAGGTGGGGGGGCCACACAAGTGATTTTTGACGCAAAGTCTATTTTTAGACTATGTCTATTTTTAGACATATGGATCATGGTCTATGAGTTGCAGGATGCTATTTATGGATGATTGGTCAAGTTGGTAAAAATAGATGGACCTCTATTTTTAGACATACTGGGCGGAGTCTATTTTTAGACCGCCGCCTAAAATTAAAAACCGAATATTATACTCTAATAATATTTGGACTATAAACAATATCTTATCCTTTTGAGCACTTTGGCTTCGAGCCACGATGTGGCACATGCAAATTTACGTAAGGAATTACGCTATTCCTAGGGTTTAGTGGAGCTATTGCATGGTTGACTTCAGTTAGAACTCATGTGACAGAGCTTGGTGGAGTTGATGAGACAGTTAATGGAGTTGTGTTCAGTTTAACTTAGTTGAGCTAGTTGTATCTAGTCTAACTGATTGATACAATTAGTGAGAGTGGTGTGAATTAATTATTAATTAATTCACTAATTATTAACTCATAAATCAACTAAAGAATACACGCTTAACTCATGTGCCCGGACAAGCCTGGAGACCGTGTTGTTAGAGGTGGGTGAAAGGGTGAGTGTGACTATCGCCTAGACTATATCGGTGTGTGCATGAGATTTGCACACACATTGATTGAGATTGCCAATGAGGATTGCGCTAAAGCTAGTTTATGGGACTCGAACTTGGATCTCATTTCTTTTCATTATTGGATTGTGCAAAGAGACTTGAAGTATTGTGTGGAGCAAGATTGGAGCAGGGATGTGCATGATCCGAGCTTGTTTTGTTGAGCTTGTTTTGTGTAGCATGTGAGAGGCTGAGAGCTTGTGAGGAGCTTTGTGCTATGTATTGTTACATGTTCTCTATCATTATAATATACAGATAGTTGTGGGTTTTTAGTCAGAAGTTTTCCATTACATACCGTGTTATATGTGCTTGATTATGTTTTAATTTGCGCATGCGACTGCTTCTAATTCCGCAAATTGATGATCAATGGTAGAAGAGGTTATGTATTATGCATGAAGCTCAAATAGTGTGTAATCAGGATAATCTCGGTGAATAATTCATCTATTATTCAAATTTCTACACACACAAAGTTAATTAAATCTTGCGAAAATTGGTTTACAGCTGCTTTGGAGGGTTTATGGAGGTGTTTTGGAGCTATGAGGATGGGGAAATGCAGCGGAGTAAGGAGCAAAACCGGGCAGAACAGCTAACCAGGCTCGCATTTGAATTATGGCACGAATATGAAGAAGGGCGGTTTTGGGAAAACCGGCAGCAGTTTTCGCGTGGGCTTTGGGCGATAAGCGGAATTAACCGAATGGAACACGATACGACTCATCAATCGACACGTGGATTCTTAAAACCACTTTTATCGCACGGAAGTAGCACACTACGGGGAGAGGCCAAAAGTTGCGCGATATTGATCGTCGACCGTTGGATCGGAAGCTCCAGATCCAACGGTAAGGGTTGAGCGCGATAGGTGAAGAGCTGCGCGGGGTATGGATGGTGGGGTCTATGGTGACGTCAATTGTTTTGTCGCGTAGTGGACGGTTTAAATGGGTTATCGAGTGAGGTCCCGATCGTCGGATCACCTGAATGGACGGTTGAGATTCAAAGATGGGGTGGGTTATTTGAAAGGAGGAAAGCGTGGTAAGTGAACAGGCAGAGGGAAGGATGGCCTGATGGTCGTTGATCTGTGTAGATCAACGGTCCATATTTAGTCGAAACCATACTATCGGGGAATGGAAAAATAAATAGAGGGTAAGGTTTTAACACAGGAGTTCATGTTTTTAAGCGCCCAGTTGCGGGGCTTTAGGAAATATGAGATGGAGGGCTTAAAGATATAAGCCCTTGGGGGCTTAAAAACCTTTATATTGCAGAAGACTACTTTAGGCCCAAAAATAGTGATTTTTAAGGCCAAATGAGGTTTCGGTAGGTTAAAATGGATGGATTTAAACCAAATAAACGAGAGATATAAGGTTTAGAAGAGGGCTAAGGTGATTTAGAGGTTAAATGAAGGTGTTTTTGAGGGATTTTGTGAGGGAAGCAATGATGAAAATGGAGAGTTTGTGGGAGTGAAATGGAAAGGTGAATGGTGAGAAATGGAGTTTTATAAGCAGTTTTCTCTTGGTGAACAGCAGGTCCTTGAGGGCTTATAGTGAAAAAGCAGTGAAGATTAATTCAAAGGATAAAGAACATTATAAGACTTCAAAAGATGATAGGTTTTCAAAGGAAACTATCTCTTGAAGGCTTGAAAACAAATTTAACCACCACTTAGTATAACAGAATTTATAGGTGGCTAAGAAGAGTAAATTTTCTATTCTAGCAGACATTCTATGTATGTATGATGATTTCGATTTTGAATGGATATCTATTTGATCGACTTTAGTTTTCTTGGATGCAGGATTTGTGAAAGTTTCTGATTTACTTATTACAGAAACCCTACAGCAGTATTTTGATTTACTTCTCCTACTTGTTTGATTTAATTAACAAGTTATTTTCCTGAATTATTCAGTAAAACATCAAAATAAATACTACTGCAGCCTACACATACATACAAATCAAGTACTGAAGAATTAAGCACACATGACAAAGGACACAATATTTTTTGGACAAATGTACCCGGAAAAACCCAATGCGGGAAAACCGTTGCAGCAACTCTTCAGGGTTTTATTATTATGCAGAATTCTGAATACAAACAAGGGCAGCAGTAGTGGTTTCCCCAACAGAGAAATCCTAGCAAATGTACCTCTATCTCCGGAGACAGAAAATATGGTTGATCCAGCTGAGAATGAGGAACCCCACAGGTGCCTACACAATCACTGCGTCACCCTTCAGTGTGGTTGTGTCACTCTATTTGATCTGCTAAATATGAGCCCTTTCTGGCCCACTAAAACCCCAGTGTTGAAGCCTCAGGCTCTACGTCAGCCCCTTCTAGCCTGCATCAACCTCCTGTGATTGCGTCAGCCTTTGCCCTGGCTCTGCGTGAGCCTGGTTGGGTCTGCGTCACCCCTACAAGGCCTATGTTGCCTCTCGTCACCCTTCCTGCACTGCACTGACCCTCTGGTACAGATTTTCCTCTGCAATTGTATTCTCGGCCTCGGATTTAAAAATCCCTATGTTGATCTGCCCCTTGCTGCACTGCAAGCTCACTCGAGAATTATCAACAAACCGTGCCCCAAAATTTCGACTTAGCTCAAGTGTTATCGCTCTATGTGAGTACTCCAACTGACACCAAGCCTCCCTTTAATACTTTTGTCGTTGAACAATCAACGGTTGCGATCTAATCTCTAATCGATGGCTAAGCTTAGAAATGACTTGATCCACGTCACTTAGAAGATTCTCACCCACATGTTTTAATAAATTCACTTTAATTATTTAATTTCCCTAAGTTAGACTTAGGGTCTCCATTAAAATAATTAATTATTTGAATAACTTTCACACTGGGTGGAATTTCTCCAAACAATTTATGGGTCTTGGAGATCTCATGTGTTCTAGCCCATCCACAAAGTTTCAGAGCTAGAGCACATCTGATGCTACCCAAAAATCAACACTGCCTCTCAACGAGGAATGTGCCCTCGCAACACTTCACTCTAGAAGCGTTACTATGATCCATGGCATCGATCCCCTGCACTGTTGATGCTCAGCCTGCTGCCCTTCATCCACTGCGATGCTGCCTTCTACACTGCTACCCATGACTCTGCCACAGTCACTGCCTCATCTATACTGCAACTCCCTCTCAAATGTTGCATCATGTTGTCCATAGCACTGCCACTGCAACTTAGTTGCTGAGAAGTAAGCAACTGAAGGACCTCACCCAAAACACTAACAGACAAGTCAGTTTGGCTGCATCTCGATACTAAAACACCCTTTGTTGTTGAACTGCGTTGACCCTCTGAAGTTGAAGCAACAAAACTGTAGGCTTGTTGACTTAAATGTAAAATACACGAGGTATTTTGTAAATAATAATTTGTTATATAAAAATGTATAAGTGATGAGAAATGTTACAATGAGGCCCTGCCTATATACCTAGGCATGGCCTTTCATGACTGGGCATGTCTTTTAGACCTGCCTATTCACTTAACTAACGACTATTTAAGATAATCATCATTTGATTATTATTATTTACATTTTTTTGTATTTATTCTATTTGTTATGAATTATATTCATAACATTGCCTACTTCTCCGAAAAACTTTGTCCTCAAAGCTTAATTATAGAAAATTTACTTCACCTTGATCTCGAACAATTGCCTCCACTTTCCTCGCGTCATTTTTGATAAATCCGACTGGTCACAAGTACCTCAACATGTATTATTCTTTGGTGATATTATTTTGGAACTAGTTTTAATTTTTTTTATATATATAAATAGATTATTTTTTTTTTCATTTTTTTTATATATTTATATAAATATATTAATTACTTCTCTTTTTTTTGTAATATATATATATATAGAAGTAACTTTATAAAACTTATTATAAAATAACTTTATACTTTAATAAAGCTACTTATATTAGATTTATAAAGTTATTTGGATTATTAAATTTATTTTGTTAGGTTAGTTGTATTTATAGGTTATGGATGGTCATCGTACACGTCCATACGGTCATGTTTGTACATGTGTTTCCCACGCTGGATGATATGTGGTTGATATCTTTGCATTTTCTAACTTAATATACTGATAGGCAAATCCCATTTGACGACAACCCAGAACGACTCCAACGAGATTATTGACAGTGTTTATGAGTTAAGCAATGGCCACCACCGAATCGTCACATTCATCCAACACATAATCACATCATGGTAGTGGTAGAACGAGAGCCTCCGTCGCCTCATATTTGGCTTCGGGTGATGGCAGAATCGAGCAAGAGGTGTTGGAAGCCGATATCATATTACCATCTTAATAATAAAAAAATTATTGCGGCTTTTGTCTTAGGCAGTAGCAGTGGCAATGTCGATGCCACAACTAGATTGCAGTCATCTCAGCAACAACAGTATTTGTATCTTTTGTTTAAAAAGGATGTATGACCAAAACTAGGTTTTGGAAAATTCTCTTTCTGTTAAACGTGGGAACTATTTAGCAATACAAAAATGAGTTTACAACGTTGCAGGTGGACACACGTTGGTGTTGTCATCCTCAAAGCTTTAATCTATTCTAAATTTCTATATCCGTTCAAACTGCGAACACCCTTGTGATCCATGACATCGAGCAAATTACATTAATGGCGAGGCAATTGATAATTAATTACATGTGGTGTCACATTTGGTATCTCTATCAGGTCCAGGTCCAGGTCCGTCATAGCACAGACCAAATTGATAGGTACTCCACTGAATTTAAATTTTATTACAGGCACTCTTGCTCCGGGGATCGATAACACTTTTGTGACTTCTGGCAACTTTGATAAAATATTTTCGAACCCGGCAAATAAATGCTCACGTTCCAAGTAAATTTGGTAAATGTACATTGGAGTAACCCACAACACATCAATGTCTGAATCAGGGTCATGCACATCCAAACTATAAGATCTGAAGGGAAATATTGCTACATTTGGGGTCTGTCTAATTCCTCCCTCTCCCCTTGCTGCATATCTTCTAAATACCCCCAAGAAGCCTTGCAAAATGAGATTAAGTTGATGGAGAACCCACTCCCTCTATCTTTTCATCTCATTGCTCTCATAAACATTAGAATTCGTCAGATATTGTTGCAGTTCTTGACTCAAAATTTTATTTGGATCATCAACATGTCCCTGTTTATTGGGGGCAGCCATGGTTACCCTCAAAAATAAAATAATCAATGTATCTAACAAATTACGAAGTAGGGCGTTGGGTGAATCCAGCAAATGACCAGTCAGTGCAATTTTTTTTGCATTTATATATTGTTGTTATGACATCTTATGTGTAATATTAGAGATTACATTATTTCTTCGCCACACCTCCTTATCATCAACAACAAGAATTTTGTTGACTTTGTGTCTGGTTTTAGATTTTTTGTCTCTCAATTTCTCAACTTTATAACTTTTAGGGTTGATTTCAGAGTCTTTGTTGGTGAGCAGTACATATCTACAACTGCTTTGAGTGTTGGATTCAGAATCTATACTTCTTGGTATTTCAACACTATAGTTTTTGTGCACACTGATTCCAGATGCATCTCCATTATGTTCAGTTATTGTGCACTGTTTTATCTCCTCATCATAATCGTTGTTGAGATTATCTTCATCTTCATGTGGATCTTCTTCATTATGATCAAGTTTATCTTCATCATTATTAAATGTAATGTTTTGTGCATTATTCTCATTATTTTGATCATGGTTTTCTTCCTCCTCTTTCCCATAATCCCCTTTTTCTTCTTCCAATATGTCATCTTCATAATTATTTTCAAAAATATCTTCTTCTTTTTCTCCATCAGGACCCACTTCATCTGGATCGTCATCTTGATACCACTGAAGCAACAAAATTGTAGGCTTGTTGACTTAAATGTAAAATACACAAGAGGTATTTTGTAAATAATAATTTATTATATAAAAATGTATAGGTGATAACAAATGTTACAATGAGGCCCTACCTATATACTTAGGCAGATGGCCTTTCATGACTGGGCATGTCTTTTAGAAATTCCTTTTCACTTAACTAACGACTATTTAACATAATCATCATTTGATTATTATTATTTACATTTATTTGTATTTATTCTATTTGTTATGAATTATATTCATAACAGAAGCAATGCGGTGTTGCTGCTCTGCACTGCATAAGCACTGCCCCTCTACGCTACTGAAGTCCCATCAGCCTCTGCGTTGTTGCTTCCACATTGTTGTTGCCTCTGCACTGCACTGCCCCTCTACACTACTGAAGTCCCATCAGCCTCTGCGTTGTTGCTTCCACGTTGTTGTTGCCTTTGCACTGCACTGCTCCAGTCTTCAACGTCCTCACTGCCACCGTGCCTCCATAATCCTTTGCACCAACTGACTCTAGTCATCCTGCTATTGTCTTTAACGGCTCCCGTAGCTCGTATGTGATCCAAGAGTTTGGGCACCTCAAGGATCCTGCCCCCCACATCTGCAGCTCAATCTACAGATCTATGTCGCCCCACCTCTTCTCTCGAGGCACATGAGCACTCATAGCCACATCATCATCACTGCCATCATCCCCCTTGGCTGCCGCAACCTTAGAATCTGGTTCTTCCTTGCCCTTCTTCTTTTGAGGACAAGTATTGGCGAAATGTCCTAATTCGCCACATCTGAATTACCAGACCTTTCAAAGGTCATTTTTCTTCTTCCCTTATTGTTGCCATTGTCCCTTAGATGCGAGAGGCGCATCTTCCTCCTCCTCCTTCTTGATCTTGGCTCCTCCGCTGTTGCTGCCCATCTTGGACATCCCCCTGATCTCCTCTTGACGAAGAGTTGCCCACATGTCCTCCCAATTTGGAAGTTGTGCTCTGCACAAAATACTTTGAACAAAGGTCTCTCAATCATCGGTGACTACAATCAAGGCAGTCCTCACCATGAGACCATCATTAGGAGTTGCCCCCATAGCAACCAGCTGACCTCGAATTGCCTTCAATCTAATGAGGAAGGGGTCGATTTCCTCTCCCCTGAGCATCTAAAATAGTCGCAGTTAATTCGCCAGAAGCATCTTCCTCTGGACAGAGGTGCCTTGATACAGCTTAATTAGCGTTGTCCACATGTCGTTTTCCTGTTCTTCTCGGCAATATGTGGGACCGCATGATCCTTCACTCTGTCCATAATCAAGCGCTTAGCCCGTGCTTTATTTTCCTCATACTTCTTTAATGGATCAGCATCGACCGGAACGGCTACAACCTTCTCGGCATGATCTTTGATGCAATACTCATCCAGGACAGATAAGATCCTGGCATTCCAGATGACGAAGTTAGATGCACCATCTAACCTGTCTTGATCCCTCAATCCATGCAAGGCCATCTCTGCTCAAAGATCTCAAAATGGATGCTCTTCTTCCTTCTTCTGTTGTCGCTCTCAGCAAGAGACCGAACCTTGGTTTCATGGCGAAAAAAACCCTCTAAAGAATACACTCCCGCTGACCAGTGATTTCCTTCCTGGAAATCCTCCACCAATTTTGTCGAATCAGCCCTCTAAAATCACTCCGCTGATTGGATCACAAAATTCTTGGCTAGAAAGTTTGTTGAGGAATCGTTTCCCCTTACTTTGTCAACCCTGCCAGACATTGTTCCACACCAGCAAAAGCAATGCCCCCCCAGCAACTTCAAAGAACAAAATTGCACCTCCAGCCACGACAACTGGCACAGCGTCATCCCCTCTCGAACTACGTCACCCTCTTGGACCTGCATCAACTCTACATGAGCTAGACAAGCTCTGCGTCACCCTTAAGGGCCTGCGTGAGATAGACAGGCTCTGTGTCACCCTTGCTGGGTCTGTGTTGTCCCTCTGGTGTTGTGCTGCTTCTTTCCGGATCTGTGTTGTCTCAGCGGCCTTCCTGCAGCAAAAATCTTCATCACTTCGTTGATGGCTTCAACTCCCCCTGATCTACAATAGCTCTGACACCATGTGAAAGTTTTTGATTTACTAATTACAAAAACCCTACTGCAGTATTCTGATTTACTTCTCCTACTTGTTTGATTTAATTAACAAGCTATTTTCTTGAATTATTCAGTAAAACATCAAAGTAAATATTACTGCAACCTACACATACATGCATATCAAGTACTAAAGAATTAAGCACACATGACAAAGGGCACAATATTTTTTGGACAAATGTCCCCGTAAAAACCCAATGCGGGAAAACCAATGCAGCGGCTCTTGAGGGTTTTATTATTATGCAAAATTCTGAATACAAACAAGGGCACCAGTAGTGGTTTTCCCAACAGAGAAATCTCGGCAGATGTACCTCTATCTCTGGAGACAGAAAATATGGTTGATTTAGTAGATCAGGCCCCATCGTTAGCCTTTCCAAGCTTGTCGCATGCCTAATTAGACCTCGACCTGCCCTTTTTCCCATTGTCGTGATCATTTAAGGCATTTTTAGGCCTGGTTGTAAGCCTCTAAGGCTTCAGCCTCCCTCCAGAACCTATACGGCAGCCCTTTAGGGCTTGCCAAGGGCCATTTTAGGCCCTCTAAGGCTTGAGCACAGACCATTCCAAGTCGCCTCCCTGCCTCACCCTCCCTTCCCATCCTCCTCGGCCCTCCTTTAAGCATGTCACAGTCCTATTTAGGCCTTCTAGCCCTTCGCTCTCCCTCCTCTGCCATCTCGGCCACTTACTCAAGCCTAGCAGCAACATTCTAGGTTTCCTGTGAGGCCATTTTGGCCTCTGGGCCTTAGTCGTAGCCTTTTTAGGCCTCATCTCCACCCTCTTTGTCCTCATCCCTTGCCTCATTTTACCTCCTCTTGCCTTTGTGGGTGCATTTGACTTTCTGACCTAATTCTTGGTGCTTTTGCAGAGAAATTGTGTTACATATTTATGTTTCCATAAGCCATAATCATTGAAGAAAACTTTGGTAAGTTGCAAGTGATCTTCAAGGCCTAGTGCCTTTGGTTTAACCTCTAAACCCTTGTTCATTTCACTGTTTTACTTAAGCAGTCATATCTAATCCATTACAGTGATATTAAACTCATAAAAGTGTCTTAATAATCATACATAAATTACTTAACACATTAAAAAATTAATTGCACACATTGGGCATCTTTGTTTAGAGCTAAATTGCATAATCTTGATGATTGTTATCTTTGTCATTTTCTGCATAATAAAGTCCGATATAACATTGACAATTACATCACAAGAAGGCCTAAATACTTAAATTTTCATCTTGGTAAATTTGGTCTGGCACTTGGAAATTGTTTCACATATTTTGGCACAAGTTAGCACATTGATAGCTCATTGTTTTCATAATTACCTTGCTACTGCCATAGAATATGCTTGTTGTTGTCACAAGGGGTTAATAATTTCTCATTTAATTGGGACATAAGTAACATAAGTAGTTTCCTTGCTTCCACTCTTGATTGTTACTTGTTTCATGATTTTATGAGTTATTATGAAGAAGGTTTCTAGCATTTGGAATCTAACATATTTGTTGTTGTGAGTTGGTTGAATTTTCATAAGATTGTCCTAGTGTTTTAGTCGAATCTTTGTAAAAGTGATTTGGGAATAATTTAAGCTAATTGGCTAAATTATTTTATTATAGATCACTTGGTCTACTATATCATATTGTGTCGCAGAATTGGGTGAATATTATGAGGGTCTATAACGAACGGATATTCTCTCTTTGAGGGTTGAATTTGTAAAATCTTATGTAAAGAAAATATTTTAGTGCACGGTCCCTCATACTTAGACACCATGGCTAAATTATTTAAGAGTGGAAAAATAATTAATCCCCTCATGTGTCAATTAATTCATTTTTCTGGCAAAAATAAAATAAAATCCTATGCCAGAAAATTAATTAATTTAGAGTCAAAATTAAAATGTTAGAGAAATTAATTTCTCCACGTGGAAAAAATCATGGGTCTAAAAGAAGCTATTTTTTGGAAGTAGCCCACAAAGGGCATATTGGAAATTTCAAGAAAATTTGGACCCTTGGATCTTAGTGGTTAAGTTAAAGTCAAATTTTTGAGGAAATTAGCTCAAAATAATTATTTTTTAGCCAATAAAAATGGGTTTTATAAGAAATTCGAAAATTCCTCAAAAAATAAATATTTTCGACAACAGAGATTGAAAGTTGATCAAGGATTTATCAACAGTCAAGATTATTTTGACAGAAATCAAGCCAATTAGTCGTTATTTTTCACTTGAAGGGATTTCTCTATAAATAGAAGGCATTTTGCTTCTATTTCTCATCTTATGATTATGTGTCTGATGTAATTTTGTAAATGTTGGTGGAAGCCACTATCCTACTGGGAACTTTTGAATATCATAATAAAATACTTTGGGTTGCAGTTCATGGTGCCTTTGTCTCATTGATCTGTGGTATGTGTTAGGTATGTTCTTTCCTATATAATGCTTTAATATCATCTGAATCGTTATTTCATTTGTAGATGATAGAAACATTCTATTGGTAAGTTGTGGGCTTATATTAGGTGATCAGATTCATTGTATGTTCTAACGATATGTTCTTGAAAAATATATAGAGTTTGCAGGTTCTCCGGCCCTTGGGCTCCAAGTTCACAAACTATCGACACAGGCTAACCTTGTTTTGACTTCAGTTATTTTATATGGTTTTCTTAATGCGCTAAGGCTGTGGTCAACATCTATTTTTCGAAAATATATCTAGCCATTAATTTTGTTTAAAAAAAATTCCTCAAATTTTTTTTCAAACATTGAATACTTGTATATTTTGTAAATAATTTTTATCTTTTAACCCTTGTTTTGTAGGAATTTTATGACCCACTCTGGTTTTCAGTTTCTCCTTATTTCACCCATTAAGTTAAATGCCCATTCCCATAACCATACATTTAACAAGATGGAAAAATAAATATTTTTTGAAAACACAAATTCTGGAAATTTCACAGTGCTGAAAACGCAGAAATAAAAACTCAGAAAATAAATCAGCCACACAGAGAAATTTAACACACTGATTTTTGGTCAATATGACCCTGGAAAAACCCCCTACAACTCTTGGGGAAAACCAGTTCGAAAGCTCCTCTTTATTTCTGAATATAGCTTTTATAGTGAGACGGAAATTACAACAAAAATGCCAGCAACTTAGCAAATGTACTTATCTCAATTTCCGTGCTTATACCCCACCTTGGAAAATATGCCAAACAGTAAACAATCAAAACAGAAATTTTTACAGCATTTATTACAGCATTAAATGCTGACTGCCTTTCTCAATCTCAATGCCTAGCTGTACGGTTGTACGACTGTATGGAAGGTACAGCAAAGCCTCCTTGATTTTCGTGCCTCCTGCCTCGAAAACTGTGTTGAAGCTACCATAAGACTGTTGTAGGGATTTCCTCGAAATCTGTGCCACCAAACAGCAGCAACTCTCCTCAATTTTCGTGCCGAAAATCTGCCCAGAAAACTGTGCTAAATTTGTTGTACAGATTCCTAAAAATTGTGCCTCCTTCCTCGAAAATTGTGCCACACTCTTGCTGTACAAATTTCTGCCTTGGGAATTGTGCCTCTTTGCTGCTGTACGGATTTGCTGAAGTCTCTAACTGTGCGCTCCTTCTCCTCACTGCTCATAAATTTCTCCCTTGCTTTCTCTTCTCTTTTCTCAATCTGCTCATGAAACAATGAATGATCATTTCTCTCATTTTCCTCCTTTAACCTAACCATAAGTGACTTTTGGGGAATCCCTAAATCCAATGGCTGAGATAGCTTTAGATCTAGGGCTCAAATTAAATGCTCATTTAAATCTCACTTTCTATTTTTTAATTCATCCCACTTTAATAAAGACCCTCTTAGTCATTTATTTCCAAAGTCACTTTTCACTTTCTAATTTCACATTGATTTTATTAAAGTCACTTTAAAATTAGACCTAGTAACTTTATCACTTAAAGTCACTTTTAAATTAAATTTGACTTTATAACTTATAAAGTCACTTTAAGAGAAAAATTAAATTCTTTTGGACACTTTTCCCTAGGCCAAAGATCAAAGCCTTAGGGAACCACTTGTCCTCCGGTAACCAAATTTCAATACTCCCTTATACCGAGGAAGGTGTTCCTCACCACACCCATCTTGTTTATGAAGTAGACATGCTTGCCCCATGGTAATCTTTGGTAAATATATCTGCAACCTGCTCATTAGTGGAAATATACTCAAGCTTCACAGCTCCCTTCTGAACATAGTCTCTGATGAAGTGATATCTCATGCCAAAATGCTTTGACCTGTCATGAAATACTGGATTCTCCGTGAGTTTAATGCAACTCTAATTATCACACTATATCACTGAAGGTCTCAACGGCTGACAAAATAAGTCAAACAACATCTTGCGAAGCCATATGGCGTCACAACTAGCTAAACTGGCTGCCATGTACTATGTTTCCGCTGAACTCAATGCTACTGACTGCTGCTTTCGGCTGAACCACGACACCACTATAGAACCCAACCCAAAACAGCACCCTGAAGTGCTCTTCCTATCAGAAGCACAACCTACCAAATCAAAATCAGTGTAACCTGCCAATCTCACTCCATCTCCCTGCCTATAATCCAGACCATACTCCATTGTCCCCTGCAAGTACCGCAAAATGTGTTTTGCAGCAACCCAGTGCACCCTCCTGGGCTCACACATGAACTGGCTCATCGTGTTAACTGCAAAACATATATCTAGTCTAGTGTTGACCAAATACATCAAGGAACCAATCAGTTGTCTATACAATGTGGGATCCACCACCTTGGAATTTGAAGCGTGAAGCTTCTTCCAGTTGGTGATCATAGGTGTCGACATGGGTCTACAATCCTCCATGTGGAATGTGCCAAGGTTGTCCACAATATACTTCCCCTGCCCTAGGAAGAAATGCCCCTCCTCCTGCCACACCTCCAAACCCAAAAAGTAATGCATCAAGCCAATGTCCTTCATCTCGAACTCCGACGCAAGATCTCTCTTGCAGCCCTCTATGAGTCTCTTTGCACCCGTAATGACCAAGTCATCCACATACAGCACCAGAATGAGAGGCACCTCACCTATCACAATAAAGTATAGGTTTGGATCTGCATCACTCTTTGTGAAACCCATCTCCTACAAGTACTATCAATCCTGGAGTACCAAGCTCTAGGAGCTTGCTTCAGGCCATAAAGGACCTTCTTCAGTCTGCATACATGGGACTCCTTCCCATGCACCTCAACGCCCTATGGCTGCTCAATGTACACCTCCTCTTGTATGAAGCCATTGAGAAATGTGGTCTTCACATCCATCTGGTGGATCTTCCAACCCATCTCTGCTACTATCGATATAATGGAGCGAATCGAACTATATTGAGCCACGGGAGCGAAGGTCTCCTCATAATCTACTCCCTCTACCTGGGAGAACCCTCTAGCCACAAACCTTACCTTGAATTTCTCAATGTTGCCATCTGCAACATGCTTTACCTTGTAAAGCCATCTGGAAGTAACCACAGATTTTCCCTCAGGCCTCGGCACCACATCCCAAACATCATTCTTCATGATAGAAGAATACTCCTCCTGCATGGCCTCTCTCCAGACCTGCTGGATAGCTGCCTCCTCATAGCTAGAAGGCTCAGAGTCAACAATGTTGGCAACCATTGCCATATAGCTTCAGAACCTCTCAGGTGGTCTGCTCTCTCTGACCAGCCTCTTCGGCCCAGCAACAAATGTGGCCTCTCTCAAGGTATCCTGAAGCCACTTGGGCTTCCTCTTCCCTGATCACACTTCTCCCACCAGAGAATGAAACTCCTCATCCTCATCAAGAGCCTGAACTCCTGACTGTTTGTCTGTTGTCCTCCTGCCTGAACTTGAACCTGTAGATGTTGAAGTACTGTGTGAACTGTCCATCAGTGGACTACCTAGTGAACTTCTCTACGGACTGCTCTGCATGCTTCCCGAAGCACCACCCCTCTGACTCTACGAGCCACTACTCACTGATGGACCTGACACCGTAATCGATGTACCTCTTAATCCCTGCCCACTGGATCCCTGTGCCCGACTCAGCTGCTCCTGAGGGTCTGGCTAATCCAAATACTCTAACTCCAATGACCTCCGGAAAGCCCTATCCTCCTCGAACTTCACATCTCGCCTGACAACAACTCTCCTCTATGTGGGAATATAAATCCGAAAGGCTTTTGAGGTGTCACTGTAGCCCACAAAGATACCCTTCTCTGTGGTGGGCTCTAGCTTGGTCCTCTTCTCCTTGAGAACATAGGAGTATGCAATACACCCAAAGAGACGAAAATGACCAACATCAGGCTTCTTCCCAGAAAAAGCCTCCTCTGGAGTCACATGCCCCAAGGCACGATGCGGACTCTCGTTATGCAAATACACAGCAGTGTTGCAGGCCTCTGCCCACAAAAACAATGGTAACCCCTGATCACGTAACATAGCTTTGGCAGCCCCAACGATGGATCTGTTCTTCCTCTCCGCAACCCTGTTCTGCTGGGGGTTGTAAGGAACTGTGAACTCCCTCCTAATGCCTACCTCTGCACAATACTCAACAAACTCCCCAAGGGTGTACTCCCCTCCATTGTCTGACATCAGGGACTTGATCTTCCGACCTGTCTTAGTCTCCACAAGAGCTCTGAACTCCTGAAACTGCTTGAAGACCCCACTCTTGGTCTTCAAGAAACAAATCCACGTCCTCCTGGAGTGATCATCAATGAATAAAACATAATACTCATATCCACTCAAGGAAACATGAGACATCCGACCGCTCACATCAGTATGAATCAAATCAAGTATCACAGTCGATCTGTTGTCACTGCTGGGAAAAGGGGATTTGGCAAACTTGCCCATAGCACATCCTCTACATGTATCAATGTGATCAGTACTGAAATCTGGCACACCTGCAGTGATCTCCCGCAATGTCTTCAAGGCTCCATAATACATGTGCCCCCATCCTGCGGTGCCAAATCTCGCACAGCTCTGAACTGCTAGCTCTGTTGCCGATACTACTGCTCAATACCAAAAGGGGCTGAAATGCAAACTTGTACAACTTTACATGGCGTACACCAATCGCTCTAGCTAAATGAGCTGGAGCGCCCCTGGGATATATAAACACCTGTCCTCTAATGAACAATATCTCATATCCTCTGTCCTCCAATGCTAAGAAGGATATGAGGTTCTTCCTCATCCCTGGCACATATTGAACATCCGACACTTTCAAGGGAGGTTTGGGTTCCCTATCAAATGTTAATGTCCCCACACCGACTGCTCTAACAATGTTGTTGTCTCCAAGTACTACCTCTATATCAGTGCCACTCTTTGAAAGCTCTGACAAGTACTCACGGAATCCTATCATATGACGTGAAGCCCCACTGTCAACATACCAAATACCTGAAGATGCTTCGCTAGTTGAGGGAAATGCACACTCCCTCTCAACCTCCGTGGCAGGTAATCCTGCACTACTGGACTCACAAGCAATGAACCCAAACTCCCGATCAAAGCTCTCTGAAAAGTCATCTATCTCTGCTGATGTTGCCATGGTCTTGTCCTTCCCCTTCTTCTTCTTCTTCTCCAGACACACAATTGCATAGTGTCCCATCCTCTGACAATTCCAACACGTCACCTTGGAATAGTCCTTCTGCGTGTTCCCCTCTTTACCTTTGCCTTTGCCCCCACCACCACTTGTGGAAGCTTGCTTCTTTCCCTTGCCTTTCTTGCTTCCTGCTAACAATGCTACATCCTCATACTGCTCAACTAGTTTGGCTACCCAAAGTTGGTTCTTTCTGATTTCATTCTGTATGCAATCATCCCAGAGCCTCTCCCAAGTAGGAAGGGTCTCACGTGCACCAATCCCATCAGCAAAGTTCAGCCATGAACTGAGAAGGCCATTCACTGCAATCCGCACCAACTCAGTGGGTGGAATGACCTCTCCAACTGATGCCAACTCATCTCTCACATTAGTGATCTTTGTGAGGTATGTAGTAGCACTATCAGTCTTTGCCATCTTAATGGCCTTCAGCTTCTCCCTTGGGACCATTTTTATGTTCTCATTGGTACTCTGATAGAGATTGGTCAAGGTTGTCCACATCTCATGAGCAAGCCTCTTTCCTCTCACATGAGGAATGCAATGGTCTTTAATACCATCCAGAATCAATCTCTTGCCCTTGTTATTCTTCTTACTAAAGTCTGTCAGCTGAACAGGGTCAGCAGGCACATTAACAGGGCATCGTTAGGTATGCACCATTATACCGCAGACTTCTACCTCCTCAAAGATGCTCTGCATTCTTTCCTTCTATACAATGTAATTGCTATGCCCATCCAACCTATCCTCCACCCTTAAGCCCAAAGACATGCTTGCTGTTCTAATAAACTGAAAATGACACTGCTATAGTAAAGGTTCTAATTTATGTGTGTAAAATCAGCTTGCTATAAATTTTCTCTTTGTTGTCCCAAACTGCACTTTTCAGCAAACTAGCTCTGATACCATGTAGAAATTTTATGACCCACTCCGGTTTTCAGTTTCTCCTTATTTCTCCCATTAAGTTAAATGCCCATTCCCATAACCATACATTCAACAAGCTGAAAAAATAAATATTTTCTGAAAACACAAATTCTAAAAATTTCACAGTGCTAAAAATACAAAAATAAAAACTCGGAAAATAAATCAGCCACACACAGAAATTTGACACGCTGATTTCTGGTCAATATGACCCGAGAAAAACCCTCTACTACTCTTGGGGAAAACCAGTTCGAAAGCTCCTCTTTATTTCTGAATATAGCTTTTACAGTGAGACAGAAATTACAGCAAAAATTCCAACAACTTAACAAATGTACTTATCTCGATTTCTGTGCTTATACCCCGCCTTGGAAAACGTGTCGAATAGTAAACAATCAAAACATAAATTTTTACAGCATTAAATGCTGATTACCTTTCTCGATTTCTATGCCCCGCTGTACTGGCTGTACGGAAGGTACAGCAAAGCCTCCTCGATTTCCATGCCACCTGCCTCAAAAATTGTGCTGATGCTGTTGTACGATTGTTGTACGAATTTCCTCGAAATCTGTGCCACCAAATAGCAGTACCTCTCCTCGATTTTCATGCTCAAAATCTACCCAGAAAACTGTGTTGAAGCTGTTGTACGGATTCCTAGAAAATTGTGCCTCCTTCCTCGAAAATTGTGCCACTCTTGCTATACGGATTTCTGCCTTGGGAACGGTGCCTCTTTGCTGTTGTACGGATTTGCTGAAGTCTCTAGCTGCTGCCTTCCTTCTCCTCACTGCTCAGAAATTTCTCCCTTGCTTTCTCTTCTCTTCTCTCAATCTGCTCATGCAAGAATGAATGATCTTTTCTCTCCTTTTCCTCCTTTAACCTAACCCTAAGTGACTTTTGGGGAATCCCTAAATCCAATGGCTGAAATAGCTTTAGATCGAGGGCTGAGATTAAATGCTCATTTAAATCTCACTTTCTATTTTTTAATTCACCCCACTTTAATAAAGACCCTCTTAGTCATTTATTTCCTAAGTCACTTTTCACTTTCTAATTTCACAATGACTTTATTAAAGTCACTTTTAAATTAGATTTGACTTCATAACTTATAAAGTCACTTTAGGAGAAAAATTAAATTCTTTTGGACACTTTTCCCTAGGCCAAAGATCAAAGCCTTAAGGAACCACCTGTCCTCCGGTAACCAAATTTCAACATGTTTTGCAACTAGGTTTTGGGATTTTGACTTTTTGTATATATTAAGGCTTTGGGGCTCTTGTAAATTTATTTGTGCAAGTGAGATCGAAGGAAATTTGTTGGATTAGAGCTAGATCTAGGCCCTTGAGGGTAAAATCTAGTATCGAATATTTTACAGGGAGGACAACTAAAGAATTTTGCAGTAAAATTGAATATCTAAAGAAAAATCATTTTTCTGGCAAGGGTTTCAAATTTCCAGGCCTCCTAGGCCCAACGTCTCTCCTCGTTGGCCTAGCACACCCCCTTCTAGCCTCAGTGTCAGCCTTTAGGGCCTCTTCAAGTTTGGTTGTAACCTTTTAAAGCCTGCGACTCCCTTTAGGGCAGCCGCCTAGCCCATAAGAGGCCTCGGCCTGCTTCCTCTGCCTTTGTCGTGGGTTTCTAGCCCCTCCAATCGCCTTGGCTCTCCTTTCCTCCCTTCGTCGAGCCCTCTCATTAATTCTTCCCCTATGTCCTCTTCTCCCTCCTCAGCAGCCTCCCTTCACCCATTTTTGCCCTTGTCGTGGCTCCTTGGCCTCTCAGACTCCCTCCAGCCCCTTATCGCAGGCCTCTTTCCAGCCCTAGCCCTAGGGCATAGCCCTTTAGGGCCTCACGACCTCCTCCTCCTCACGACCTCCTCCTCAAGCCCAGTAGCAGCCTTTCAAGGCTTGCTGTTGTGAAAATTCGGAAATTCTGAATCTTTCTACAGTTACTGATAAAATTTCTTCTATTTGTTAAATTATTGAAACAAATTATTTGCAGTTATTTACGGCAAATATCAAAATACAAACACTGCAGTTTTCACAAATCAATTACTGCGGAAAATAAATGTAACGAAAATACTAGCACAACAATAAATACAGTGACAGTTATTTTTGGACAATTGTCCCTGGAAAAACCCAATGTGGGAAAACCGGTGCAGCAGCGGAGGGTTTCTTTTTATTAATCTTTAGCAAAAATATCATGTACAATATACAGAGAGTAGAATAGAAGAAGAATCACTAAGAGAAATTTACAAACAAATTTCTCACGTTCCACAGTGAATTTCTGACCCCTGAGAAGACCTGTTTCCCTCACGCTAGCCCCACTACATCACACTCTGCACAGTGCCTGTGTCACTGCCTCTACGCTGGTGATCTGCATCCCTCTTCTGTGCTGGTGATTCCTGCCGCTTCCTGCACTCTCGACTATTGCCTATACCCTCTCTCTTTCACCTGCAACTCACCCTCTGATTCGATTTTCTCTTGCCAAACTTCAGCAAATGAGAAAATCGATCTGCTTTGACAACTGAGTATCTGTCTGGTGTACTCTCCAAGTGCCCATCGAGCTCCTCCTTATAATCTTCTCGTTGAACTATCAACGGCCCAGATTAGATCCTAATCAATGGCTTTGATCATTTTGACTCGATCTCCGTCTTTTTCTAGAAGATTCACACCCAGTTTAATTAATACCCTTTAATTATATCAATTTCCTAAGTTTAGACCTAGGCATCCATTAAAAATAATTAATTATTTTAATTAAACCGTCTCCGGGTGGAATTTTCCAATACGATTTTTGGGTTTTACAGAATGCATATGTCCTAGTCTCCCTGCAAATTCTTGAGGCTAGAGCACATCCGATGCTACCAGAGATCAACAAAAGCAGAAGGAGAAGGAGAACAGGGATTCAGCAGTGACTAAGCTTGAGGACAGAGGGATGCAGAGGGTCACAGAAGACACTGCAGAGTTGCAACGCAGTGAACCCACGTAGAGCCTATGCAGAGTGACGCAGTCCAGCGTAGGGACTGCGCAGAGAAACACGCAGAAGAAGCAAAGGCTCTTCCGGGTGTCAGGAAATTGTCGAGACGAGCCGAGAATTTTGTCTCAAGTGTTTTCTAATTATATCTGCCAGTATATTCCTTGTAAAGATTCATTTGCTAAAGAATAATAATAAAACCCTCACATGCTGCACCAGTTTTCCCACATTGGGTTTTCCCAGGGGCAATTGTCCAAAAATAAGTGTGTACATGTAATTGGTTTTGATGCTTATGTTCTTTACTGTTTACTTCTCTACATATATAATGGTGAATGTTGCAGTAGTATTTATTTCGAAGTTTAATGATAGATTTCTGTAAATAACTTATTGGAGCAATAAGTAGGAGAAATAAATCTATCACTGCAATTGTAGATTTCCAGATTGAAATTTCACATAGTATCAGAGCCAGAGATGAGTAACAGAAACGGAGAATCGACAAGTGAACAGAAATCTGACATTGCTGCAGCAGCTCGGAGGGGTTCACGCAGTTCTCCAGAAAGGAAGAGAAGCATGAAAGAACAGATGGATCACGATGTTTCTGTTCTGGCATCCAAACTGGAAGAAGAATTTTCTCGTGTGTCAAGCACTGCTTCTCCTGAGGTCTAGTACATTAACAGTGGAGCATCTGCTCATATGACAGGAGTCTGGGAATGTTTTTCCGATTACCGAGAGGATCAAATGAACTTTAAAATTACCATGGGTAATAAAGCAAAATGTACCCATATTGGAAGAGGTACCATAGTATTTCAGACCGAGGTTGGAAATAAGCTTCAGGCCACTAATGTACTGCATGTGCCCAGGCTGGGAATGAACTTGCTCTCAGTGTCTCAACTTCAAAACAGAGGTTACGACGTTTACTTCAATGGTAACAAAGTTTACGTCAAACACCCCAATTGGAAGAAGAAAGCACAAATCGGAGTAAGGAGCAACAAACTTTATAAGTTACAACTCGAATCTCCAATGGCACTAATAGGCAGCGCTGATGAAACGGACCTGAATGAACTATGGCATAGAAGAATGGGGCATTAAAGATTCTCAACAAAACTATCACAGGAGTTCCAAAACTAAGCACCAAGCAAAACGATGTCTGCAGAGGGTGCGTATTAGGTAAATATGCCAAGGTAGTGTATCAGAGAAGCAGCAATAGGGCTAAGAGTGTATTGGGCTTGATACACTCGGATATCTGCGGACCAATGTCCACTAGAGCTCTTAATGGTGCCGAGTATTTCATCACCTTTATTGATGACCATTCCAGGAAACCCTGGATCTACTTTCTAAAGACCAAGGACGAAGTCTTCAGTTGGTTTAAAGAGTTTAAGCTCTGGTAAAAAATCTGACACGAAAGCGGATCAAGGTGTTGCATTCAGACAATGGTGGTGAATACACAAACAAGGAATTCACCGGGTTTTGTGCAAGGGAAGGTATCAAAAGAGAGTGGACCACTCAATATAATCTGGAGCATAATGGTGTGGCAGATTGGAAAAACAGGACTATTGTCGAGGTTGCAAGGGCGATGTTGTATGATCAAGACATGCCCAAATTTCTGTGGGTTGAAGCTTGTAATACAGTTGTCTACGTTTAGAGCAGGATTCCTCACAATGCATTGGGAAAGATCACGCTAGAAAGTGTCTTCACAGGGAGCAAGCCTAAGGTGAGTCACTTTAGGATCTTTGGCAGTACGGCATACTGTCAAGTGCCCAATGAGAAGAGGAAGAAGTTGGACATGACTGCCGAAAAGGGATATCTGGTAGGATACAGCGAGAATGCAAAGGCATATCGCATCTACATTTTGGAGAGCAGGAAAGTTGGAGTGCAGATGGCTGTGAAATTCATGGAGGAGAGGGCCTTCAAAAGATCCCGCAAGTTGCCTTCTGCTACGCAGTTTGAGGAGGATCTGCTGGTTCAACCTCAAAAACCTGTGGTTGATAATTCAGTTGCCTCTCAAAGGCATGGGGATCCAAGGGACACTTCTCCCGAGGACTTACAGGAGGGAGAGCAGGTAAGTCCACCCACTACCAGTGGGAGAACGAGCAAGGAACTACGACAAATTCTCAGGGACACAGAAGACTTTGTCAGAGCCCCACGAGATGTAAAGAGACAGCGTAAGCAGCCTGAGAGGTACCAAGCCTTGGTTGCACAGGTTGGGGAACCTTCTAGTTTCCAGGAAGTAGCTCAGCACCAGGTATGGGTAGATGCGATGGTGGAAGAGTACAGTTCCATCATGACGAATGATGTCTGGGAGGTGGTCCCCAAACCTCAGGAGAGATCAGTTGTAGGTTCAAGGTGGATTTACAAGATCAAGTATGCTACACATGGAAGCATTGAGAAATTTAAAGCCAGGCTTGTGGCTAAGGGGTATGCTCAAAAGGAAGGGATAGATTATGAAGAAACCTTCACCCCGGTAGCCAGATATACCTCCATTAGAGCCATAATATCCCTTACTGCGCAGATGGGATGGGAGATTCACCAGATGGACGTCAAGACTGAGTTCCTAAATGGGGTGATAGAAGAGGAGGTGTATATTGAACAACCAGAAGGCTTCGAGGCGCATGATCAGAAGACTTATGTGTGCAGGCTTAAGAAAACCTTGTATGGACTGAAGCAAGCTCCTAGAGCTTGGTATGGTCGAATTGACAACTACTTGCAGAAGATGGGATTCGTCAAGAGTGGCGTGAATCTCAATCTCTACTATCTAAGGGTAGGGAGTGAGCCCCTGATACTGGTTTTATATGTAGATGATCTATTTCTGACAAGGTCATCGATGCTCATCAAAGACTGCAAGGATAATTTGGCTACGAAATTCGACATAAAGGATCTAGGGCTGATGCACTATTTTCTGGGGTTGGAAGTTTGCAGCAGAAGGGGGGGGATCTTTCTTGTTCAAGGAAGATATACTACAAAGATTCTGAAGAGATCTCAGATGGAGGTTTGTAGACCCATGACGACTCCAATGATCACCAATTGGAAGAAAATTGACAAGTCCGAAGATGATGAGGCTGATCCTACTCTGTATAGGCAACTCATAAGATCTTTGATGTATCTGGTAAAAACTAGGCCAGACATTTGTTATGCTGTAAATACCCTCAGTCAGTTCATGGTGGAACCTAAGAGGGCTCATTGGGCAGCAGCCAAGCATGTTCTCAGGTACCTTCAAGGAATAGTCAATCTTGGATTGAAGTACACCAGTGGTAGTGATATCAGGTTGAGTGGGTTCACCGATGCAGATTGGGTCAGGAGTCTAGTAGATCTGAAGAGTACTATGGGTATTGTTTCAGTCTGGGATTAGGGATGACTTCTTGGTGCAGTAGGAAACAGAAATCTGTGGCACTGAGCTCCGCAGAGGCTGAATATGGCAGCTAGCACAACTTCGTGTGAGGCCATATGGCTTCGGAAACTACTTGTGAACCTACTAAAGGAGAAAATAGAAGCGACCAGTGTTTTGTGTGATAATCAGAGTTGCATCAAGCTCTTTGAAAATCTTGTGTTTCATGATTGGTCGAAGCACATTGATATCAGGTGTCACTTCATCAAAGATTGTGTCCAACGGGGAGTTGTACAGTTACAGTACACTCCAACAGGAGAACAGGTGGCGAACATTCTCATGAAGGCTGTGGGGAAGACTAAGTTTGTCTACTTCAGAGAGAATATGGGGATGATCAAGAATCCATTCCAATAGCAAGAATGGATAGGATCAAAATTCAGAAGGAGCTGCAGTAGAGATGCAGTAGTGACAATGGCAGTGTCATGGACAGCAGTACAGAAGGATGCTTCAAAAGCATAGCAGCATGCAGCAGGCATGTTGCTAGAACACTTTTCTCGCTAAGAGGGGGTGTTGATTTTTGTAGCATCCGAAATTGTTCTAAGTCTCAAACTTTGTAGGGAGACTTGGACATCAGTATTCCAAAGAACCCAAAAATTGTGTGGAAATTCCTCTCGGCTCATGTCTTATGAAAATAATTAATTATTTTAATGGAGACCCTAAGTCTAAACTTAGGGAAATTAAATAATTAAAGGGTATTAATAAGATAGAGTAAGAATCTTCTAGAGAACGAAGATCAAGTCAAGTTTTAATCTGAGCCATTGATTAGCCTTCTAACATGGGTTGTTGATTCATCAACGAGAAGATTATAAAAGAAGGCTTGAGGATCATTTGGAAAACAAGTTGGGCATACACTCGGTACCCGAAGGAGATTGATTCTGAAGGAATAGAATTCGATTTTAGTGGGAGAGTTGCAAAAGCAGAAGGAGAAGAGTCAACAGTGACTGAGCTCGAGGACAGAGGGAGGCAGAGGGTCACAGAAGGCAGCGTAGTGAACCCACGCAGAGTGACACAAAAGGCAGTGCAGTGCATGTGCAGAGAAACACGCAGACAGACGCAGAGGAAGTCAGAGGCTCTTCCAGGTGTCAGGAAATTGTCGTGAGGGGCCGAGAATTTTGTCTCTGGTGTATTCTAATTATATCTGCCGGTATATTCCTTGTAAAGATTCATTTTCTGAAGAATAATAATAAAACCCTCATCTGCTGCATCGGTTTCCCCACATTGGGTTTTTCCGGAGACAATTGTTTAAAACTAAGTGTGTACATGCGATTGGTTCTTATGCTTATGTTCTTTACTGTTTACTTCTCTGCATATATAATTGTGAATGTTGCAAAAGTATTTATTTCGAAGTTTACTAATAGATTTTTGTAAATAACATATTGGAGCAATAAGTAGGAGAAATAAATCTATCACTGCAACTGTAGATTTCCAGGTTGAAATTTTCACATAGTTGTTGCTCAAAATGTTGCTAAAGAGTTAGAAAAAGATAAGAAAGCTTAAGGTATGCCAGAAATTCCTGGTTTCGAAAGAGGTCTTGTCAAAAATAAAGGGAAAGAAATTAAGCAGTCCAAACATAATCCAATTAAATAATTAACTCAAATGGTCAAGGAAATGAGACTCGATTATGCTCGAGAAATGAGTGCCATGAATTCTAGGATCATTCAAATGGAAAGAAATCAAGCCCGAAATATGCAACCTAGACATAATAATAATAATAATAGTAGAGGAAACAATAATCCATGGCCAAGAGCCCCAAGGGTTAGCTCAAGTGGTAGTGAGCCAATACGTGGTCCTTTCCGTTGTGGGAGGTCACGGGTTCGATCCTTGAGTCTTTGGGGTCAGGCGTCGTTTATTGCGCCGAACGATTTACCGCGCGTACCATCCAGAAATTCTGGGGAAGTACGCCCAAGTTTCCCGTGAACTTTGTTCATGAAAAAAAAATAATTCATGGCCAAGAAGAAATCCTCCTAATGATCAAAGACCTCCTACTCTTCTTGAGTCTGCCAATGTTGTTGATCAGCCTGTACCATTTTGCAGACCATGTGAAAGTTTACATGAGGAAAGTGCATGTGCCCTTGCTAGGAAAATCTTGGATGAAGTAGCAAATGAACAGATAAATAATGTTGATCAAAATTCTTCCAAGGAGAGTCGTTGCACAGACATGATTTATTCATTCATCACCATCAATAAATTCAATGATGAAAAGGATCCTATCACATAGATGTATGGTGAAAATCCATCTCAAGAGCAAATACTGGAAATTGCTAAAAATACGGGTTATACTTATGAAAGAAACGGTAAAGACCAGAATCAAAGTAAACATGTTGCAGCTGAAAGATATAAGACAGGGCTGAAAATAGATTGGGCTACATGGATTAATAGTATTAATATGTTTTTCCCAGTTCTTGAACTTTTAAAGATTCCATCTCAGTGGGCATAATTCTTCAAGGCTTTGCGTATGGTTCAACAGGGTAATACCAATAACAATCCCAAGGATGAAGAAATTAAGTTAAAGGATTTGAATAGCTACATGACCAATGAAGATCATCAACCTTTCTTCCTAGCTTTGGATATTAATGACGCTCTACTTCATAATTGAATGTTTGATTTCGGTGCATCAACGAATGTTATGACTAAAAACGTTATGGATCAGTTGAACTTACGAATTTCTAGGCCTTGCCATAACAATTGCTCAATGCATTCTGGAAAGGTTGTAATCCTTGGTGTGGTCAAAGACTTACAGGACTCCTTAGTTGATTATCCATACAAAATCATCACCATGGATATAGCGATTATTGATGTTCCCGGTGTATGGGGAATGCTTTTGTCCAGGAAGTTTGTAGCTGACCTGCCTGGATATATTTAGATGGACTTATCGTATGCCACTATTCCCACAACAACATGTGGTATGGTCAGATTGTACAGAGAAGTTGAAAGAAGATACCATATTGAGTATCCAAAGAGACCAGAAACCAGTGAAGAAATTAAGCCACGGGGTCATCCACCGTATTTCGACTTAGAATTCATCCAGACGGTGTATCACTTTTCTTCACCGCATCGTCCATCCTATCTTCGCCGCATCTTCCCTCCAGCCTCACCCCAAAGCTAAGGTGGAATTTATTGTCAAAGTCTTAGGTGAGTCCTAGTGTTTTAGTCAAGTCTTTGTAAAAGTGATTTGGTAATAATTTAAGCTAATTGGCTAAATTATTTTATTATTGATCACTTGGTCTACTAGATCATATTGTGTTGCAGAATTGCGTGAATATTATGAGGGTCTATAACGAACGAGTATTCCCCCTTTGAGGGTTGAATTTGTAAAATCTTATGTAAAAAAAATATTTTAGTGGATGGTCCTTCATACTTAGACACCATGGCAAAAATATCTGAGGGTGGAAAAATAATTAATCCCCTCATGTGTTAATTAATTAATATTTTAGGCATAAATAAAATTAAATCTAAAGTCAGAAAATTAATTAATTTAGAGTCAAAATTAAGACGTTAGGGAAATTAATTTCTCCGAGTGGAAAAATATGTGGGTTTAAAAGAAGTTAATTTTTGGAGGTCTCCCAACAAGAGAATATTGGAAATTTCAATAAAATTTGGACCCTTAGATCTTGGTAGTTAAGTCAAAGTCAAATTTTTTGAGGAAATTGGCCCAAAATAATTATTTTTGAGCTAATAAAAAATGGTTTTAATGAGAAATTCAAAAGTTTTCAATGTTAAATCTAAAATTTGGGCATTTTTTTCATATATATCTCCACAAGCTACCCAAATACTCTAGCAAACTTGATATGGGCAATTGCAGTACTCAAATTTAACTTTGCAAATCTCAAACAATAATTTACCCAAAATTCTCATGCAAAAATTTCATCAAACACTTGTCACAGAAGTGTAATTTCTTCACACAATGTTGATTTCTAACCCATACAACCCCAATGTTGTAGATATTAGCTCAGATATCATTATGTAATGTACCCAATACCCTCTACACACTTTGAAAATATGGGGTACTTCAGTTAACCACCCAAATTTGCACAAATTTACAAAGGAACTAAACTCAATTGATTTTTTATTAACTGTTACTACCAACAGGAATCACACTACATATTTAGGTAATCTGAATGTAGTCATTTCATTATTTAATGAAGCCATAAATCATAAATGTGGGTTAACACAAGTAGTTAGAAGAACAAACTAGAAATTGATTCAACCATGACATAACCATAACAATTCAGTATTAATTAAACACAATTCACATATACAATTAGGAACACTTCTCTCTTTGAAATTGTTCACCAATTTCCTGCATAAGAGGGACATTCCACCCAACCATAGGCTCCCTCTTGCACTAGTTCTCTCGACAACTGAGGGCACCCCCAAGATGAGATTATGAATCCACAAGAGGCACACTCTTCCTATTCTTGGCTCTAATTTCCCTTCTCATGGCCCAATTCCCAGGCTCACAATCATTAATTACAGCGATTCCCAATCCACAAGCTTCTTAACCATTAGCCTACACAAACCAATGAACGGGATAACCTTCTTTACTCAACAATCCCCTGGGCTATCCCACTTCCCTCCAGGACTCTAGCACAAGTTGGCCAAGAAATCTCACTAGGATTCCAACGCATTATCAACTGTAGCAAAATATAGTCAATTATAGCCAATATCATTCATACAGCCACAATCCTCACTTAATTTGTGGTTGTAGCTTTCGCAGCATGAAGTTAGTAGACATCCCAAGGACAATTTCTCCAATTCCCCAAACAAAGGATAGTACGTAAGGTTGTAAATTTTTGTAGATGTTCTATGCTTGATGCAACTTTACTTTTCTTCAATATCAGATAGCAATCACATAAACCATAAAGTAAAATGCTGATAGAACATACCAGTAGATCGATAGAAGACAAACCAGAAACAGATAAGTGTGATGGTGCGTTACGGCGGTCAACAGGATGCTTCAACCAGCAAAGTCTTATCAGTCAACCAGCCCACTATGTGTCACATTACCCTCATCAGACAATCCAAGTCAACCAAAGTCAACAAAGGCCAAAAAGTCAACGATGTCCAGAAAGTCAATGCAGAACAGCAGCAAATCAAAGTCAACACAGCACGGTCTACAGTCAACCTTTGACCTCGGTTCTTGTGCCAAATAATACAGACTGCAAAAATCGAAGTGTGTGCCAAAATTCAGCTTCGTTTGACTATGCGTTGACCAAAGTCAACGTTGGTCAAACCTACGGTGGAAGCCCTAGCTGAAGTAGAAAATTCAACGTCCTTCTCCCATGTGTGAACAAAATATTTCCTCCAAGTAGCTCGAACCAATCAGAGAGGAGACAGAAATGTGTGTGATGAGATGAGTGAGAAGTCCTCCAACGTTGACCTTATTTATATCCATCAGTGAGGGTGTGTGACACATTTGCTGGGGGTGTAAATCCTTAAGGCCGACCTGCACATATTTTGAATAGATTAAAAATAAATTCAAAATAGATGTTCTGCTCATCGGATCAAGATGATCTTTAGATCCATCTTGCACCTCTCCGAAAGAGGAACCCAATAAAAATATTGGTATCTTCATCTGAGCATCACAACATGGAGTTTGGACCTGGTTGTCCAAAATTAACAAAGGTGAACTCCTATGTTAGACGAAACTTCTAGGAACTCAACGTTTCAGGACGTACCAGTACTCAAAACTCCGAAACTTGACCGAAACTCGACCATTATGTAATCATGTATGAGAGTTAATATAGACTTGGTTTTCCTTCTAAATTGTCATATATGGGTCTTATTCAATTTTTTCTTGCAAGATAATGTGTTATTCACTTATTTATAAATTTATTTTTATATATATAAACATATATGACATTTCAGCCAAAGTTTCGGCCAACGTTTCCATTTTTGGGAGGTGACGTTTCTAAACATACCCATTTCAGAAACTCTGAAACGTTTTGACATTTTGTGCAACCTAGGTGAATTCCCATTCTTTGGTAAGTTCATCTCTTTAAAAATTGAACAGCAACCAATCTTCAAACCCCCCACTCCAACCTTCAAAATCAAACCACAACAATAATCAACATAGTTCTCTTTGCATGGTAAAGTTAAAATTTTAAGTTGCATGCAATGAAGGGGCCACGTATCACTTCATGTACTAATCCCCAACCCCATGCCACACAACCCCCACAAGCCTTAATTAAGCATTGACCAATTAATAATCATGGGATATAGTAAGTTTTACAAGACTTTGGGTTAACTCCCTCACTCGGGTCCTTCACTTAGCCTATAGAGCCCCCTTGTCTTCCCCCTCTTGTAGAGTCATAGCCCTCCTCCTTTTTCCCACTTTTGCATCTGGCGATGTATTATTATTTAATATTCAATATTTGGTTAAGAATTACATTGTTTGGCTTATAGCCATTCATCATGTACATACACAACATTGTACCATGGCACAACGAGTTTATTGTGGCCCCTGAATTCTACCTAGCTATCCTTTTAACATTACCTCAATATGCTCTATCCTTCCCAAAGATCTTCCAATCCAAGACTAGGAATATAAAACAATCAATGGCAAGCATGCTTCTAGACATACTCATACTAGTAACCAATGGTGTCTAGAGTGCACCTAACCTAATATATGAATGGTATGTTGGAAAAGAGACGGTGCCACGAGTAATTAGTGTGAACTAGTATATATAAAAGATAACTACAATTATATTACATATACATGCATATAACATAGATGATATAATCATTTTTTATTGTTAAATTTTAAGGTTATTTGGAGTTACATTCTTATTTCTTTCAAATGGTTGTGCAGTTCATCAACATTATCATACTTCGGAGAAATGCTACTCCTCTATAGTTTGTATATTCGGAGATTATTATGCTCTCTATGGTACTTGAATCTATAATAGTGTCCCTCTACAAAAGGGCATCATACATAAGAAAGAAAAGTGGCATATTAGACCACTTGATGGGCTCTTGTTTCTATTAGTATGAGCACGTTCTTCTCTATCAGATCCCGCATTTAAGTGTCATCCTCTAATTAAGCTTCCTCATCCCTACTTGCACCAGTTATTATTAAAATCAAACCACGGTTAACTAACCTGACATCAAGTAAATACCTTATTCCGCGAGTGTGATAGTACCTAATGTGGATCAATACCTTTTACATGGAAGCAAAAGGAAAACAATGTAAAATTTTCAAATGTAGCACAAAAATAGGAAGTATTTGTAAAATATTGCATGAATCAATATCAATAATCTATTTTCTTTGTAAGTTAATTGTAAAAAGAAAAAGGTAAACGTACCATGGTTGCTGGAGGAAGCCAGTATAAGGCGATGGTGCTTGTGCTTCCATGGCACCCAAGGTGTCACCATGATATGATCCTCTAAGAGCAAGAACCTAAAAGATGGCCAACAACTATAACTCATGTACAAGCACTTCCCAATAATTTTCCTGGAAAAGTAGAGATAAAAACTCTATTTTACAAACGTAACCTCATAGATATTTAAAAGACATCACATGAGACATTTTTTTGACTAATTTTACTTGAAAATAGAATGAATCCAGAAATTCTAGCATCCTACCTGCGTCAACAAACTGGCTAGTAAACTTTAACCAACTAAAGAGATAATGTTAGTATATTAATATAATTTGGACAAGCTTCTGCATGAAAGAAATTTAATATCTTTTAAAAATAAACTCAAAACCCAAAAACTAGTTAACAAAGAAAGGGTGGATCAATGAGCAATCATCTTAAAAGAGGTAACTAGTACTACTTTATCCAAAGAAAATCTCATGGTTTGTTATCAAGTTGACTAGGAAAGGGAACCTCTCTAATGTGCAACGAAACAACAACGTAAATATATGGAAGCACCCATAGATAACATGCAGCTAAAGGCGTCAAATGATCAATTGATGGTTCTTACTACCGGTCTTCAAATACAACTCACTGCGTTTGAGTTTCTTTGAACCAAAAATATTCCTTGGAATTTATTTTTAGTTTGAACAATACATAAGCAATATTAGCTGCAAAAAATATTATCCAAACCATATGAAGATGTAGAATATCAATTAATAGCTAATTCTAAAGATGAGGATAAAGATACTACATTTAAGATATAGCTTGAGTGGGCCCAATGGTTAAGAGCATGTGTTACCTCCCAAGAGGTCACAGCTTCAAATCCAAAGGGGGGTAGAGTTTGTATGCCTTCGTAGACCTTAGCAATCAAATAAACAAGGGGGTCTCATACACCAATTCGGTGTCTGGCTTGGACATTACCTTAAAATTGGATTTATCATCATTATTATTATTATGAGGCAAAAAAATTGTTGAATCAATTCATTAAATCAACATTGTTACAAGCCAGCTTTGTTAAGAGTTACCCAACTTCCATTTTACAATATATATATGCATTCTGAGGTGGGGAGGGGCCTTGGCCAACATTCAACATACACTCAATATTTGATATTTAACAGAGTTAAATACTCCATACTCAGGTGGTCAAATAAAGTAAGCCTATGTTTCCTAACCTATTTCAGTACCATACTTTTATGACCCTGTTATTTTGGCCCAACTTCTTCATCCATGTTAAATTTAGATAACCATGGTGTTCTATGCTTGATGCACTTTTACTTCAATCTTTCTTAGGCCCAATACAAAATAGCAATCACATAAACTTGAAAGTAAAATGTTGATAGAACACAATAATAGATCAATAGAAGACAAGCCAAATATAGATCAGATTTAGAATTCCTTTTGTCCAGCAAAGATATGAGATATTGTGGCGTTACGACAGTCAACAGGATGCTTCAACCAGCAAAGTCTTTCTCGGTCAGCCAACACTTTCATGTGTCACACCCACAGCCGTCAAAGACAGCTCATCACAAGTCAATGCAAGTCAAACCAGGGACAGCGCTAAAAAGTCAACACATGCAGCTTTAGAAAAGTCAACACAACAAACTAGGGCTTCAATCAAATAGCCTAGAATTCCTCGATTTTAGTTCCTAGCTATATGGCCTCCTAAAATCGAAATTTCTGCAAAAGTTTGAGGTCAAACAACCAAGGGTTGAACATGGTCAACGTTGGTCAACGCTGCAGCAGAAATGCCCTAAACAGATCAGCGTAGAAAACAGAAAGCCCTAAACGGATCAGCGCAGAAAACAGCAGCTTCGCTCCACACATGTGAGGGAAAAAAAAGGCCTCCAAAGGCTATCGAACCAATCAGATCACAATGAGAGAATGTGTGATGAGATGATGAGAAAATGACCTCCAAGTCTCTCCAATTTATATTTATCAATGAGGGTGTGTGACACATCTCTTAGGCATGTGGGATAAATTTGGCCGACCTTGCACATGTTGAAAATAAATTCAAAATCAATGTTTTGCTCATCCGATCAAGATGATCTTTAGATCAATCTTGCATGTCTCTGAAAGAGGAATCCAACAAAAATATGACCATCGTCATATGAGCAATGCAACATGGAGTTTGGACCTAGTTTCCCAAAATTAACACTCTCTCTCAACTAGGGAGAACTCCATATGTCCACAAGTGCCATCCATCATGTACCAAACCAAACATCATGTGTCATCCCGTCGTAACTTGCTTTGCTGACTCTTTATTTCAGAACAAAAGGTGAGTCACAAAGACATCACACACAGCTGACCTGAAGTCAACTTAGAGGTAAAAACCTCTATCGGACTCAAAAGAGTATCATACTAACCTGAAGTTAGTTTACTGACCCGAAGTCGGTTTAGAGGATAAAACCTCATCATACTTTATCCCAGATCAAGGTGTTGGACACATGCCATCCTAGACATAGAGAGTACGGCAATCTTCGATGCGTCCATTGGTCTTGCTATGGTCTCTATCGACATTTCCCACCTCATTGGCCAAATGAGAGGTACTTTCCATGAGTCTGAAAATCCATGGGTAGGATGCGTGCAGGGCACAGATCAGAGAGAGGCGAACCAACTCAATATCATAACGGTGGGGCAGAAGCACCACAAGGTTCGGTAAGCCTAGCCCCGTGAGTGCTTATAGCTCCAATAAGCTATCCCCAAGCCCCCTAGAGCTCCCAGAGCTCATAGTCCAACTGAAGCAGGACCCTCAGAATAGGGTCTTTCCACTATTCCAAGCTTCTCACAGAAGGTTAGGAACTTGACCTTCCTCAGGGGCTTCGTGAGAATACCTGGGACCTGCTCATCAGTTCCTATATGATCGAGCCTTACAGCGAGGCGATGTACCATATCTCGGATAAAGTTGTACCTGATATCAATATGCATGGATCGATCGTGGAACACGGGATTCTCAAAAAGACAAATCCCACTCTGGTTATCACAAAGGATAACAGTGGTATTTAACACATGGCCAAACAACTCACTGAAGAGCTTTCGCAACCAAACAGCTTCACAACAGGCCATACTCACTGCAATGTATTCGGCCTAGGCAGTGCTCAAAGCCACCGACTTCTGCTTCCTACTCATCCAAGATATCAAAGCAGAACCCAAGGTGAAGCAACATCCAGATGTGCTCTTGCGATCCACCACACTGCCAGCCCAATCGGCATCAGTATATCCATGGAGTCTCAAACTCCCGACAGTGTATCTCATCCCATGGTTGATTGTGCCCCAAAGATATCTCAACAGATTCTTGGCACCAATCCAGTGAATGTGATGAGGTTGAACCATATGTTGACTCAAAATGTTCACTGCAAAACATACGTCCGGACGAGAGTTCACAAAGAACATCAGGGCCCCTACAAGTTGTCGATATGCAGTAGGATTTGCTAGCACGGGCCCAGCAGCATTTCCACTCAACTTCTTAAACTTGAGTTCCATCGGTGTCGACACAGACTTACAGTCCACCATACCAAATCTCTCCAGCAGCTTCACGACATATTTTCCTTGAGAAAGGAAAATCTCGCCTGGCCTCTGTCAGACCTCCAAGCCTAGGAAGTAGTGCATCAGTCCTAGGTCTTTCATCCCAAACTCGGAAGCTAGCTCCCTCTTACACTGATGTATGAGAGGGTCAGCACCTGTCAGGAAGAGATCATCCACATAGAGAACCAAAATGAGAGGCCTTTCCCTATCAACCTTAAAATAAAGGTTCAGATGAGCATTACTTCGAGTGAAGCCCAGCTTCATCAAGTAGTTATCTATCCTCTCGTACCAAGCCCTGGGGGCTTGCTTCAACCCATAGAGGGCTTTCTTCAACCTGCATACATGGGTGTCTCTATCTCGGACTTCGAACCCCAAAGTTTGCTCAACATACACCTTTTCCTTTATAGATCCATGCAGAAAAGCAGTCTTCACATCCATCTGATGTAGACTCCATCCTTGCGTAGCAGCAAGGGAAATAATAGATCGGATGGTGGTATAGCGGGCCACAAGTGTAAATATATCATCATAATCTATGCCTTCTTTTTGAGAGAAGCCTCGGGCAACGAATCTTGCCTTGTACTTTTCAGTGCTTCCATCAGATCCATGCTTGAACTTATAGAGCCAATTCGAGGTGACAACAGATTTGTCCTCCGGTCTTGGGACCACTTCCCAAACATCATTCTTCATAATGGACTCATATTCTTCGTGCATAGCATCCTTCCAAACTTGATGCTTTACGGGTTCTTCAAATGTTCCAGGCTTAGATTGTACTATTGTACTCATGGCTGCTAGATACCTTTGGTATCTCTTCGGCTTCTTGCTTTCACGGAATGTCCCCCTTCGGGCAATATGTCTCCCAGCATCTTCGAGAGTATCCCTAAGCCATGAGGGTCTTCTCTTATTTGAAGGAAGTGGATCAATGGGATCCATAAGTCCTTCAACATCGGGCATCAGATCATCCTTCGGCTCTTCCAACTTCCCTACTTCTTATCCTTCTTTGTCTTCCTTGGAGCTAGGAAGATTTCTTACTTCCTTGAGGGCAGCAAATTCATCGAAGGTGACATCATGGCATATCTCCACTTCTCTTTGACCAGGCACATAGATTCTATATGCCTTCACAGTTTCACAGTAGCCCACAAACATTCTCTTCTTTCCAGAAGCATCCAACTTGCTTCTCTTTTCTTTCTGCACATGAAAGTAAACAGGACAACCAAAAACTCTAAAATGAGAAACATCAGGTTTCTTACCAGAGAAGACTTCTTCAGGAGTTTTGGAGTCCAGAGCGGAATGTGGGCATCTGTTTTGAACATACACAGCAGTGTTCGCAGCGTCTCCCCGTAGAAACTTCAAAAGACCTTGGTCACATAGCATGGCACAGGCAGCTTCCACAATGGTCATGTTCTTTCTTTCAGCAACACCATTTTGCTCAAGAGTGTACGCAGTTGTGGTCTCCCTCTTAATGTCAGCTTCTCTACAAAATTCATTAAACTCATTTGACTCATACTCGGTCCCATTATTGGTCCTCAAAAGTTTGATTTTCTTATCAGTTTGATTTTCCACCAAGGCCTTGAAGGTACGGAAGCCTTTGAATGCTTCGCCCTTCTTCTTCAAAAAAATATATCCAGGTCTTGCAGGAGAAGTCATCTGTAAAAGTCATGTAATAGGAACATCCTCCCAAGGATGTCACAGGCAACATAACAGATAAGTCAGAATGTATCAACTGCAAGATACCAGTTGTCTTTGTGACACTTGAGAGGAATGGTCCCCTTGTATGCTTCCCTTCGACACAACCCCGACATATACCTTCATGATCATCTCTCAATTCGAGCATCCTTGTCACCACCTTCCTTGCTTCGGGAAGGGCTTTGTAATGAAGGTGTGCAAACCTCCGGTGCCATAACTCTGTTTGAAGAGTTGTATCACATGTCATAGCCCCCAATGGACTTCCTCCAACCTAGTAGAGTGTATCAACTCTAAAACCAATAGAAAGAGCTTCCTTGAAGTTCTTCTTCCAGGTAAGTACCTTTCCATCAACGAATGTCACCTTGAACCCTTTGCCTTCCATTGTTGAAATGGACACAAGGTTCTTCTTCAAATTAGGTACATACAACACATCTTATAATCGGATGACTTGACCTTTAGATAAATGAAGGGTCACAGTCCCTGTCCCTTTCATGGGATAGGTGGCATTATCTCTAAGGATAATTTCCAGATTAGTATCCTTCTCAACCAAATCAGAAAGGGCTTCTTTATAACCAATGAGGTGCCTTGAAGCACCACTATCAATTAACCAGACATCTAGAGTGTCGGGTGGAGATGCAGCAGAGAGGGCAGATACAAGAATAAAATCATTTCTCTTATTATCAACAACATTAGACTCATCGAACCTGGAATTTTTTGACCTCTTGAAAGGTTGCCCATTTCCATTACGATCAGAGGGAGCCTTCCTTTTTCATTTGGGCCCCGCTCTACCATGGTTTTGATTTCTCAGGCCACCATGGCCACCATTACCATTAGAGGCATACTCCATCATTCTTGTTTCCTCTTGAGTGCATCTCGCCAATATTTCATCAAAATCAGGAATCACGTTATTATTGAGAATAGTGGTATTGAATACATGCCAATCACGGGGAGACCTCCAAGTGCAATAAGAACCATTTCTCGATCAAATATTACTTCCCCAATGGCTAAGAGGTTATTCCTGATTTCAGTGAGCCTCATAAAATAGGATTGAATAGATTCATCTTTACCCTTCTTGATATTCTTCAAATGATTCTTGAAGAAGAGGATTTGATTAGCACCGCTAGCCCTGAACATGCTCACCAGCTTATCATACATCTCCTTAGATGTCTTCAACTCATAAATGTAAGCAACCAAGTGCTTATGAATAGAATCTCGGATAATCACCTTTGCTTTGATTTCCCCTTTTCTATACTTCGTCTTCATGGCAGCAGCTGCATTTGATGGAGGCTCTTGAATATTCCCCTGTACATAGTCCATGACATCTTTGATCTTCTAGCACCAAATCCAAGGACATCTTCCATGCATGATAATCGGACTTATCGGTCAATTTATCATCAGCCTTGAAACCCTTGTAGGTTGAGGAGGCCATTTGTCCTTGATAGGATTTCTTCCTTCAAAGATAGCTTCTAACACCAACCTGGAGTCTTGGACTTTTTCTTCACCTCAGCTCTGATACCATGTTAAATTTAGATAACCATGGTATTCTATGCTTGATGCACTTTTACTTCAATCTTTCTTAGGCCCAATACAAAATAGCAATCACATAAACTTGAAAGCAAAATTTTGATAGAACACGATAATAGATCAACAGAAGACAAGCCAAATATAGATCAGATTTACAATTCCTTTTGTCCAGCAAAGATATGAGATATTGTGGCATTACGGCAGTCAACAGGATGCTTCAACCAGCAAAGTCATTCTCGGTCAGCGAACACTTTCATGTGTCACACCCACAGCCCTCAAAGACAGCTCATCACAAGTCAACGCAAGTCAAACCAGGGACAGCGCAGAAAAGTCAACGCAGGCAACTTCAGAAAAGTCAACACAGCAAACTAGAGCTTCGGTCAAACAGCCCGAAATTCCTCAATTTTAGTGCCCAGCTATACGGCTTCCTAAAATCGGAAAATCTGCAGAAGATTGAGCTCAAACGACCAAGGGTTGACCACGGTCAACGCTGGTCGACGCTGCAGCAGAAAAGCCCTAAACAGATCAACGCAGAAAACAGAAAGCCCGAAAGGCGATCGAAACCAATCAGATCCCAATGAGAGAATGTGTGATGAGATGATGAGAAAATGACCTCCAAGTCTCTCCAATTTATATTCATCAATGAGGGTGTGTGACACATCTCTTAGGCATATGGGATAAATCTGGTCAACCTTGCACATGTGGAAAATAAATTCAAAATCAATGTTTTTCTCATCCGATCAAGATAATCTTTAGATCAATCTTGCACCTCTCCGAAAGAGAAATCCAACAAAAATATGACCATTGTCATATGAGCAGTGCAACATGGAGTTTGGACCTAGTTGCCCAAAATTAACAGATATTCATTTGGACTAGCAGATATTCATTGTGCAAGGAAGCTGAGGCAACCACTTTCAAAAATTTTCCTTTTATTATTGTTTGAAGCAATTGGATTGCCAAGAATGGTGGTTCATTTGAAGATCTTATTCCAGCTCTGCAGTGTGCAGTAAAGAGCATTTACATTTTTAGACGTTTAAAACAAACTGAATGGTCACGGCCTGCTAGGAACATTATGGTGGTACAAGTTTACAGGTCTGAGGCATGGGCATATTTCAACAAGGCAGTTCAAGGTAATCCCAAGACTTGTGGGGTTGGTGAAATTATATATTCAAGGGAAAGACATTCTGTAAAACTCAAAGAAGGTTTACGAAGGGGGAACAACAATAAAGCTGAACCTACAGCCTTAAAGTTGCTCATGTCTCCCTAGAGAAAAGGGTGTGCAAAAACTTCAAATACTTAAAGACACACTTGTTGTGATTAATTGGATGGACACGTATGCCTATGATGATTTCATGTTGCACCCTATATATGAGGAGACTCGGCTTCTTGTTTCTCATTTTGATGCTATTTCTTTTCATCATATTTTCAGGGCTTTACTGATACCTTGTCAAAGGATGGTATTATGTTGGATGCTGGCAACTGGCATATCTGAGGGAAGTAGATAATCAGCTGGCTGTATATGACCATGTTCCTTTTTATTAATTATGAAAATGATTAGTCTGTTAAAATTGATATACAGGGGGTACTATTTTTTATATGTAATCCATAAGAAGGATTCTAGCCTCATATATGGATTCCCCAGGATCCAAAGGTTAATGATCCATCCAAGAAGGAGATTTCGGCTCCTGCAGTTTGCTTCTCCAAAATGTCCATCCATATTCAATCTCCGTAGGCCCCGAAATGGAGGGCCAGTGTTGGCATACCACTAAGGAATGAGAAGAGGGCTTGGACTGGTTACCGATCTAGAATCAAAGCCTCACCAAACCATTGGGCGATCATATTCACAAAAGCACAAAGATCTAAATGGATCCCTAGGAACTCAATCCATAAAGGATGGTGTGTTTGGGAACAATCATCAGGGTTGAATCAAAACACCATCACTGAACATATGTCAACAAACCAGCATTATTCCAGGTCACATGCTGAAGGATATTTCATTCAACAGCATTAGAGTTAAAGAGTAAGCAAAGGTACTTGGACCCCAGCCTGAGTATCAGTTCAAGGAAATCCATTTAGTCTCCCAATTCAATATCACCCATTTATTGGAAGCATCTTTAACAAGCATCAAACATAAAAAAGAACAAAATGACAATCCTATGGTCTAGATTTTGGCCACCCTACTCATATTACTACTTGTGGTGCGTGAAAAACTTAAAATCCTCCTTCAGATCTGGCTAGTTCACTGCAGTGGTACCAAGATTTGGCATTTACTGCATATATACATCCCCTGGAGAAGGACTAATAATGGAGTTAGGACTTGCATGCACATCCACTTTCTCAGCAGAACATTTGGGGGTCAAAACAATGAGGGTGGTGAAATCAAGATGACTGTGGGGTACCTTCCCCACTATTGTTGAATGGCCACAATCTATGAAGTAATACACACCCTCCTGGGGTTTCAAAGGGCTATCCACAGACATCAGCATGGACGCCTCATCAACCATGACAAAACCAAATTAGGGGATCTTCAAATGAAGAGAGAGGTTTTCCATAATAACTTCCTAATGTACATCCACGTTCACCACAAAGGTGTGGGCATGGAACATAAGGGATCCAATCAACTGAGTGCACTACTAATTTCTTTGCCTTAAGACTCAAAAGTCATCAATCAAGATGAAATCATGAATGGCACTACAATCACAAGATTTACAATTTCTAGAGTAAACCCACCACTCATAGAGGGTTAACAAGAGATCAACCTCTTTGAAACTTGATACCATATGCCCAAGGTGACCTGGGAGGCATCTCTCAAATTGCACTGAATAGAAATCACCTTTGCACACCCTTCGTAAAACTCAAATTCAACAACAGTCATACAGCCTCCATCTGCTTTCTTTACAAGTTTTCCATGGCTACTCAAGTTGGAGCTCACAGCTTCGCTTTCCCCGCAGCTTCTATCCCCTTTGTGCTGCTGCTCATCTCCTCCAATCAGATCCTCCTCTCTTCATGCATGACTCTATCACTTGCTCTTTCATCATTGTTGTCTTCCAATTAATGAAAGACTTACCTCCTCATCACAAGAATCAAATGCATATACACACTCTTCTTTGCACTAATCCTCATTTGCTTGCATTTTGGTAGGTTGATCATTGATGTGTTTTATGTCCGACAACTTCTTCTTGGATTCCCTCTTCAGATGTCTTACCTTATCACAATAGTAACATGTCAAACTTCAGAAACCATCCCTACCAATGATACCCTTGCCTCAACTACTCTTTCCTCCTTTCCGTTGTCCTTTTCCCATGCCTTTGAGCTTAGAGGTGAAAGAAATTATAGATGCTTCACCACCTTTTTCTGATTACTCCCACAACAACTAACTTGACAATATATCTAATGTACACCCAGTAGATTCAAAGGCAATGTTAATTGTCACAAAAAAATGTTCAAAGGAGTGGGATGGACTTCTTCGGGTAATAACTACCATTTCCTCTTCATCCACCTCCCCACCAAAGAAAGCAACTGATCTCAAATATATTTCAACTTCGATTAATGATCTAAATTGAATACCCTTCATCCAACTTCATGGAGAAATTATATTCTTCAAATAAAAGACTCTCCCTTTATTTCAAGTTTTTTGCAAACCCAACAAGCTTCTCCACATAACATAAAAATTTGTTGCATCCTATCCCTTTGGAATCAATTGCTCGGTAACAAATATCTTTAATGGTATTACTTGCATCCAATTTTTGGAACCATACAGTGCTTGTTGCTCCTCATCGTCTAGATCTCTTACTATGCTTGTCATCAATCCCATCAATTGTTTGTACTCAAAACTAGCTATCATATGCTACTTTCATAGATTATAATTGTGCAAATTTTTTAGTCTTCTAGGGAACATGTTACGCAAACTTGCTATTTTAAAGTCAAAACTCCAAACCAAGTATACAATCAATGAAAAAAGACATCAATCAACTAACCACATTACCTCCTTTAATCACTGCACCAAAAGTGCAGCTCCTGGCTAGCTTTTTCTGTCATTGTGTGCTATTTCTTTACCTACTGCCTATGACAACTATGTATGCAATCAACATTGATTTAAGCACTCACAAGACCAAAGGCATAAGTGTTGTTTTCTCGAAACTTCTCAACACCAACACCAAACATATCTACATACTTCTGCTGCAAATATTTCCCATGCAAATAAACTAATAATATGTTGCAATTGCCATAAATTATAAAAATGTTGCCACAATCTGATGTTGAGATTTTGGGGTGTTGGGGTATAGCATCAGATGTGCTCTAGCTCCCAAAACTAGAGTACATGAGATATTGTTAATTTTGGGCAACTAGGTCCAAACTCCATGTTGTGATGCTCAGATGATGATGCCAATATTTTTATTGGATTCCTCTTTCAGAGAGATGCAAGATCGATCTAAAGATCATCTTGATCGGATGCGCAGAACATGTATTTTGAATTTATTCCACATGTGCAAGGTCGGTCTGATTTATCCCACATGCATAAGAGATGTGTCACACACCCCCACATATGCCTATTTATTGGAGAGACTTGGAGTTCATTTTACACACACACATTTTGGTGGAGCCATTTTCTTCTCTCTTGGATGGTGATGGAGCAGCGTTCTTGGTTCTGCGTTTAGGGCTTCTTGGTGCAGCCTCTTGGTGGAGTATTCATGATGAGACGTCTTGGGGTTGTGTGACACATGTGGGTGGCTGACCTTATGAAGACTTTGTTGGTTGAAGCATCCTGTTGATCGCCGTAACGCCACCATTGTTTATCTCTGTTTTGGCTTGTCTTCCATCAATCTATTGGTATGTTCTATCTGCATCTTATTTTCATTGAGCCCTAGAAGTTTAAAGTAAATTTGCATCTAGCATAGAACATTTTCAGAATTTAACATGGTATCAGAGTTAGGAGAAGACAAAGCCCATCTAGTTGAGAATCTAGGGCAGCGAGAGAATGACTGTCTTCAGGGGACCGAGCTGCTGGATGAAGGCCGAGCAGCCTTGCTGGGAAGGCCGATTTAGGATACCTCTGTTTCAGGTCTGTTGGGGCTGGTTGGTGCCCTAACCTTCAGCATGGTGATCCCTTCACTTCAAATCTGAAGTATGGGCAATATATCCTCAAGTGAACTCTGAAATTGGAGAAGCCTAGCCGAAGCTAGAAGGAGCCTTAAGACAGCGTGAAGGATGCCTAGGGACAGCGTGGGCATTTCTGTAGTGAAGGCCAAGTGTTGTAGGAGACAGCGGCTGGTTTAAGATCTGTTTTGGGTGTTGTTTAAGGGTTGAGTTTGTTGGGCAGGTGGCTGAGGAAGAAAGGCATAATAAGACAAGGTTGTTTTTAGGCAGTTTGGGTGATGTCTAAGGGAGGACCACAGCCATAGCTAACTGTTGTTCTAGGCCAGAAACCATAGCCAGTAGTTAGAGGCCCTTTAAGGGCAACGTCTAGGTGGAAAGGCCTAGAAAGGGGCAGCGTGGACGAAGAGGTGCTTTACTTTAGAGGACTGCAGCCAAAGAAGGCTTGTATTGATAACTGTGTAAACATTTTGGAACACCTTCAGGACTGTGTATTGCGAACCGTGGAAAACATTTATACCTTCAACACTGCGGTCATTGTATTTCAAACAATGGAGAACAGTGACATCTTCAAGAGTGCGGTCATTGTGTATTTCGGACTGTTGGAGAATCTCGGACTTGCATACAAAACTTGTGAACAGTCAACAGCTCAAGAACTTGGATCTCCTGATAAAATGAGACTTAGCACCTATATATCATAACCACAGAATAACCATCTGTAGATCATCTGTAAAATTGTAGAACTGAGGAGACTCAATCCTACAGGAGCTCAAATTTGTTAACACTGCAAAGAACAGACCTGTTAGGAGTCCTAGACCTCTGGTCAGTATTTTTGTGTACAGCTCGGATAGGGACAAAGACAGTCATCTCAAGCTTGATCTTGTTGAAGGCACAGCCACCTCAAACAGTGACCTGTGTGCAAAGGCTCTGATCACTAGTTTCCAGAGGCACGAAGCTGCATTTTTGAGTAGTCATGTAGCCTATTGTTATGGACAGTCACCTGTGGTAAGAATATTTGTGGAGGTATCACAGCTCGGATTTGTTGTACTGATGTGAAGGCTTGTTAATTATGGGCAAGAAAATCGCAGCAAACCCTCATGAAACAGGCCGACAAAGGGACCCACCTGTGATGACTAGGCCGCAGGCCTGTAGGTGGCATTTTGAGGGTCAAAACTACCGTAACGTGGAGCTATATGTGCCTCCTCTCATAACAAGGTCACAGTGGATGTAAAGGAGAGGAGGTTGCATCATTTGAGATGTGGTTCTGGGCATAGAACAGTGGTATATTTCTGCATTGGGGCCGTGTTGATGTCTATGCACTAAAGGAGGGTCGAGACCCTTGTATTCGCTCGATAGAGAGGTCGTAAGGCCTACGGAACAGCTAGAGCGAGGGCCGAGCTTAATCATGTACATGCTCAGGGAATTAAGGGCTGGAACGTGAGATATATGCAGAAAAAAGAGGACGGAAGTTTAAGGTCTTTCCTACTAAGGTGAGTAATGAAAATGTGTTGAAGGCTATGTACAGTCACCTTGGAGCAAGTAAAGTGACTGTGAGATGTTGGATGATTGGTGCCTATGTACAGTGAGACTTGGAGAAGCAATCCACTGTTAGAAGGCAGATTCGTGGAGCCTAAGATCAGTGACTCAGTAGCAGCTGAGTTATCGTATGCAGGAGTTTGTTGAAGACCCTATGAACAGTGCCTTTGACGTGGAACACCACTTTTAGAGGGAAAACTAATATAGGCCTATGTTCAATAACCTTGGTGGAGCTTTGTCATTAATAGAAGGCAGATTGAAGAGTTGGTTGTGCAAGTGTATCTGAAGCAACGAAGGACCTTGTGATCAACTGAGGCAGAGGTATTGGAGAATCATATTCTCTCTGTGTATAGGTGGCCAAGGACCTACCAAGTGTTCAAGGGAAGTGGATGGAAAGGGAAAAGACCAAAGGGATGTAAGTGGAGTGCATCTTCAGCAAGTCATTGTATTTGTTCTTGCTATATAGGAAGATATGGGCAGTGACATATGGCAGAATCTATATAATCTTGATCTGTGGTATCTTCAGAGGCATGTGGAAAAATATACATAACCATGAAGTTTGATATCCTCCGTTCGGTATGGTTGTGATAAATATGATAGTGATGTGTATGATAATATTTTGGCAACACTGAAATCAATGACATGACAATGTATGATAATTGTCAAGACGTATAACAGATATATGGCAGTATATGGCTATGATTCTTGTATGGCCTTGACAGTGGGTGAGTAAGATTCAGGTCTATGATTACAAAGCCCTTTCTGAGGAAAGGAAGTTGGTGTCTGGTACGCCCAAATTCAAAATAATCATGAAGGCATATATCAGAGTTGTGCCACAGGAAAGCATAAAAAGAGGGACTTTCTTTTTCCCTCAAGTATCACAATTTGATGTCTAGCAGTTGATACATTCTAATTTATCTGATATGTTGCCCGTCTGGATATATTTCTTGAAGAAGAAGATCAAGATTCTAAGGACTGATAATGGCACCTTGGCAGAGCAGCTGGCAATAAGAGGGAGACCGCAACCGTATATGCTCCTGAGAAAATAACGTTGCCGGAAGAAAGAAAAAGAGACCCTCATGGCTCAGAGACACTCTCAAGGATGCCGAGAGTCATCTGGCCCCAAAGGGGGACATTCTGGGAAAGCAAGAAACCATATAGATACCAAGGGTATCTAGCAGCCTTGAGTACAATGTGAGCCTAGATCATTTGGAGAAGCCGTAAAGCATCAAGTCTGGAAGGATGCTATACACAAAGAGTACGAGTCCATTATGAAGACTGATGTCTGGGACATGGTCCTGAAACCGGAGGACAAAGCTGTTGTCACCTCGAAATGGCTCTATAAGATCAAGCATGGATCTAAAGGAAGGCATAGACTATGATGATATATTTGCACCTATGATCCTATATACTACCATCCGATCTATTATTGCCCTTGCTGCTACACAAGGATAGATTCTACATCAGATAGATGTGAAGATTGTTTTCCTGCATGGTTTGATATAGGAAGAGGTGTATGAAGAGCAACCTCTTGGGTTCGAAGTCCAGGATAGAGACTCTCATGCATGCAGGTTGAAGAAAGCCCTCTATGGGTTGAAGCAAGCCCCCAGGGCTTGGTACGAGAGGAAGATAACTACTTGATGAAGTTGGGCTTCACTCGAAGTAATGTTGATCCAAACCCTTTACTTCAAGATTGATAGAGAAAAGCCTCTCATTCTAGTTCTCTATCTGGACGATCTCTTCCTGACAAGTGTTGACCCTCCCATTCATCAGTAGAAGAGGGAGCTCGCTTCCGAGTTCGAGATGAAGGACCTAGGACTGATATATTACTTTCTAAGCATGGAGGTCTGGCAGAGACTTGGCGAGATTTTCCTCTCTCAAGGAAATAGATTGTGAAGCTGCTAGAAAGATTTGGTATGATGGACTGTAAGTCTGTGTCGACGCCGATGGAACTCAACTTTAAGAAGTTGAGTGAAAGCGTTGTTGGGCATGTGCTAGCAAATCCTACCGAGTATTGTCAACTCATAGGGGCCCTGATGTTCTTAGGGAACATCCGTCCAGACGTATGTTGTGCAGTGAACACTTTGAGTCAACACATGGTTGATCCTCATAATATTCATTGGGATGGTGCCAAGAACTCTATGAGACATCTCTAGGCACCATAGGCCATGGGCTGAGATACACTGTCGGGAGTTTGAGACTCTGTGTATATGTTGATGCCGATTGGGCTGGCAGTGTGGTGGATCGCAAGAGCACATCTGGATGTTGCTTCACACTTGGGTCTGCTTCGAGCAAGAAGCAGAAGTCAATAGCTTTGAGCACCGCTGAGGCCGAATACATTGCAACTTGTATGGCCTGTGAAAGCTCTTCAGTGAGTTGTTCGAGCATGTGCTAGATGCCACCGTTATCCTTTGTGATAACCATAGGGGGATTCGTCTGTCAGAGAATCCCGTGTTTCGCAATCGATCCAAGCATATTGATATCTGGAACCATTTTATCTGGGATATGGTATAGCGAGGCGCCGTAAGGCTCGATCATATAGGAACTGATGAGCAGGTCGCGGATTTTCTCACAAAGCCCTTGGGGAAGGTCATGTTCCTAACCTTCCGTGAGAATCTTGGAATCGTGGAACGACCCTATTTGGAGGGTCTTGTTGGACGATGAGCTTTGGGAGCTCCGAGGCTTTGGGGATAACTTCTTGGAGCTATAAGCAACCACAGGGCTAGGCTTGTCGAACCTTGTTGGTGTGCTTCCACCCCACCATGATGATATTGAGTTGATTTACCTCTCTCTGATCTGTGCCCCGTATGCATCCTACCCATGGAGTTTCGGACTCATGGGAAGTACCTCTCATTTGGCCAATGAGGTGAGAAATGTGAATAAATACCATAGCAAGACGATGGACGCATACGAGATTGTCGTACTCTCTATGTCTAGGATGGCACGTGTCCAACCACTTGATCTGGGATCAATTCTAGTGAGGTTTAGGACCTCCAACTGACTTCTGCTCAATTAAACTAACTTCGGGTTAGTATATGAATCTCTTGAGTCCAAGTGAGGTTTCGGACCTCCAACTAAATTCGGGTCAGTTAAACCAACTTCGGGTTGGTATGTGACTCCTTTGAGTCCTATAGGTTTCAGACCTCTGAGCTGACTTCGAGTTAGCTGGGAGTGATGTCTTTGTGACTCACCTTTTGTTTTGAAATAAAGAAGCCAGCGAAGCAAGTTACGGCAGGATGACGCACGATGTTTGGATGGCACTAGTGGATGGAGTTCTCCCTAGTTGAGAGGGAGTGTTAATTTTGGGCAACTAGGTCCAAATTCCATGTTGTGATGCTCAGATGACGATGCCAATATTTTTATTGGATTCCTCTTTCGGAGAGGTGCAAGATTGATCTAAAGATCATCTTGATCGGATGAGCAGAGCATGTATTTTGAATTTATTCCACATGTGCAAGGTTGGCCTGATTTATCCCACATGCATAAGAGATGTGTCACACACCCCCACAGATGCCTATATATTGGAGAGACTTGGAGTTCATTTTACACACACATTTTGGTGGAGGCATTTTCTTCTCTCTTGGATGGTGATGGAGCAGCGTTCTTGGTTCTGCGTTTAGAGCATCTTGGTGCAGCGTCTTGGTGGAGTATTCATGATGAGACGTCTTGGGGTTGTGTGACACATGTGGGTGGCTGACCTTATGAAGACTTTGCAGGTTGAAGCATCCTGCTGATCGCCGTAACGCCTCCACTGTTTATCTCTGTTTTGGCTTGTCTTCCATCGATCTATTGGTATGTTCTATCTGCATCTTACTTTCAATGAGCCCTAGAAGTTTAAGTAAATTTGCATCTAGCATAGAACATCTTCAGAATTTAACAGATATCCAAGACCAAGAAAGTGTTTTAAGAAATTCCGTCCTGTTTAAGAGATATTTAATTAATTAATCGCTTTAATTAAGGACCCTAAGTCTAACTTAGGAAAATTAAAAGATTAAAGTTAACTAATTTAAACATGTGATGAGATGAAACGAGAGTGACTTTAGAGTCACATGATCAGCAAATCTCTCAATGCAGTAAGTCTATGAATAAATCCCGACTAGATTGTGTTTCAACTGAAAAAGATATAGAGTGGTTGGTCATTCTGGAGTTTCACGATGATACTCAAACAAAGTGGGTGTCTGGTTTGCTAGAATTTCAAAGTGTTTCGAGTACAACGAGGGGCAGTATTGGCGAGGTGGATGGTGTAGTCCCAGGCCAAGATTGCAACGAGGGCAGAGAAGCAGCGGACAAGAGCAGTGCAGAGGAAGCAGCAACTACGCAAAGCAGCCATAGCCCAGCAGGGGCAGCGCAGAAGCAGCAAGAGGCCAGGATGGTTGACGCAGTCCCAAGAGGACTGACGTTGGCTAGCCAGGGCAGCGTAGGGGCGGCATAACCCAGTCTAGGGTGACGCAAGCCCTTCCTGAGCAATGCAGAGGCTGACACAGGCCAGCAGGGCTGACGCAGAGGGCTTCAGAGCAGCGCTGGGGTTTCTGAAGACCGGAAAAGGTTGAGTTCTGTAAATCCCGTTTGAGAGTGCGAATCAGTGAGTTTTCTATCTCCATAACAGAGGTATCGCTATAGTTTTATTCCTCTTTCAGGTTAACTAGTCTAGTGCCCCGATCTGTTGTACTTAGATTCTTCTTAATAATAAAAACCCTCCAACAGCCAGAAGGCCGGTTTTCCCTCATTGGGTTTCTCTGGGGGCAGTTGTCTAGAAAATTCTTGTGTGTCACTTTGTCATTGTGCATGTTATTCAGTTTAGATCTGCATGTGTAGGTTGCTAATGTATTTACTTCGATGTTAATGCTGAAGATGTCAAATTAATAACTTAATGTAAGTAGGAGAAGTAAATCAAAAATTTAACAGTAGGGTTTCTGTTTGAGCATATTCAGAAATTTTCACATGGTATGAGAGTTATTGCAGATCTAGCTGAATCTCCAGCGAGAAAGCTGAAGAATCTATGTTACAGAAAGCATCAAAAAAAGTTAGTAGCAGCAGCAGATAGGCCGAAGAGGGCAACGCAGCAGCAGAGGGACGCAAAAGTAGTAGAGCCACGCAGAAGGCAGACGCAGTCCTTGCTGGGCGACACAGAGGCAGCGCAAAGCCACCCAGAGGGATGCAGGAGCAGCCTGCGCTGCGCAGAGGTTGCGCTGGGCCAGTCTGCTCACGTAGAGGCCAACCAGGGTGATGCAGTCTAGAGGCTGATTGTTGTGTAGAGTGTCGTGATCCGAAAGCTGAAGCTGCAGACCTTCAGCAGTTGCTGGTGGGGTGAAGATTCTGTCGGTGCAGAATTTAGCCTAAGCTAAGTTGACAAAGAGCGGGAGGAGAACAGCGTCTCAGAAGATTCCCTGGCGAAGAAGTCTGAAGATTGATCAGAGGATCGAAGAGAGCTGATTCGTTGTGATTGGCAGTCTTCCAAGACAGGGAGTCACTTGTCAGACGGAGCAGAAGGTGCCTTTCTCGCCAAGGACCCTAGATCTGAGTCTCTAGCAAAGAGAGGAGGATCAGTTCCAAAAAATATCTGAGCAGATGGCGCCACATGGACTGCGTGATCAGGATAGGTTGGATGGCCTATCCAACTTTGCAATCTAGAAGGCCAAAATCCTGGTAGTCATGGAGGCATACGGCCTAAGGGAGCATGCATAGAAAGTCTTGGCTACACCGACCGATGCGAAACTCCTAGCAGAGCATAATGAAGCAGCGGCAAATGCCAAGTGCCTCATCATGGACGGGGTAAAAGATTATGTGGTACCACACATATCCGAGAAGGTGACGGCTCATGAGATGTGGGTAGCTCTAACCACATTGTATGAAAGAAGATCCATTCAGAGAAAGATGCTTCTGGAGAACCAGCTGAGGTTATTTATGACGGCCAAGGGAGAGGAGATCGACCCTTTTCTATCCAAACTACAGTCGATCCGGGATCAACTAACTAGCATGGGGGTCAAGCTAGATGACGATGTCATGGTGAGGACTGCTCACAATGCATTCACTAAGGACTGGGAAAATTTTGTCCAAAGTCTCTTGGGCAGCGCAGACCTTCCCAACTGGGACAACATGTGGGCTATCCTCCGACAAGAGGAAATCCTCTGGATTTGAAGGACATGCGAATCTAAAGATCCTGTCCATCATGTCCCGATTTTGGGACACATGTCCCACAAAAATGTGTGTCGCGCAGCCTTTAAAGCCTGATTTAGGCTCATTTGTCCCTCATTCTTAAGTGTCTCTCTTGTTTTGGGTGTGAGAGAAATTCTAGAAAAGGGTTTCAAAGCATTTTGGAGGCGATTCAAGCAACAGTTATGTGCATTTTGCTTCTTTTTTTTGCATTTTTGCTATAGAAGTTTGCATGTCTATTTTCTTTACAAGTTTGTGCATTTTTCTTTAAATTTTTTATAGCATTCATGGCTCAATCAAGGGAACTAGTGAAGGGGCAAACGAAGGGGAAGAATGTCCCCATTGGTGATGCCCCTCCTGTTCCAATTTCATCAAGGTCTACAAGCGTTTCCTCTATTGGAAGTGGGTTTCCAACAGCAGCTTCAAATGTTGAGGGAAAAATGAATTTCGAAAGGCAGCAGACTCAAGAAAACAAATATCCCTTGTGGAAGTATGTCACGAGAGATCAACGACCAGGAAACAAGTTGAAGGGAGGACACAATGTTTCTTGGAAATGCAACTATTGCAACAATCATTTCAAGAGCACTTATTACTGTGTGAAAGCTCATTTTTTGGCCTTACCAGGTTGTAGAATCGCAGCATGTACACAGGTGTCTTTAGCTAAGAGGAAAGAAATGGAAAAATAGGCCAATGTTGATGTGGCAAGGGTGGTTGCATCATCTAAAAAATCAAGAATGATGATCCCTTTCCATTCTTGAGAAAAAGCAGAACAAATTCCCATTTGAAAGTTTTGGTCGAAGTGTCATGGGAAAATTTCTGAGCACAGAAATCTTACTGCTAAATACTGATTTACTTCTCCTACTTGTTTTATCATGCACAAGTTATTTAACTAAAAATATTTAGTAAAACATCGAAGTAAACACAACTAGCAGCCTACACAAATACAGATCATTTACTGAACATCACGCACATATGACAAAGGACACATTTTTCGGACAAATGTCCTCGGAAAAACCCAATGCGAGAAAACTGGTGCAACAAATCTGAGGGTTTATTATTATTAAGCAACAGTATTTTGAGTACATCTAGGGTGCCATAATCTAGCTCACCCAACAAAGAAAACCTCGGCTACAGAGAAAAATGTGAGATATACCTCACTTCTGCAAGTCCCGACAAATCTGGATGAGCCACTAGTGAAACCCCAACTAGCTCTGCGCAGTCTCTACGATGCCACTATGTAAGGTTGCGTGGTCGTCGCTGAGGGACTGCATCCCCCTAACTCTGTGGCGATCAGCTTCTCCCGAATCTCGTTTCAGCCTTGCCGGCATAGAAACCCCAGCGTCTAGTGAATTTCGAACATTTCCTTGGAGTCTCTGTGTTGCCCCTGCGTGAGCTCATCGTGGGCCTACTTCACCCTCTCTAGGGACTGTGTCACACCCTCTAATGGTTGCGCTACCTCCACTGTGTTTCTGCTACCATTGCTCTGCATTGTATTCTTGGTCCTCCAACCAATCACTACATCTGCCCCTCACTGCTTCTCTGAATCACTCAGATCTGATCTTCATCTGAGCACTGCTCTGTCAGAAGAATTCGATCTCTTAGATTTTGTGCGTGTTCTCCAACTAACCCCAAGCCCTTCCTTTATACTTTTCTCGTTGACAAACCAATGGTCGTGATCTAATCTCTAATCAACGACTAAGATTAAAAGAAGCTTGATCCACATCACTTAGAATGTTCTCATCACATGTGTAAATTAATTCACTTTAATCTTTTAATTTCCCTAAGTTAGACTTAGGGTCCCCATTAAAAAATTTAATTATTTGAATAACTTTTACAGCAGATGGAATTTCTCCACACTCTTTCTGGGTCTTCAAGATCTCATGTGTTCCAGCCCCTCTACAAAGTTTCGGAGCTAGAAGACATTCGATGCTACCCCAAAATCTCAACACTCCCTCTTAGCAAGGAGTGTGCTCTAGCAATACTTCCACACTGAAGCATTACCCTTATCTCTGGCATCGGTATCCTCGTTGATGCTTGGCTTGCTACCCTCCATCAACTACGTTGCTATTCTCTGTACTGTTGCCCATGTCACTACCACTGACACTGCCACATCTGTACTGCAGCTCCCTCTAAAATTGTTGCATCATGCTACCTATAGCACTGCTACTACTAACTGCTGCACTGCAACTCAGTTTCTGAGAAGTAAGCAACTGAAGGACCACCACCCAATCACTGACAGACAAGTTAGTCGGACTGCATCTCATCACTGAAGCACCCTTCGTTGTTGTGTTGCGTTGTCCCTCTAGAGCCTCTGCGCAGCTGCTGCGTAAGCACTGCCTCTCTGCGTTGTTGAAGTCCCATCAGAAATTGCATTGCTCTTGCGTAAGCACTACCTCTCTGCGCTGTTGAAGTCCCACCAGCCTCTGCGTTGTTGCTGCCACTGCACTGCGCTGCTCTACTCTCCACCGTCCCAGCACTGCCTCTGCTTTTCTCCATGATCTTCTGCACCCACTGCTCCAGTCATCCTGCTACTGTCTTAAAGCTCCCATAGCTCATATGTGATCCAAGAGTTTAGGCATCTCAAGGATCCTACCTCCCCCATCTGTAGCTGCTCTAAAGATCTATATCGCCCCACCACTTCTCTAGAGGCACATGAGCACTCATGGCCACATCATTCTCATTACCAGTGTTCCCTCTAGCTGCTGCTGCCCTGGAATCTGAAGCTTCCTTGTCCTTTCTCTTAAGACAGGTGCTGGCGAAGTGTCCAAGTTCGCCACATCTGAAGCACCGGACCTTGGATAGGTCCTTCTTCTTCTTCCCTTGTTGTCATTATCCCTTTGATGCTAGGGCTGCATCTTCCTCCTCCTCCTTCTTCATCTTGACACTTCCGTTGTTGAATTCCTTCTTGGTCACCCTCCGGATCTCCTCCTATTGAAGGACAGCCCACATGTCACCACAATTTGGGAGTTGTGCTCTACCCAAGATGCTTTGGACAACGGTCTCCCACTCATCAGTGACTGCATTCAGGAAAGTCCTTACCAAAATCCCTTCATCCGGAGTTGCCCCCACGGAAATCAGTTGATCTCGAATCGTCTGCAATCTGAAGAGGAAGGGATCGATCTCCTCTCCCTTGTGCATCTAGAACATCTGCATCTGGTTCTCTGGAAGCATCTTCCGTTGGACAAAGCTACCTTGATACAGCGTGGTCAAAGTTGTCCACATCTCGTGTGTCGTCCTCTTCTAGGTAATGTGTGGGACCACGTGATCCTTCACCCCATCCATGATCAAGTGCTTTGCCCGCGCCTAATTTTCGTTGAACTTCTTCAGAGCGTCTGCATGGCACAGCTAGGACATTTTCTGCGTTGTCTCTGATATCGTACTCCTCCAGGACTGTCAGGATTCTGGCATTCCAAATCGCAAAGTTGGACACACCATCCAACCTATCCTAATCTCTCAGTCCGTACGGGGCCATCTTTGCTCAAACAGTCCAAACAAGTACTCTTCTCCCTTCTACTGTTGCTACACTCAATAGAAGACCGAATCTGGGTTTCTTGGCGATCGAAACCCTCTAGAGAAACTGCTCCCTCTGACAACTAATTTCCCTCCCGAAAATCCTCCGCCAATTCTACTAAACCAGCCCTCTAGGATCACCCTCCTGATCGAATCTCAGACTTCTTGGCAAAAGTCTGCTGAGGAATTGTTTCTCCTCACTTTGTCACCTTTGTTAGGCATTGTTTAGCAGCGACATAACCGATGCCCCACCAACAAATTCTGAAGATCGAAAATTGCACTTCCAACCTTGGCAAACTGCATAGTGTCACTCCCTCTTAGACTGCGTCAACCTCCTGGTGCTACGTGAGCCTTTGCGTGAGCAGACTAGCTCAGCGTCCCTCTCCTGGTGTTGCGACAGCCTCTGTGTGAACAGACTGACTCTACGTCACCTTTCTGGAGCTGCGTCAACCTTTGCGTGAACAAACTGACTCTGCGTCACCCTTGCAGGGTCTATGTTGTCCCTTTGGTGTTGCGTTGCCTTCTTCCGGATCTGTGCTGCTTCAGCTGCCCTTCCTGCAGCAAATATCTTCAGCCCCTTTGCTGATGGTTCGGCTTGATCTGCAATGCTCTGATACCATGTGAAAATTTCCGAGCACAGAAATCCTACTGCTAAATATTGATTTACTTCTCCTACTTGTTTTATCGTGCACAAGTTATTTAACTAAAAATATTTAGTCAAACATTGAAGTAAACACAACTAGCAGCCTACGAAAATACAGATCATTTACTAAACATCACGCACATATCACAAAGGACACAGATTTTTCGGACAAATGTCCCCTAAAAAACCCAATGCAGGAAAACCGATGCAGCAGATTTGAGGGTTTATTATTATTAAGCAGCGGTATTCTGAGTACATCGAGGGTGCCATAATCCGACTCACCCAACAGAAAAAACCTCAGCAACAGAGAAAAATGTGAGATATACCTCACTCCTACAAGTCACACCTGATTCGGATGAGCCACTTGTGAAACCCCAACTAGCTCTGCGCAGTCTCTACACTGCCACTGCATAAGGCTGTGTGGCCTTGGCTGAGGGACTGCGTCACCCTAGCTCTACGTTGATCGGCTTCTCCCGGATCTGGTTTCAGCCCTGCCAGCTTAGAAACCCCAACTTCCATAGAATTTTGGACTTTTCCTTGGAGGCTCTATGCTACCCCTGTGTGAGCCCTGTGTCACCTTCTCTAGGGACTGTGTCGCACCCTCTGATGGTTGCGCTGCCTCCACTGCGTCTTTGTTTCCATTGCTCAGTGTTGTACTCTTGGTCCTCCGACCAATCACTACATCTTCCCCTCACTACTTCTCTGAATCACTCAGATCTGATCTTCGTCCGAGCACTGCTCTATCAGAGGAATCCGATCTCTTAGATTTTGTGTGTGCTCTCCAACTGACCCCAATCCCTTCCTTTATACTTTTCTCCTTGAAAAATCAACGACTCGGATCTAATCTCTAATCAACGGCTAAGATTAAAAGAAGCTTGATCCACGTCACTTAGAATGTTATCATCACATGTGTAAATTAATTCACTTTAATTTTTTAATATCCTAGGTTAGACTTAGGGTCCCCATTAAATAATTTAATTATTTGAACAACTTTTACACCCGATGGAATATCTCCAAACGCTTTTTAGGTCTTGGAGATCTCATGTGTTCTAGCTCCTCCACAAAGTTTCGAAGCTATAGCACATTTGATACTACCCCAATATCTCAACATGTGGGTCAAGCAGCGAAAATAAAGGCAGTAGCACTTGGTCCAATGGTCAAGATTTTTCAAAAAGAGAGACAGGAAGAGCTTGATCTCACCATTGCATTCTTTTTCTATCAGAACTTCATATCGTTTAATGTTGCACGCTCACCTTTGTTTCTTGAGATGTGTCGAGTTGTAAGTCAAGGGACTCCATGAGGGTATGTGCCTCCTAGGTCAAAGAAGCTTACAACCACATTGTTGACTAAGGCGAAGAAAGAGGTCGAATAAATGCTTGAGCCTATTAAACCAGCATGCCCAACATCTGCGGTTAGTATTGTTTCTGATGGATGGACAAATCCAGCATGGCACCCACTCATCAACTTCATGGTGTCTTCCTTGAATGGGCCAATTTTCTTGAAATCAATGGATGCACTTGGACAATACAAGGATGCACAATATATTGGTGAGTTGTTCATTAAAGTTATTGAAGATGTAGGTATTCATTCTTGTGTGCAAATCATTACAGACAATGCACTTGTTTGCAAGGTTGCTCACATGAATGTGGAAGCTAAATATCCACAAGTATTTAGGACACCATGCAGTGTTCATTCCTTGAATTTAGCACTTAAATCTATTGCTTCTGATGTGCCTTGGATTGGAAGTATTATTGAGGATGCATGACAAATCCGCAACTTTGTACAAAATCATACAAATTCCCTCACAATCTACAAGGAGTACACCCATCTATCATTGTTGAAGATTGTAGATACATGGTTTGCCTCATCATTCATCATGTTGAAGAGGTTGAGGGAGGTCAAGACCGCTCTTGGGGCCATGGATATCTCATAGTTTTGGTCTCTTTGGAGAAAGACAGATCAAGCAGCATCAAAAAGAGTCAAGGACACAATGTTACATGATGCTTGGTGTGAGAGGGTAGATCTCACTATTAAGATCATGGACCCTATCATTGCTTTGCGACGATTTGCATATACAGACCAACCCATCCTAAGAGAGGTTTATGAGGGATGGGATTCCATGATTGAGTCTATGAGGACCATTATTTTACAAAGTGAGTTCTCTGAGTATGAGACATCATCAGAGGCCTTCTTCACCACCATATAGGATATTCTTGCCAACAGATGGGGCAAGAATGGCATACCTTTCCATTTTTTGGCTCACTCAATAAGCCCAAAATACTACAGCCATGAGTGGCTGAATGGTGGGCGTTCTCACAGATTCCCTCCTCACATGGATAGTGAAATTTCACAAGGGAGGAAAGATGCATTGAGGAGGATATTTTGTTGATTTTTGTAGCATCAGAAAGTGCTCTAAACCCCAAATTTGGTGGAGAGGCTTAGACATGAGTATTCCAATGAACCTAGAAACTGTTTCTGAAAATTCCACTCAGATCTTTAAAATAATTAATTATTTTAATGGAGACCCTAAGCCAAACTTAGGGAAATTAAATAATTAAAGGGCATTAATAAAACAGAGTGAGAATGATCTAGAAAACAAAGATCAAGTCATGTTATAATCTTAGCTGTTGATTGGAGATCTAATATTGGCCGTTGATTGGAGATCTAATCTTTGTCATTGATTTCTCAACGAGAAGACTATAAAAGAAGGCTTGAGGGTCATTTGGAAAGACACACACGGAGTGAATCTTGAGATCGAATTCTTCTAGCAAAGCAAGTGCTCAGACGAAGATCAGATCTAAGTGATCCAGTGCAGTGAGGGGCAGAGATAGCATCCGAAGAGAGATTTTCTCAGCCGGAGAATCATTAGCAGAGAGAGGCAAAGAGACGTCTAGCAAAGCCAACCCAGAGTCAACCAGGGTGACGCTTAGGCTGCGAAGAGCCATGCAAAGGTTGAGCAGGGGCTCAGAGGGTTTCCGAGATTTCACTATTGGAATTGATCCAGAAGCTAGAAGTCGGGGTGTGAGACCGGGAGGCTGAGATCTGTGATTCCGGGAGTCAGATCAATCCACAGATGGGGTGACACAGGGCCTACGCAGAGGCTGCGCAGTGACCTCCAAGGGCAGTTTCTCTAGTATCTGGATCAGCAGGATTTTCCAGTGATTGAGTGAGGTATTCTCACAATTTTCTTACTGCCAGTATTTCTCTCTATAATTGAATAACCCTTGAGGTATTCAGAGATGTATTCAAAAATTGCTACTGCTTAATAATACAAACCCTAAGATTTGCTACACTGGTTTTCCCGCATTGGGGTTTTCCAGGGACTTAGTCCAAAATAAAGGTGTCCTATGTGTAAATGATTTCTTGCTCAGTTTCCTTGTTTCAGAATCATTTTAATTAAGTGTAGGTTGTTGCAGTAGTTACTTCAACAATTCAGATTTGAATTAATTCTGTAAATGTAATTTACATAATAGGAGAAGTAACTCAAATAGTTGCAGTAGGATTCCTTAGATTGTCAAAACTAAGAATTTTCACATGGTATCAGAGGGTTTGATGTGAAACAGGAAGAGCATATCTGACTCTAAAGAGAAGGCCAAATTGTTGCAGCAGCAACAGATCGAATCCCCAGAGGGATTGCGCAGTTCTAGCCAGAAGGGTTGAAGTTTCAAGGTTGTCTCTCTCTGAGTGAGTCGAAAGAGAGGTAAGAATTCTGATTCGAGATTCTGCTGAGGTAGAGGGAGCAGCGTAGAGCCTTCACGCAGAGCCAGAGGGACGCAATTTTTCTGCAGGTAGTTGCCGGGCAAAAAAGCGTTAGAAGAAAGAAAAGAGCACCTAGCGGGGAATTCTTCCTCAGTGAATTACTAGCCAAGGAATTCAGCAGTTTTCCAGGATTTGAGCAGCAGACCAGGGCAGCAGATCTACGAGCTCCAGGAGGAGTGTGTAAGCCTGCCTAGTGTTGCGCAGAGGGGGAGAAAGAGGAAGTAGTTCGACAATTGCTCGACTGAGATGGCGGCTCATGGTCTTAGAGATCAGGACCGGTCGGAGGGTTCCTCCAACTATGTAATCTGGAAGGAAAGGATTCAATTCCTTCTAGATGACTACGATCTTAAGACGTTCATGGCGAATGTGGTTATTGTACCTTCAGATCCGGATCAACTTAAGAAGTATCGATCCGATATTGCAAAGGCCAAGAGGATGATCCTTGATGGTGCCAAGGATCACATAGTCTCAAATGTAGCTGGCAAGAACACCGCCAGGAAGATGTGGGAGGCCTTGTCCTTGCTGTATGAAGGAACTTCCGAGCAGCAGAAGATGTATTTGGAGCAGAAGCTCCGGTTGGTCCAAATGCAGAAGGGGGAACGCATTGCTCCATTCCTTACGAGGCTCCAGGAGATTCGAGATCAGTTGGCAATCGTGGGATCTGCCCCATCTTCCGCAACTATGGTGAGGCTAGCTCTTAACGCAGTCACGAAGGAGTGGCAAGTTTTTGTCCAAAGCATTTTGGGCAGGGCTACACTTCCTAGTTGGTTGCAGATGTTTTCAACGCTTCAGGAGGAAGAGCTGAGGAGAGATCTAGTCAAGTGCGTGCTTGAGGGCAGCATCCGGAGCGGATCTAAGAGTCTGTAGGAGGAGGAAAATGCGGCCCTCGCATCAAAGGGTCAGCAAGGGCAACAGAGACAAAAGAGAGATGTCTCGAAAGGTAAAATGCTTCAGATGTGGTGAGATGGGCCACTTTGCATCCTAGTGTCCTTTGAAGACAAATGACAAGGATGAGAAGCATGATCCGAAGGTTGCAGCCGCAAAGATCGAACAGGATGAGTTCGCTATGAGTGACCATGCTTCTTGAGGAGAGAAGTGGGGTGACATTAAACTATAGTTCACCCTGAACTTCAAATGGACAAAATCCTTGAGGAGCCCACCTCATGGATCAGTACTTTGCTACAAGAGCCCATATTTGCAATAGCAGGATGAAGGAGTTTTCAGTAGGAGCTGAGGAGTGATGGAGACGACAGTGCAGTAGGTAGCAACACCAGATTCCGAGCAGCGCAGAGCAGAGTAGCAGCAGCGTAGCAGTAGCAACGCAGTGCACAGGAGTGTAGCACAGTGCAGATCAGTGTTACGCAGTGCAGAGCAGCAGCAGCGTAGTGCATCAGAGAGAAAGCGCAGTAGTTACCAGCAATCAGAGTCTTCAACAACGAGGTGCATCCACTGAACACTTGTTCAATTTTGGGTGAGTTCAGCTGCTTCTCTCAGCAGTTGAGTTACAGTACAGATGCAACATTAGAAGTGGTAGTGCTAGCAGCATAGCAGATGCAGCACTTGAGAGGGAGTTGTAGAAATGTAGCAATGGCAGTGGCAGTGTTATGGGTAGCAATACAGTGGCAGCAGCAACGCAGTGGTTGATGGACATCAGCAGCACAAAGGACGCTTCAGAGACAGAGCAGTATGTAGCAGGCATATTGTTAGAGCACCTTCCTCACTAAGAGGGAGTGTTGATTTTTGTAGCATTGGAAACTGCTCTAAGCCCCAAATTTGGTGGAGAGGCTTAGACATGGGTATTCCAAAGAACCCAGAAACTGTTTGTGAAAATTCCACTCAGATCTTTAAAATTTCACTTAGGGAAATTAAATAATTAAAGGGCATTAATAAAACAGAGTGAGAATGATCTAGAACACAAAGCTCAAGTCATGTTATAATCTTAGTTGTTGAATGGAGATCTACTCTCAGTCGTTGATTTCTCAACGAGAAGACTATAAAGGCAGGCTTGAGGCATTGATTTTGTAGCATTGGAAAGTGTTCCAAGTCTCATATTTTGGGAGGAGGCTTGGACATCAATATTCCAAAGAACCCAGAAACTGTTTGAGGAAATTCTACTCGAATCATGCTTTATTCAAATAATTAATTATTTTAAAATGATCCCTAAGTTTAAACTTAGTGAAATTAAATAATTAAAGGGTATTAATAAAGTTGAGTGTGAATCTTCTAGAAAACAAAGATCAAGCCATCTTTTAATTTTAGCCATTGATTAGAGATATAATCTGGGTCGTTGATTCATCAATGAGAAGACTATAAAAGAAGGCTTGAAGATCATTTGGAAAGCAAATCGGGCACACACTCAGTACCCGAAGGAAATCGATTCTGAAGCAATAGAATTCAATTTCAAAGGGAGAGGTTGTAGAGGCGGAGTTGCAGAGGTAGAAGGAGAAAGGGGAAGACAACGGAGGAAGAAGAAGGCAGAAGGAGGATGCAACGTGGACAGCGCTAAGCAGCAACACTGGTCCTCCACGCAGAGTGATGCAGTCCAGCACAGTCACAGTGACTGTGCTGAAGGCCACGCAGAGGGAGGAAGGGTGCCTCCAATGTGTCAGAAGTTCTTTCGAAGGGTTCGGAAAATTTATCTCAAGTGTATTCTAGACATCTGCTCGTCTAATTTTTGTAAATGATTTCCACTGCTAAAGAATAATACAAACCCTCATCTGGTGCACCGATTTTCCCGCATTGGGTTTTTTCCGGGGACAATTGTCCAAAAGTAACTGTGTTCATGTGATTGTTTCTATTGCGTTATATGCGTTCTATTTGATTTTCTACTCATGATTAAGTGAATAATGTAGTTGTGTTAATTTCAGAATTTACTGAAAGTATTTGTAAATAACTTATCATAAATAAGTAGGTGGAATTAATCAATCACTGCAGTAGTATTTCAGCTTGAAAATTTCACATGGTATCAGAGCAAAATACAAGAGACAGAAGAGGAGGTTCAGCAATGGAACAAAGGTTCGACAATGATGCAGCATCAGCTCGGAGGGATTCACGCAGTCCTCCAGAACGCATGGAGAAACAGAGGGATCATGACGTTTCAGTTCTGGCGTCCAGACTAGAAGAGGATTTCGCTTGTGTGTGAAGCACGGCCTCTCCAGGGGTCTGGTATATTGACAGTGGAGCATCTGCTCACATGACGAGAATTCGAGAATGCTTCTCGAGCTACCAGGAAGAGCAGATGAACTTTCAAATCACGATGGGAAACAAGGCCAAGTGTACCCCCATTGGAAGAGGAACCATATTATTTCAAACAGAAGTTGGTAACAAGCTTTGGGCCACCAACGTACTGCATGTATCGGGATTGGGGATGAACTTGCTCTCGGTGTCTCAACTTTAGAACAAGGGTTACGATGTATATTTTATTGGAAACAAAGTCTATGTCAAACACCCTAGTTGGAAAAAAAAGGCACAAATTGGAGTAAGGAGTCGTAAATTGTATAAGTTACAGCTCGAGTCTCCAATGGCACTGACAGGCAGTACTGATGAAAGGGATTTGAATTAATTATGGCACAGAAGAATGGGGCATCTACATCATGGAGCCTTGAAGATCCTCAAGAAGACTGTCACAGGAGCTCCAGAACTTAGCACCAGGAGAGACGATGTTTGCAGGGGGTGCGTATTAGGGAAGTATGCCAAGGCATCATTTCCAAGAAGCAGCAGTGGGGCCAATAGTGTGTTGGAATTGATACACTCAGAAATTTGTAGACCAATGTCCACGAATGCTCTCAGTGGTGCAAAGTATTTTGTCATCTCTATTGATGACCATTCCCGGAAGACATGGATCTACTTTCTGAAGACCAAAGATGAGGTCTTTGAGCGATTAAAAGAACTCAAGGCTTTGGTAGAAAATCTAACCAGAAAGCGGATCAAGAAGTAGCGATCAGATAATGGTGGAGAATATATTGATAAAGACTTCACAAGGTTCTGCGCAAAGGAAGGCATCAAGAGAGAATGGACAGCTCCATATGATCTAGAGCAGAATGGAGTTGCAGAGAGGAAGAAGAGGACCATTGTGGAAGCTGTGAGGGCGATGCTGCATGATCAAGACATGCCTAAATTTCTGTGGGCGGAAGCTTGCAAAACATCGGTGTATGTGCAGAACAGGGTGCCTCATAGAGCATTGGGTAAAGTTACCCCTGAGAGTGTGTTCACTAGCAGCAAGCCTGAGGTGAGCCACTTCAGGATATTTGGTAGTATAGTGTATTGCCACGTATCTGATGAGAAGAGGAAGAAGTTAGATCAAACTACAGAGAAAGAATGCCTTAAAGGCTAAGTTTATAACGAGGAAGCGAGCGAGTTTAAACGAGGAGCGATACGGTAGCGACCTCTGGAAATTTTGGAAGTAGAAATACGATATATATATATATATATATATATATATATATATATATATATATATATGTGTTATAATTTAAATTTATATTAGAATTTATGACATTTAAGAAATGTTATGTGAAATCATAAAACATACATGATAAATTCAAAGCATAAACTATTACAAGTTACAAGACATTTACTCATGAATGATCATTGATAACAGACACATAATACAAATAGCAATATCGAAATATCCAAAACTAGCCTTTATTATACATCAAAATCTCAAAATCAGCGTTTATTATATATATGAGGCTGCAAGTACAATAAAAACTATGAGCATGTCAAGTCAAGGTTTTGTTTGAGTGATGGGTACATTTTTAGTAGGGTCATGATAGAGGAGTTTGCAACCAATGTCACTAACATCAAGGTACATAGAGGGATTGGTGCTCTTTATTAAATACGAGTTCCATAGCCTAATACATGACAAATTTTCAATGGAAACATTGCAATCACCCAATCCTGAAAAACTGATAAGTCTGCTGGATTTTGAATGAGATCTAAAATTCTACTTTCTCCATATGAAATCCAATGAGCTCGGAACCACTCTCAAACATCCTGAGTCATTTCATGGTAATGTTAAAAATTTAAGTAAAACGATGAAAAAGAAGATTAAGGAGAATGTCACTTTTACTTTAAGAATTTAACATTACCATGAATCGAATATAAATACTAGGGCTACAGGCTTGATCATTAGACGCGAGAGTCTTTTTATAAGTTGAGAGATCCATCTAGATGCAACAAAAGACACTTTCCACAATTAAAAAAATAATAAAACACACGAACCCCCAAAAAAAAGCAAAAAAAATTAAGTTAAAACGACGGAAACGCGCCCATACGGCCTGGAAACGCATTTCCCTCCGTACTGGGCACGTTTCTCCCATGAGAAACGTGCCCAGTATGGACGGAAACGCGTTTCCAGGCCGTATGGGCGCATTTCCGTCGTTTTAACTTAATTTTATTTGCTTTTTTTTGGGGGTTCGTGTGTTTTATTATTTTTACGATACGGGGAAATGCGTTTCCATTTCGTTTCAGGGCGGAAACAGACCCCTACCCTACGTTTCCTGCAACTTAGCTTCTGGGATATAGCAAAAATGCGAAGGCATATCACATCTATATTCCAAAGAATAGGTAGATCGTAGTAAGATGGGATGTGAAATTCATGGAGGAGAGAGCCTTTAGGAGATCTCAAGAAATGTCTACAGATACGCAGTCTGAGGAGGATCTGCTAGTTCAGCCACAGCAGCCTACAAAAGATGGCTCTAGTGCCTCTCCACGGCACAGGGATTCCGAGGGAAGTTCTTAGGAGGAAGTGCAAGAAGGAGAGCAGGTAAATCCACCCACCATTAGTGGAAGGACGAGCAGAGAACTCTAACAGACTTTGAGGGATGCAGAGGAATTTACTGGAGCCCTTAGACATGAGAAGAGGGTACGCAGACAGCCAGACAGGTACCAAGCACTAGTAGCACGGGTTGGAGAACTCTCTAGTTTTCGAGAGGCAGCGCAACATCAAGTGTGGGTAGATGTTATGGTGGAGGAGTACAGCTCCATCATGACAAACAATGTATGGGAAGTAGTCCCTATACCTCTAAACAGATCGGTTGTAGGATCAAGGTGGATCTACAAGATCAAGTATGTTGCAGATGGCAGCATAGAAAAATTCAAAGCTAGGTTTGTGGCTAAGGGATATGCACAGAAGGAAGGGATCGATTATGAAGAAACCTTCGCCCCTGTAGCTCGGTACACTTTGATCAGATCCGTCATCTCTCTTACAGCACAGATGGGATGGGAAATTCACCAGATGGATGTCAAAACAGCGTTCTTGAATGGGGTGATAGAACAGGAAGTATACATAGAACAGCCAGAGGACAATTATCCTTTCTTCTCCCATATTGGGTTTTTCTGAGGATAATTGTCCAAAAATAACTGTGTTCATGTGATTGTTTCTATTGTGTTATATGCGTTCTATTTGATTTTCTTCTCATGATTAAGTGAATACTGAAGTTGTGTTAATTTCAGAATTTACTGAAAGTATCTGTAAATAATTTATCATAAATAAGTAGGTGAAATTAACCAATCACTGCAGTAGTATTTCAGCTTAAGAATTTCACATGAGGGTCATTTGGAAAGACACACACGGAGTGAATCTTGAGATCGAATGCTTCTGACGGAGCAGTGCTCAGACGAAGATCAGATTCTAACTGATTCAGTGCAGTGAGGGGCAGAGATAGCATCCAAAGACGGATTTTCTCAGCCAAAGAATCATCAGTAGAGAGAGTCAGAGAGACGTCTAGCAAAGCCAGCGCAGAGCCAGTTAGGGTGACATAGGGGCTACGCAGAGCCACACAGGGCTATGAAGAGGCTCTGCAAGGGCTCAGAGAGTTTCCGAGATTTCACTTTCGAAACTGATCCAAAAGCCGAAAGCCAAAGTGTGAGACCGAGAGGCTGAGATCTGTGCTTCCGGTAGTCAAATCGATCCACAGTTGGGTGACGCAGTGCTTAGAGGAGGTGATGCAAGGCCTACACAATGACTACGCAGAGGTTGCGCAGTGACTACGTAGAGGTTGCGCAATGACCTCTAAGGGCAGCTTCTCCAGTATCCGGATCAACCGGATTTTTCAGTGGTTGAGTGAGGTATTCTCACAATTTTCTTTCTGTCTGTATTTCTCTCTGTAACTAAATAACCCTTGAGGTATTCAGAAATTCCTAATGATTAATAATACAAACCCTTAGATCTGTTGCACCGATTTTCCCGCATTGGGTTTTTTCGGAGACTTAGTCCAAAATAAAGGTGTCCTATGTGTGATTGATTTCTTGCTCAATTCCTTTGTTTCAGAATCATTTTAATTAAGTGTAGGTTGCTTCAGTAGTTACTTCAATAATTCAAATCTGAATTAATTTTGTAAATATAATTTACATAATAGGAGAAGTAACTCAAATAGTTGCAGTAGGATTCCTTAGATTGTCAGATCTAGGAAATTTCACATATTTCAGGATAGAGCATCCCTTGATGAGGTAGAGGATACCTTTACAGAGTTTTTCGTTGGCATTGGGTGATTTGCAGGTTATGATGTGATTAGAGACAAGGAGGCTAAGAAGCCCTATTCTTGGTGAGCAACTCATGGGCCAACAAGCCCTCCTCTACAACATTTAGTCGTGAGGCTCCTCTCACAGGTGACTTCATCCTCTTTTTGCAAGAGGAATTGGAGCACATAAGGGAATTTGTATAGTGTCAAGAAGACCAGGCTTGAGCATTCCAGGGTAGAGACAATGGTGTATGTGCACACCAACCTTCGTCTTATTTACAAGTAGAGGGATGAGTGAATGAAGGGAATGTGGATTGTTTTTCCTGATGATATGTCTTTGGACAACAGTGATGAGTTGGCATTTGCAAACCTGGATCTTAATGAACCAGTGCTAGAGCCTGTCAATTTTGATGATGGTGATACTCTTGAGGGGTCATCCTCCACACTAGCAGATGCAGAGATTACATTGGATATAGAGGACGCAACAGAAGAGAGCAGTGGTGACCATGACAATGATGTTGATTTTGATGATGATATTAATGATTGATGAGCTACCTACTAGCTTGTAGTTGTTTTGTAATTGCTATTTCTATTTTCTATTGGTATTGCTAATACCTAAGTAACACATTCTGATTTTCATGACTTGATGAAAACTACAGTTTCTTGTCTTTCTCCTATTGGATCATTGATGAATCTATCACAATTGTATTTGTATGCATAATGTTACATTGTAAAACTTACAAATTTTAAATTTACAATGTAGAATCTAGATCTATCTCTGAATTTGTTTCATGAATGAGAAATTATGTAAGAAATATCTATTTAGTATTAATTTCTAATATATATATATATATATATATATATATAACGTGTCTTATTCCGAGGGGTCTACGTGCCCGTGTCGGACACTTGAATTTTCATGTCGTACGTGTCTCGTGTCCCCATGTCAGGTGACTTAGATTATGAAGAATGATGTATGGGATGTTGTGTCGAGACCTAAGGGAAAATTTGCCGTAACTTCAAAATGGCTATATATGATCAAGCATGGAGTTGATGGAAGCATTGAAAAGTACAAAGCAAGGTTCATGGCCTGAGGTTTCTTCCAGAAAGAGGGAGAAGACTATGATGATATATTTGCTCCTATTGCCCGCTACACTACTATTAGATCGATGGTTGCCCTTGCTACCAGTCAAGGATGGGTTCTTCACCAAATGGACGTTTTGATGGCATTTCTTCATGGCATACTACAGGAAGAAGTATATGTTGAGCAACCTCAGAGATTTGTAGTAAAGGACAGATAGACTAACGTTTGCAGGTTGAAGAAAACACTATATGGTTTGAAGCAAGCCCCCAAATCCTAGTATGTCTGTATTGACAGTTACTGGTGAAGCTTGGATTCACAAGAAGCAGTGTCGATTCGAAACTCTACTTCAAAATGGTCCAAGGTATGCCTTTAATTTTGGTTATATATGTTGACAATCTATTCTTAACAAGTATTGAGCCCTTGATGCTCAAGTGTAACAGGGAGTTGGAATTTGAATTCGAAATGAAGGATCTTGGTACGACGCATTACTTCTTAGGATTAGAAGTTTGGTAGAGACAATTGATTGGCGCATTGATGTTCATGGTGAACACCCATCCGAATATATGCTTTGCAGTGAACACTTTGAGTCAATTCATGACTGAGCCCCTTCATGCACACTAGGTCGTTGCCAAACACATACTGAGATATTTACATGGGATGATTAACCTTGGTCTGAGATATTTTGCCAGAGATGTACAACTTCATCGATACACTGATGCTAACTGGGCTAGAAATGTTATTGACAGGAAAAGCACATCAACGTGCTACTTTAGTATGGGATCTTTGATGATATCTTGGATGAGCAAGAAACAAAAGTCTGTGGCTTTACGCACGACTGAGGCAAAATACATTGTTTCTAGTTGTGAGGCAGTTTGGTTAAGAAAGCTCTTTGGAGAGTTGTTTAAGTAAGTTCTGGATACGTCAATCATACTACGACAATAAGAGTGGGATATGATTGGCAGAGAATCTCGTATTTCATGACAAGTCCAAGCATATTAAGATAAGATAACACTACATTTGAGACATGTTGCAGAGAGGAGACGTGAGACTCCATCGCATTTCCACTGATGAGCAGATATCCAATATACTCACCAAGGCTTTGCCGAAAGGGAAGTTCTTGGCCTTTAGAGAGTAGCTTCGACTAGTGGAGGTGACCCTCCCAAGTAAGGGTCTTAGTTGATTGAGGACATTGAGTTATGCTCTTCCCCCATGTCTGAGCTCCCAGGATGAGGAATTGAGCCTTAAAACTCCTGGGGTTGAGGGAACTCGTGCACTATCGAGTATACCTCAGTTGGCATCTAGTTTTCCCACCCATATGGCCAATGGGTGCTAGCTACTTCAGTTAGGCGTGTCGTGTTATCCTTACCATTTATGGTAAGTGGCATCCCGCTCAAGCTAGAGATGAAGGTGTTCTACCACTTGAATCTTTAGGGTCATGTTGGGAAGATCATCAGATAATAGGATAGGAGTGATCCTTACCATTTATGGTAAGTGGTATCCCTCCTATTATCACAAGGCAGTGGGATAGGCATGATCCTTATCTCATAAGGTAACTGGCATCCCTCCTATTGTTTATGGATTAAGGGTGACAGCATTGGCTCCCCGATGACGAGGTTCCCAGGTAGTAGCATTGGCTCCCCGACATCACTGCTCAAGGATAGTAGCATGGGCTCCCCGCTAGCAGTGTTCCCAGGTAGTAACATTGGCTCCCCGCTGGCAATATTCTTGGGTAGTAGCATTAGCTCCCCACTGGGGATTCCAGGAGGTAGCATAAGCTCCCCAATGATAATGATTCTGGGTGATAGCATGTGAAAAATTCTGAATATACTTAACAAGAAACCCTACTATTAAATTCTTGATTTACTTCTCCTACTTACATAAGTTATTAATCTGAAATCTTCAGCATTAACATCAAAGTATACACATTAACAGCCTACACATACAGATCTAAATTGAATAACATGCTCAATGACAAAGTGACACAAGGATTTTCTGGACAAATATCTCCGGAAAAAACCCAATGCAGGAAAACTGGTGCTGCTAGCTTCTGGAGGGTTTTTATTATTAAGCAGATTCTGAGTACAACAGATCTAGGCACCAAACTGGTTAACCCGACAGAGAAATAAAAATGATAGCAATACCTCCATTCCAAAGATAGAAAATCTAGTTGATTCACACCCCCAAACGAGATTTACAGAACTCAGCCTTTTCCAGCCTCTAGAAACCCCAGCGTTGCTCTGAAGCCCTCTGCGTTAGCCCTACTGGCCTGCGTCAGCCTCTGCGTTGTTCAGGAAGGGCCTACGTCACCCCAGACTAGGTTACACTGCCTTGGTTGGGCCTGTGTCAGCCATCCTGGCCTCCTGCTGCCTCTGCGCTGCCCCTGCTGGGCTCTAGAATGCTCTATGCAGTTGTCGCTTCCTCTACACTACTCTGGTCTGCTGCTTCTCTGCCCTTGTTGTACAGATGGCCTAGGACTACACCATCCCCCTCACCAATACTGCCCCTCACTGCAGCTAAAACACTTCTGAAATTCTTAGCAAACCATGCCCTAGAATTCCAGCTTAGCTTCAATGCTCTGCCAGTGTGTGTCTTCTCCAACTGACCCCAAGCCCTCTTCTTATACTTTTCTCGTTGAAACATCAATGGTCGTGATCTAATCTTGAATCGATGGCTAAGATTAGAAGAGGGGCACTTTGCGTTGCTCAGTGTGTTGCTTCTCTGCTTCTTGTTTCACTCTTGGCCTGGGATCAAATCATCCCTTCTGCCAATACTACCCCTCGTTGTAGCTGAAACACTTCTGAAATTCTTAGCAAACCCACGCCCTAGAATTTCAGCTTAGTCTCAGTGCTCTGCCACTATGTATGTTCTCTAACTGACCCCAAGCCTTTCCTTTATACTTTTCTCGTTGGGAAACCAACGACCGTGATCTAATCTTGAATCGATGGCTAAGATTAAAAGAAAGCTTGATCTGTGTGACTTAAGTCATTCTCATCACATGTTTAAGTTAATTAACTTTAATCTTTTAATTTTCCTAAGTTAGACTTAGGGTCCTTAATTAAAAAGATTAATTAATTAAATATCTCTTAAACAGGATGGAATTTCCCAAAACGCTTTATGGGTCTTGGAGATCTTATGTACTCTAGTCCCTCCACAAAGTTTGGGAGGTAGAGCACATCCGATGCTACCCCAACACCCCAAAATCTCAACACTCCCTCTCCGCAAGGAATGTGCTCTAGCAAAACACTTCACCCCGAAGGCTACACTAATCTCTAGTGTGAGTCTCTGCGCTGATGCTTGGCCTGCTGCCCTTCATCACTACGTTGTTGCTGCTCTCCGGTACCGCTGGCCATGACGCTTCCACCCTTACTGCTACATTCGTATTGCAACTCCCTCTCAAATTGCTGCATTGTGTTGCCAACTGCTGCACTACAACTCAGTTGCTGAGAGTAAACAACTGAAGGACTCCTGCCCAATCTTTGACAGACAAGTCAGTTGGCCTACATCTCATCACTGAAGCTCCATAAGTTGTTGCTCTGCCCTGTCTTCTGAGGGCTATTGCATTGCTGCAGCTCTGCACTACGTAAGAAGACCTGCTCTGTGTTGCCTATGCACTGCTGCACTCTACGTTGTTGTTGTGCTACGATGTCCTCCTGAAGCCTCTGTGCTGCTACAGCACTGCACTACGTACCCTACGCTGATGTTGTATGTGCACTGCATTGCTCCCTCATCAGTGTGTCAGCACTGCCTCTGCTCCATCCATGATCCTCTGCACCCACTGTTGCACTTGTCCAGCTACCGTCTTAACGCTCCCGTAGCTCGTATGTGATCCAAGAGTTGGGCAACTCAAGGATCCTGCCACCATTCTGTAGCTGCTCTATAGTTCAAGATCGCCCCACTTTTGTGTTTCATGATTGCTCATGGCTACATCATCGTCAAAGCCATCGTCTGCTACAACAGCCTTGGAACTAGAAGCTTCCTTGTCCGTTTTCTTTCGAGGACAATTCCTGGCGAAATGTCCAAGTTTGTCGCACTGGAAACATTTGATCTTTCCCTCGCTGCCTTTTTGATGCCAAGGCTGCACCTTCCTCTTCCTTCACCTTGCTCGAACCAGTGCTATACTGTCTTTTGGAGATTCGCGGATCTCCTCTTGTCAGAGGATAGCCCACATATTCTCCCTGTTGGGAAGGTCCGCTCTGCCCAAGAGACTTTGGACAAAAGTTTCCCAGTCCTCTATGACAGGATTGAGAGCAGTCCTCACCATGACATCATCATCATCCACCTTCGCCCCCATGGCAGTCAGTTGATCCCAGATCGACTACAGTCTGCATAGGAAAGGATCGATTTCCTCTCCCTTGGCCATCCTGAATAACCTCAGCTGGTTCTCCAGAAGCATCTTTCTCTAGACGGACCTCCCTTGATACAACATGGTTAGGGCTTCCCCCATCTCATGAGTCATGTTCTTCTCGGCTATGTGTGGTACCACATGATCTTTAACCCCGTCCATAATGAAGCGCTTGGCATGTGCCGCTGCTTCATTGTGTTAGGAGCTTCGCATCGGTCGGTGTAGCCAAGATTTTCTCTGCATGCTCCCGTATACCTTAGGCCTCAAGGACTACCAGGATTCTGGCCTTCCAGATACAAAAGTTGGACAGGTCGTCCAACCTAACATGATCATACAGTCCGTGTGGTGCCATCTACTTAGAAATTTGTCGAAACTGATCCTCCTCTCTTTGCTAGAGACTCAGATCTAGGGTCCTTGGCGAGAAAGGCACCCTCTGCTCCCTCTGACAATTGACTCCCTCCCTTGGCAATCTGCCAAAAACAACGAATCAGCTCTCTTTGATCACCCTACGATCGATCTTCAGATTTCTTTGGAAGGAAATCTTCTGAGAAGTTGTTCTCCCGCTCTTTGTCAACTTAGCTTGGGCTAAATTCTACATTGGCATAATCTTCACCCCACCAGCAACTGTTGAAGGTTTGCAGCTCAGCTTTCAGTTCAGGGCACTCTGCACAACACTCAAATTCTAGACCACGTCACCCTGGCTGGCCTCTACGTGAGCAGATTGGCTCAGCGGAGCAATTGCGCAGCGCAGACTACTCCTGTGTCCCTCTGGAAGGCACTGCGTTGCCTCTGCATCAGCCCCTGCGTGGCACTAACTGCCTCTGCATCCTTCTACTGCTGCATTGCCCCTCTCTGGATTATTTGTTGTTGCAGCTGCTACTTTCTGCAACACAGATTCTTCAGCCTTCTTGTTGGAGATTCAGCTAGATCTCGCTCTGACACCATGTGAAAATTTCTGAATATACTTAAACAGAAACCCTACGGTTAAATTCTTGATTTACTTCTCCTAATTAAGTTATTAATCTGAAATCTTCAACATTAACAACCTACACATACAGGTCTCAACTGAATAACATGCTCAATGACAAAGTGACACACAAGGGTTTTCTGGACAACTGTCCCCGGAAAAACCTAATGCGAGAAAACCGGTGCTGCTAGCTTCTGTAGGGTTTTTATTACTAAGCAGATTCTGAGTACAACAGATCCGGGCACCAAACTAGTTAACCCGACAGAGAAACAAAAACGGCAACAATACCTTTACTCCGAAAATAGAAAATCTTGCTGATTCACACCCTCAAACAGGATTTACAGAACTCATGCTTTTCCAACCTCTAGAAACCCCAGCGCTACTCTGAAGCCCTCCGCGTCAGCGTCTGCGCTGCTCAAGAAGGGCCTACGTCACCCCAGACTAGGTTACGTTGCCCCTGCGCTCCCCTGGTTTGGCCTACGTCAACCCTCCTGGCCTCCTGTTGCCTCTGCACTGCCCCTGCTGAGCTCTAGGCTGCTCTACGTAGCTGTTGCTTCCTCTGCGATGCTCTAGTCTGCTGCTTCTCTACCATCGTTGTTACTCTTGGCCTGGGACTACACCATCCCCCTCACCAATACTGCCCCTCGCTACAGCTAAAACACTTCTGAAATTCTTAGCAAACCACACCCTAGAATTCCTTCTTAGCTTCAGTGCTCTGCCAGTGTTTGTGTTCTCCAGCTGACCCCAAACCCTATTCTTATACTTTTCTCGTTGAAACATCAACGGCCGTGATCTAATCTTGAATCGACTGCTAAGATTAGAAGATGCTTGATCCGCGTCACTTAAGTCATTCTCATCACATGTTTAATTTAATTAACTTTAATCTTTTAATTTTCCCAAGTTAGACTTAGGGTCCTTAATTAAAAATATTAATTAATTAAATATCTCTTAAACACGATGGAATTTCCCAAAACGCTTTCTGGGTCTTGGAGATCATATGTACTCTATTCCCTCCACAAAGTTTGGGAGCTAGAGCACATTCGATGCTACCCCAACACCCCAAAATCTCAACATAGCATATGCTCCCCGATGAATAGAGGGTGGTAGCTTTAAGTCCCCTATGATATCAAATTCTTCTTCATTTAGATTCGAGTGTTCAGCAAAGATCGAGACGAGTAGAAATCAATAGTTCATAATGACTAGATATTTGAGATGGCACATATGATGTAGCCAGAAATTTCTCCGTAGTTAAGAGGGATGTTAATTTGGAAGCTCAAGGACAAATTCCCTCATTTGGACAGCCTTTCTCATCGAGAAAGACCCCTCCTAGCCCTTGGAAGAATTTAATTTGGTTAAAGATAAATGTATTTTTAAGGACAAAACCCACATATGCACAAAGGTACATGTCGACTTTAAAGAGAAAATGGACACCCTTGGAAGCATATAAATACAAGTCAAGTGAACCTCATTTCAACATCATCATTAAGCATCTTCTCTCTCATCTTTGGTTTTTGGCTCACATAGGTTTGAGGTTGGTTCGTGAAATTCGTTCGTACAAGTCTGAAATTGCAAGGGTCGAGCTTGCACATGTGAACAAGAAAATTTGATCTATAGCCACAGGGTTCGAACAAAGAATTCTTAAATGTAGTTGCTCGCATGATAGAATGCTTCCTGTTGAGAAATCAATGCATGTAGGAATTAGGGTTTGATTCCTCTTTTCTTGATCATTCCATGTGCTTTATGTTGGCTTCTTTTACTTCTTTATTATGTTATCTTTCATTAAGCAATTACGAAATTAAATGTATGAAGATCACGAGAACAAGGAACACAAGATATGGGCACTTAGCCAGGGTAAAACCCCTATCTACGGGAAAACCCAGTCCAACTCTTCCACTAGTAGATTCAAATCAAAATGAGACAATCCAAGACCTCTTTGACCCTGACAAAGACCTCCTCCAATCACCAAGTCAGCCCTTCCTTCATGAAAATGATCTCTGCCAAATCCTCCAAGTGTCAGCTCCCCAAATACAGCTTCAATCCAGAATTTTGGCCTCCGAGCTACAGAATTTAAGACCTGCAATTACTTTACAATTTTGGCCCCAACTACTCATCCAAAAACCCTAGAAGACTTCACACGTGTGAGAGAGAGATGCCCAAAAACTTCAATTTTGCCTTTCACAACTTCTTACTTCTCCTTGCTCTTCACTCTCTTTCTTGTCTTCAAGTTGTAGATCAAACTTGTGAGTGATTTGATGCGAAATAGGTATAATTGCACTTTTATTTATAATGCTCCTACTCGATCGAATAGCCCTAATCCAGGCCGACTTAATCAAGACAGGTTCGACTTGGTGTGGAGGTGACAAGTGACATTTTTTCCTCAAAAATAATTCTTTTTACATGACACAAAAGCCCAAGAAGGGTCTAATAATTGTGACAATGACTCTCTTGAGTCTTGACAAAACCTAGAAGCCTTCAATGGAGGCTTTGACCTAGAAAATAAATGTAAGAGCATGAAACCCATGCTTCAAAAATATTATTTCTTTTATAATAAAATTTCTTTTGATAACTATACTACATCATGACTCAAATACATTTATGAAGACTGACACTAGTTACATTCTTCAACACTCCCTCTTAACTAAGGAGGTATTCATAAATACATATATAAATAGGTACATGGAAGATCTCAAAATGATATGATCTATGAAGATTCATAGCACACGAAGTGCTACAGATTAGATACCTGACCAGGGTATCTAACCGGGTGGGACTAAGGTGTGTTCCAAGCTTTTAGTCACTCTAGGTATTCATAAATACATATATAAATAGATACATGGAAGATCTCAAAATGATATGATCTATGAAGATTCATAGCAAACGAAGTGCTACAGATTAGATACCTGACCAGGGTATCTAACCGGGTGGGACTAAGGTGTGTTCCAAGCTTTTAGTCACTCTAGGTACCATCAGACTTTAGCTCTAACACCAACCTAGGGATCTAGGTGTGTATCCAAGGTCGGAGCTCCATGACCAATGCCACCCTCCCTACTTCGGAATTTATACATCATCACAGAATGGCCAGATGTCCTCCCAAGCATCTTGTTGACCCAAGATGCTTCATCTCTCCCTATCTACTAAATTTGTAATATCAACCAATCCAAGCATAATTTTTAAATATTCAAACTTCTTATTTGGAAGAGACTTTGTCAACACGTCAGATACCTGTTCATCTGTCGGAATATAATGTAGCTTCACAACCCCATCCTACACCAAAATTCTAACGTAGTGGTACTTGTTATTGATATGCATTGTTCTAGCATGAAACACAGGGACTTCAGACATCTTGATGTTGCTTTGATTATCACAATTTATCATTGTAGGATCCAATGGCCCTCCAAATAAGAATAACAAGAGTCTTCTTAAACAAATTGCTTATTTTCCTACTTCACATGCGGATACATATTCGGCTTCAGCACTACTTAAAGCAACAACATCTTGTTTTCTACTCATCCACAAAATCATTGCAGATCCCAAACTAAAACAGCCACCGACAATATTTCTTCCAAAAGACATTTTTCTAAATATTTCTTCTATCTGTCTCACTGCCATCCCAATCAAAGTCAGTAAAACCTATTAGTTTAACTTCATTTCCATCATACTTCAGGCAGTGATGAAATGTTCTATGTAGGTATCAAAATGTGCTTGGCAGTTATCCAATAGTCTTGACGAGTCTCCAACTGAAATTGACTAAGAACATTCACTCAAAACATATATCAGGTCTCGTGTTTACCAAGTACATCAAAGAGCCCACCAACCTAAGATAACTTGTAGGATCAACAGGAATAGACTCGAAGTTTCTCTACTTCTTTAAATTTGTGATCATGGGAGTGGTCATAGGCTTGGAATCCATCATACCGAACTTTTATAACATCTTGATTATATACTTTCCTTGACCAAGATATATCTCACTGGGTTTCTACCAAATTTCCAAGCCCAAATAATAGTGAATGAGTCTGAGATCTTTCATTTCAAATTCAACTGCCAGCAACTTCTTACATCCTAGAATTTTGTGCTCCGCACCTGTAATAATCAAATCATCCACATATAAAAGTATAATAACTGGTTCACTCTTCACTATCTTGATGTAGCGGTTTGCATCAGCAGAACATTTGTCAATGCCAATACTTAAGAGATAGGCATCCATTCTTGCGTACCAAGTCCTAGGAGCTTGTTTCAAGCCATATAGAGCTTTCTTTAGTATGCAAACATGAGTTTCCTTGCTATTTATCTCAAAACCTTCATGTTATTCAATATATACTTCTTCATTAATGGTTCCATTTAGAAAGGTTGTTTTAACATCCATTTGATGTATATTCCATCCTATAGTTGCAGCTAGTGAAACCAAAGATCTAATGGTAGTGTACCTGGCAATAGAAGCAAAGGTTTCTTCATAATCTATTCCTTCCTTCTGAGAGAAACACCTTGCAACAAATCTCGCTTTGTATTTGTCTATGTTTCCATCAACGGCATATTTGATCTTGTAAATCCATTTGGAAGTGACAAAATATTTGTCACTAGGTCTAGGAACGATTTCTCAAACCACATTCTTCAGAATAGATTGTGTTAATTTTGGAAAACTAGGTCCAAACTCCATGTTGTGATGCTCAAATGAAGATGCCAATATTTTTATTGGATTCCTCTTTCGGAGAGGTGCAAGATCGATATAAAGATCATCTTGATCCGATGAGCAAAACATTTATTTTGAATTAATTCCACTTATGTGCAAGGTCCGCCAGAATTGTATTGTAGGCTTGAAGCCCCAACAGATGTGTCACACACCTCACTGATGGATATATATAGGTCAACGTTGGAGGTCATTTTCACCATCACTCATCACAGATTCTCTCCCTGCATTTTATTGGTTCGATCATCATGGTGTCGGTGTCGTGATTGTGGTGTTTGTCCCCCGTGCCTCAGTTCCCTTTGTGATGTTCAGTCCATTACTGCAGTCCCAAACAAAACAGTGGCATATTCCTGTTTTTGTGAATTTCGTTCCACATTAATACTTCCCCCTCTCACACGTAGGAAAACGCAGTAAGGGTTTTCTGTTCTAACCTAGGGTTTCACCACAGCTTTGACCAGCGTTGACTTTGCTCAACACATGGTCAACTTGACCTCAAACTCTCCATAAATTCCGATTTCTGCAGTCGGCATTTTCTGGCACAAAAATCAAGGCTAGACATTGACTTTGACTTGGCTGCGTTGATTGTTCGTTGCTGTTGTTTTGCGTTGACCGTTGATAGGACAGCGTTCACTTTTGTTGACTTTGGGTTGACTGTTGTAGAGTTGTCCGAGAGGGTTGTGTGACACATTCTGGTTCGTTGACCGTGTAGAGACTTTGCAAGTTGAAGCATCCTGTTGACCGCCGTAATGCACCACAACAAATATATTTTGCTCATCAAGTTAAGTGTATTTTTGACTTGTCTTCCGTCGATCTATTGGTATGTTCTATCAGCATTTTACTTTCTTGTTTATGTGATTGTTGTTTGATATCGGGTATAAAAGTAAAGGTGCATCAAGCATAGAACATCTACGAAAATTTACATGGTATCGAAGCTAAGGTGAAGACAAAGCCCAAGTTTGTATTAAGAGCAATCACCGAAGAAGGAACATTGGTCAAGGACCCATGGGTACCTCAAACTATAATGGCTTCAAAGCTGATGAAAAGTTGATTGGGAAGGCTGACTGCCATGCCTGGAAGATGTTTTGGATTTAATGTTGGAAGACCAAGATGTCATGGACTATGTGCAGGGTAAAATCCAAGAGCCTCCATCATCTGCACCTGCTGCCACCAAGTCAAAGTATAAGAAGGGGGAAATCAAAGCAAAGTTGATCATCCGAGATTCCATCAACAAGAGTCTAGTTGCCTACATATCTGAGCTACGTACATCCAAGGAGATGTATGATAAGTTGGTCAATATGTTCGGGGCAAACAATGCAAATCAAGTCCTTTTCTTTAAGAACCAATTGAAGAATCTTAAGAAAGGCAGGGATGAATCCGTTCAATCTTATTTTTTGAAGTTGACCGAAATCAGGAATAATCTTCTGGCCATTGGGGAGACAATAGCTGATCGAGAAATGGTTCTCACTGCACTTGGAGGTCTCTCCTCCGAATGGCATGTATTCAATATTACCATTCTCAATAATAATGTGATACCTGATTTTGATGAAGTATTGTCGAGATGCACTCAAGAAGAGACAATAATGATGGAATATGAAAATGAAGGTAATGTTGCCTTCACCGCTCGTGCTAAGAAGAAGAACAATAGTCGTCCAAGGAACCATGGAAGAGCGGTGGCGCAAGGAAAGAAAGGAAGATGTTACACATGTAACAAGACCAGCCACTATGCTAGAGAATGCCCTAATAAGAAGGATTCTCCTGGGGATGATGAAAACAACAACAACAGGAAGAATGGAAATCAAAGGAACAACAGGTTCAAGGAAAGAGGAAGGCTTCCTCTGGTCACAATGGAAATGGGCAACCTTTCAGAAGGTCGAGAAATTCTAGGTATGAGGAATCTAATGTTGTTGATGATAAAAGAAATTAATTCATTCTTGTATCTGCCCCCTCTGCTGCATCTCCACCTGACATTATGGATGTTTGGTTGATTGATAGTGGTGCCTAAAGGCACCTCACTGGGTTTAAGGAAGCACTTTCTGATTTGGTTGAGAAGGATACTAATCTGAAAATTATCCTTGGAGATAATGCCACATATCCCGTGAAAGGGACAGGGACTGTGACCCTCCACGCATCTGGAAGAAGAGTTTCAAGGAAGCTATCACGATTGAGTTTAGAGTTGATACACTCTACCAAGTTGGAGGAAGTCCACTGGGAGCTATGACATGTGATATTATCCGTCAAACTGAACTATGGCACCGGAGGTTTGGACACCTTCACTACAAAGCCCTTCCCGAAGCAAGAAAGGTGGTGACAGGATGCCCGAATTCAAAAATGATCATGAAGGTGTATGTCAGGTCTGTGCTGAAGGAAAGCATACAAGGGGACCTTTCCCCTCAAGTGTCACAAAGACATCTAATGTCTTCCAATTGATACATTCTGATTTGTATGATATGATGCCCGTGATGTCCTTGGGAGGATGTTCTTATTATATAACGTTCATAGATGACTTCTCTCGCAAAACCTGGATATACTTCTTGAAGAAGAAGAATGAGGCTTTCATGTGGTTTCGTACTTTCAAAGCCTTGGTGGAAAATCAAACAGGGAAGAAGATCAAGATTTTGAGGACCGATAATGGCACTGAATATGAGACGAACGAATTCAATAACTTTTGCAAAGAAGTTGGCATCAAGAGGGAGACCACAGCCTTATATACTCCTGAGCAAAATGGCGTTGCTGAAAGAAAGAACAAGACCATTGTGGAAGCTTCTTGTGCCATGCGATGTGACCAAGGTCTTCCAAAGTTTATGTGGGGAGAAGCTGCGAACACTGCTGTGTACATACAAAATCGATGCTCGCATTCCGCTCTGGACTCCAAAACTCCCGAAGAGATTTTCTTTGGTAAGAAACCTAACGTCTCACATTTTAGAGTTTTTGGTTGTCCAGTTTGTTTTCATGTGCCGAAACAGAAGAGTAAGCTAGATGCTTCTCGGAAGAAGGGAATGTTTGTGGGCTACTGTGAAACTTCGAAGGCTTATAGAGTCTATGTGCCTGGTCAAAGAGAAGTGGAGATTTGCCACGATGTTACCTTTGATGAAAATGCTTCCCTCAGGAAAGTGATCAATCTTCCGAGCTCTAAGGAAGATCATGAAGTAAGATATGGAAATCAGGAAGAACCGAAGGATGAGACGATGCTCGATGTTGAAGGACCGATGGACCCCAATGATCCACCTCCTTCAATGAAGAGAAAACCATCATGGCTCCAAGATACTCTCGAAGATGTAGAGAGACATATCGCCCCAAGGGGGACATTCTGTGAAAGCAAGAAGCCAAATAGATACCAAGGGTATCTAGTAGCCATGAGTACAATCGTACAATCTGAGCCTGAATCTTTTGAGGAAGCCGCAAAGCATCAAGTCTGGAAAGATGCTATGCACAAAGAGTACAAGTCGATTATGAAGAATGATGTCTGGGATGTGGTTCCGAGACCGGAGGACAAAGCAGTTGTCACCTCGAAATGGATCTATAAGATCAAGCATGGATTTGATGGTAGTGCTGAAAATTTCAAGGCAAGATTCGTTGCTCGAGGCTTCTCTCAAAAGGAAGGCGTAGAATATGATGATATATTTGCAGTTGTGGCCCGATATACCATGATCCGATCTATCAGAGCCCTTGCTGCTACGCAAGGATAGAATCTTCATCAAATGGATGTGAAGACTGCCTTTCTGCATGGTGCGATAAAGGAAGAGGTGTATGTGGAGCAACCTCTGGGGTTCAAAGTCCAGGATAGAGACACCCATGTTTGCAGGTTGAAGAAAGCCCTCTATAGGTTGAAGCAAGCCCCCAGGGCTTGGTACGAGAGGATAGATAGCTACTTGATGAAGTTGGGCTTCACTCGTAGTAATGCAGATCCGAACCTTTACTTAATGGAGAAAAGCCTCTCATTCTGGTGTTGTATGTGGACGACCTCTTCCTGACAGGTGCTGACCCTCTCATTCATCAGTGTAAGAGGGAGCTCGCTTCTAAGTTTGACATGAAGGACCTAGGACTGATGCATTACTTCCTAGGCTTGGAGGTCTAGCAGAGACCTAGCGAGATTTTCCTTTCTCAAGGAAAATACATTGTGAAGCTGCTGGAAAGATTTGGAATGGTGGACTATAAGTCCGTGTCGACACCGATGGAGCTCAACTTTAAAAAGTTGAGTGGTAGTGCTGTTGGGCCCGTGCTAGCAAATCCTACTGAGTATCGTCAACTCGTAGGGGCCCTGATGTTCTTAGTGAACACCCGTCCGAACGTATGTTTTGCAGTGAACACTTTGAGTCAACACATGGTCGATCCTCATCACATACACTGGGTTGGTGCCAAGAATCTATCGAGATATCTTCGAGGCACGATAAACCATGGATTTAGATACACTGTCAGGAGTGTGACACTCCATGGATATATTGATGCCGATTGCGCTGGCAGTGTGGTGGATCGCAAGAACACATCTAAATGCTGCTTCACACTTGGGTCTGCTTCGATATCTTGGATAAGAAGTCGGTGGCTTTGAGCACCGCTGAGGCCGAATACATTGCAGCGAGTATGACCTGTTGTGAAGCAGTTTGGTTGCGAAAGCTCTTCAATGAGTTGTTCAGGCATGTGCTAGATACCACTGTTATCCTTTGTGATAACCAAAGTGGGATTCGTTTGTCCGAGAATCCCGTGTTCCATGATCGATCCAAGCATATTGGTATTAGGTACCACTTTATCCGGGATATGGTACAGCGAGGCGTCGTAAGGCTCAATCACATAGGAATTGATGAGCAGGTCGCGGATATTCTCACAAAGCCCTTGGGGAAGGTCAAGTTCCTAACCTTCCGTGAGAATCTTGGTATCGTGGAACGACCCTATTCTGAGGGTCCTGTTGGGCGATGAGCTCTAGGAGCTCCAGGGGGCTTTGGGGATAGCTTCTTTGAGCTATAAGTAACCATAGGGCTAGGCTTGCCGAACCTGGTTGTTGTGCTTCTGCCCCACCGTTATGATATTGAGTTGGTTCACCTCTCTTTGATCTGTGCCCCGTATGCATCCTAACCATGGAGTCCCGAACTCATGGGAAGTACCTCTCATTTGGCCAATAAGGTGGGAAAAGCTAGAGACCAATAGCAAACACCGATGGATGCATCGGAGATTGCCGTACTCTCTATGTCTATGATGGCACGTGTCCAACCACTTGATCTGGGATCAAGTCTAGTAAGGTTTCGGACCTCCAATAGACTTCGGGTCAGTTAAACCAACTTCGGGTTGGTATGTGACTCCTTTGAGTCCTATAGAGGTTTCAGACCTCCGAGCTGATTTTGTCGGTTGAGAGTGATGTCTTTGTGACTCACCTTTTTGTTCTAAAATAAAGAAGTCAGCAAAGCAAGTTACGGCGGGATTACGCACGATGTTTGGATGGCACAGGTGGATGTAGTTCTCCCTAGTTGAGAGGGAGTGTTAATTTTGGACAACTAGATCCAAACTCCATGTTGTGATGCTCAGATGAAGATGCCAATATTTTTATTGGATTCCTCTTTCGGAGAGGCGCAAGATCGATCTAAAGATCATCTTGATCTGAAGAGCAGAACATTTATTTTGAATTAATTCCACTTATGTGCAAGGTCGGCCAGAGTTGTAATGTAGGCTTGAAGCCCCAACAGATGTCACACACCCTCACTGATGGATATATATAGGTCAACGTTGGAGGTCATTTTCACCATCACTCATCACACATTCTCTCTCTACATCTGATTGGTTCAATCATCATCTTGGAGGCTCTTCTTCTCTCACACATGGGAAAACGCAGCAAGGCTTTTTCTGTTCTGACCTAGGGTTTCATTGCAACTTTGACAAGCGTTGACTTTGGTCAACGCATGGTCAACTTAACCTCAAACTCTCCATAAATTCCGATTTCTATTGTCCGCATTTTGTGGCACAAAAATCGCGGCTGGACATTAACTTTGACTTGGCTGCGTTGACTATTTGTTGTTGTTGTTTTGCGTTGACCGTTGACTGGACAGCGTTGACTTTTGTTGACTTTGGATTGACTGTTGTAAAGTTGTCCGAGAGGATTGTGTGACACATTCTGGTTGGCTGACCATGTAGAGACTTTGCTGGTTGAAGCATCTTGTTGACCGTCGTAATGCACCACAACACATATATTTTGTTGATCAAGTTAAGTGTATTTTTGGCTTGTCTTTCATCGATCTATTGGTATGTTCTATCAGCATTTTACTTTCTTGTTTATGTGATTGTTGTTTGATATCGGGTATAAAAGTAAAGCTGCATCAAGCATAGAACATCTACGAAAATTTACAGATTGGTATTCTTCCTGCATTGCTTTCTTCCATTCTTCTTAATGAGCGGCTTCTTCAAAGGTAGTTGGTTCTACTTCGATTAACTTCATCATGTATGTTGCATACCCTCAGTATCTTTTCAGTCTTTTGCTTTCTCTGAAAGTTCCTTTTGTTGCTCCATGTCCTTTGGCATCTTCAAGTGTAGCTTTTAACCAATTTGGTCTCTTCTTTATTTTGGGAATGATTGTAGGTTGGATAGGTTCACTTGGTCCTTCTTCCTCCGAGTTTGTAGGTGACTTGTCATGTTTCTCTTCTTCTTCAAATAGTGCTACATGTTCTTCATCGAACACGATAGGTATATCATTGGATCTTTTGTAGGCATGATTTTCATCAAATATAACGTCTTTGCTAACTTCAATTCTTCTTTCTTTTTTTATGTAGATTCTATAAGCCTTTGATGAAAGGCTATAACCAACGAAGATACCTTTTATACTTGTAGAGTCTAATTTCTTCCACTTGTCTTTCGGAGCATGAATGTATGCAGGACATCCAAAGATTCAGAGATGGTCTACACATGGCTTCTTCCATGAGAATGCTTCTTCAGGTGTCATATTATCAACGATTTTATGAGGACTTCTATTATGTATATACATTGTTGTCATGGTTGCTTCTCCCCATACAAATCTTGGTAGGTCTTGATCAAATATTATAGTCCTTATGCATTCTTCAATGGTTCTATTCTTCCTTTATGCTACTCCATTATGTTCGGGGTTGTAGGTAACAATGAGCTCCCTCTTGATGCATGCTTCTTTGCAATATGCTATAAGTTCTTTTAAAGTGTATTCACCTCCACTGTCGAATCTACGAGTTTTTATCTTACTTTTCTTCAGGGTCTCAACTTCACATCTAAACTCCTTGAAATTCCCAAATAATTCATCCTTTTTCTTGAGAAGATAGAGCCATGTTTTTCTAGAGTGATCATCATTGAAGGTCAGATAATATTGGTGGCCTCCAAGATATTTATTAGACATGGGCCCACTAACATCAAAATGAATGAGGTCTTATATCTACTTAGACCTTGTATCACTACTTGTGAAGGGTTTCTTAGTATTCTTTCCCAAGGCACATCCCTTACATACTCCTTCATGGTCCTCCTTGATGTTGGGGATGCCCTTCACCATTTGATTTAGAGAGGGTATTATCTTGTAGTGAATGTGTCCAAATATTCTATGTCGAAGTTCGATGGGACTAATTTCTATATGAACAAGGGCTTGAGGAGATGGAGTTATAACTCTATATAATCTTCCTTCACAAATCCCAATAACCCTTGCCTTTTCAAAACTAGAATCATTTCCCCAAACCAAAACATTACCATCTACAAAATCAACTCTATGTCCTTTTTCTTCTAAACAAGAAATGGAAAGTAAATTCTTTTTCAAACCTGGGACATGGAGGATGTTGTTGAGGTTTAGCTTTGCTCCACTTTCTACTTCTAGCTTCAATGATGTAGATCCAAGGCCCTTGACTGCATAGTTGTTGTTGTCTCCAAGATTCACTGCATGTGATGATGATCCTTTTCATAAAGTATGAAGTTTTCCACTTTCTTGTGTCATGTGTCTTGAGGCTCCACTATCAATAATCCATGCATTGTCATCATCAAGTGTACTTGTAAGTGCAACCAAGAATCCTCCATTCTTGACTCTCCTAGATAGATTGTAGATGATCCTTCCAACCAAGCTTCCTGCAATTTTCATGAGATTGAGTCCCATCTTCAAATAACTCTCTATTGAGAGAGTGATATTTTCTGCCAAGATTGTTTTTCCTTCCTTCAAATGATAGCCAACAAAGTGCTCTCCAAATAGTCCTTTTACCTTAGCTCTGATTCCATGAAGACAAATCAATGCATGTAGGAATTAGGGTTTGATTCCTCTCTTTTCGATAATTACTTGTGATTTGTGTTGGCTTCTTTTACTTCTTTATTATGTTATCTTTCATCAAGCAATTACCAAATTAAACGTATGAAGATCACAAGAACAAGGAACACAAGATATAGGCACGCACCCGGGAAAAAACCCCTATCTAGGGGAAAACCCAATCTAACTCTTCCACTAGTAGATTCAAAATCAATATGAGACAATCCAAGACCTTTTTTGTTGAAAAGTGTGACTAGGTTCGGTCTTCAAATTTATGTAATGAAGAGACAAAGATAATCAAATGTATTTTGTAATGCTTGCTTCATGGGTTTCATGAGCAAGGAGTTTTTATTATAGGTCAAAGACTTCTTCTTGATGTCTTTAGGAGTTTTTCGTCTTGTCATAAATATAATTTAGAGTCATATGTATGAATTCATGTGACACTTGTGTAAAGGACAAAATATTGATGTAATTGTATGCTCCAAGACCTTGTCACTATCTCCATGAAGTCGGCTCAAGTATGTTGGATAATCACCCTTGATCATGTCGACCTACACACATGAGATCATGTCGGCCTAGAGAGAGAAACAATCCCTATAAATAGAGAGGTCAGTGGCCTCATTTGATATACACAACTCAGAAAAATATCTCAATCAAGTTTCATAATCAAGTGCAAAGGAAAGGGCTACAATTGGTGCGAGAATAGAAGTCATCTCAACGAAGTTCAGTGCTATAATTGGGTCAAGTGTTATCTTTGTTTAGGGCCTATATCTACCTCGTATACTTTAGGTAGGTCGAGGGCTACCTTAGTGAGAAACTGATCTCCAATACAGTGCGGAAGAAGGTAGTTATACAGTGCGGAAGGAGGTGACTAGGCAGCGAAGAAAGGAATTATGCAAAGTGTGCAAAAGAGAGACAAAACAAGTCTTTGTTTTGGGTCACTAGATCTCAGATATCTCAGAAAGAGCCCGAAGGTATACACAACGTGAAGGAGGGTTTCTACAGTAAAAAAGAGACCTTAACATTGGGCATCAAGTGTGTACAAGGAAGGACCGAGAAGGGGTTTCTAGGAAACCGAGCCTAGATCTAAGGAAGGCTGGAAAGGAACATACTGTCAAGGGCTATTAGTCTAGGGACCGAGCTTCCCTAGTACTGGTGCAGTATAGTGCAGAAAAGGAAGATCGACATAAGGAGCCTAGAAGAGCAGTGACAAGAGTCTTGGAGGCATACTGGTGTCAAGGGACTGTGTCATGGTTATGGTACTCACCGGTTGAAGATCTATAAGAAGAATTTTGATCGGTTTTTCCTCTCGAAGAAGGAGAGGTTTTGGCCCTGCTTGAAAGCCTAAATATTTGTGTCTCTTGTGCATTTGATAATTGACTTGATGAAGCATGTAATAATCTAACGAAGATAAGATCTAAATGAAAGAAGCATAACGAAATCACAAGTAATTATCATCAAAGAGAAATTTTAAGAAAAGCCCTAATTTCTCAACATTTTTTACCCTGACAAAGACCTCCCCCAACACCAAGTAAGCGCTTCCTTCAAGTAGATAAACTCTGCCAAATCCTCCAAGTGTCAGCTCCCCAAATACAGCTTCAATCCAAAATTCCGGTCTCCTAGCTACAAAATTCGGACCTGCAATTACTTCACAATTTCGGCCCTAGCTACTTGTCCAGAAACCCTAGAAGACTTCACATGTGTGAGAGAGAGATACCCAAAAACTTCGATTTTGTCTTTCCCATCTTCTTACTTTCTTCTCCTTTCTCTCTGCTCTTCTTTCTTGTCTTCAAGTTGCAGGTCAAGCTTGTCAACGAGTTGATGCCAAATAGGTCGAACTGCACTTCCATTTATACTGCTTCTGTTGGGTCGAATAGCCCTAATCCAAGCCGACTTCATCAGGATAGGGCCAACTTGGGGTGGAGGTGACAAGTGACATTTTTTACTCAAAAATAATTCCTTTTACATGATACAAAATCCCAATAAGGGTCTAATAATTGTGACAATGACTCTTTTGACTCTTGACAAAACCTAGAAGCCTTCAATGGAGGCTTTGACCTAGAAAATAAATGTAAGAACATGAAACCCATGCTTCAAAAATAATTTTTCTTTTATAATAAAATCTTTTTTGGTAAATACTAAATATATTACGTCATGACTCAAATACAATTATGAAGACCAACACTAGTTACATTCTTCAACACTCCCTGCGGCTGGAGAGCTGCAGCCGCACGCATGGTCACTAGCTACTTGCGGCTGTGACCTAAGATACTTTTGACAGCTGACCGCAGACTTTGACCGTTGACGGTAATTGGAGAGGTTGACTTTAATCAGTTTTGTCTATTGGGCTCATCTCTTTAATATTGTTGAGTTGGTTTTGTTGGATGTCTTTTGATTGGTGAATTGGAACATTGTACTCTCTTTGCTGAACATTTTATGACAATCTCATAAGAAGAAGAATTTGAAAGGGTTTTCCCCGTTGTGGATTTTTCCCTGGTCTTTGACCAAATCTTCGTCTCTTATAGGTCTTGATTGTCTTCTACTGTCTGCTGCATTTATTGTTCTATCTACAATTGCTAATTGAAGATAAGAATTGGGCTAAATTGAATGCAACAGCATAGAACAGTGGAAAACCAACATAAACCACATGAACCAATTATACGACAGCCCATTTAAGCGCAGGGATGTTATCTTAATTTTTCTCGTTGTCGCCTTGGATGTTGTGTAATTCAACTTCTTTGTTCATCCATCCAGTGTTTTCACTTGTATCCTTGCCATTAAATCTTGATAGTTCAATTTTACCCCACAAATAATTGAATGGGGCCAGGCCAGGAGAAAACATTAAGCAGTTGAGCATGGATGATACTGGGTGGTAATTGTCATGCATAACTCGATGAATTAAGTGTTGTTGGTGGTTTTGGCTTGCCGTCTATTGTGCCAAGAGAGTTTGTATGGAATTGTCTATGCTTTTAACTGAATTCTTGAGTTCCTCTACATCCTTTTTAATATTTCCCATTCTTTTACTCTCATCCTGATTCTCCTTGAAATCATCTTATAATTTATTCAATTCAACATTTAAATTCACACTGCTCCCTCATTTAGACATTTTAAATTCCAATTTCTCACTTCGGATCTGAATTATGAGAAATTTACTGATTTACAATTTCATACGAATTAAATCACAGCAATTGTGAGGAACTTAGTGCTCTACTGGCTGCCCAGACTGATGTTGATGTTGCTGCATTAACTAATGTTGATGATGTTTTATGGCTTCTCAATTGAATTTTCAACCGCTGATAATATTGAGAGATGGGGATTGAATCCAGGACGAGGTGACACAGTGTACAGCAGCAGTTATCTGAAAAGGCATCTGGTGACAGCATCAATGAGTAGCAATTATACATCTGAGTGGCAGCTGTACGAACAGGAAGAGGGTGGTTGTGTCAAAAAAAGTATGGATGAATGGTTCCTGGGTGACTGTACAGGGGAATCGTACTCTGGCATGATGATACTATGGCTGATGAGCACAATTTATTTGTCAGTTATGCCATACAATTTGCCAGATAGTTGTACAGCATATGAAAGAATGGTAGCTAAAAGACATACAAATCGCTGCTCATGCAAAAAGCAGCTGGATCAACCATAATTTCAGCCTGGGTTATGGTCTGATGCCAAAGTAAGATGCACAGTGCTGCTTGTATAACGGCTCATTGTGTATCTGCAAATTGCATATATGCATTGATTGAATAATAGATAAATTGATAACATTATAGTGAGGGGAAGTATAAATATACCCCAAGGGGTATCTTAATGAAGAGTTGCACCTTTTTAATTAATAAGCACCTACTTCTTTTTTAATTAATATGATATTATTATTAGTAGTAGTAGTAGTATTTTATTATCAGTTCTTACTGTCTATTTTATTTTTATTATTATTATTATGTTCATTACAAAAGCATACCTACGCAGGGCAAGGGAAAGAAGCAGAATGGCAAGGTCTCCTCAAAACGCAGGCAAAAGTTCTCAGAGACAAAGGCCATTTCTGCAAGTTGCAACTTACCAGACCCACTAATCAGACGCCAAGAGTAGAAACAACAGATTCCACAGCAGATGAGGGTATTGGGAAAATTATACCAGGAACTAACCACCTGGGGGAAGGGAATCAAAAAATACCAAAACCTTGGATCTTTACTGCCACATGAAGAAGCTCATATCCTATGGAATTTGTGGCAGAGATACAAGGGATAAGGCACCACTACGAAAGCTGGATCAATTGGACAGTAAATACAACGCTCTAATGACAGTGATCTGGGGTTCTGAAGCCAGAAGTGAAGAAGCAAAGGAGGACAGCGTAGCAGCAGAAACAGAGGAAGCTTCCCAAGCTAGGAAGGTGACTAGCAGTCCAACTACTGTTGACACACTCTTGGAACAAATCTCCAAGCACTCACCATTCTGGTGCACTTCTTATCTTCTGTTTTGGAAAGCTGTCATGTTATTGGCCTTCATGGATCTTTGCTTCTGTTAAGATTTAAAGAACTTATACTTCAGTTTATGCAATATCTTAAGACTCCTGGTTGAAGCAGCAAGTCTGCTTACAAACTGGGTAACGTAGGACACATTTATAAATCAGTAGTCCAAACATGCAATGAAATGGCTCATTTTTTCCCACTCAGAATAACAAGAAGGGAAACTGGTAATTGTACTCTGAAATCCAGCAAGGATCACATTTGGATAGATGAAATTGAAGATATCAGATGTTAACATCGCAAAATCCAGGTGCAATAATGGTATTCAAGGGTGATAAATGCATTTCTGCATTCAAAACGGCAATCTCATTCATCCAAACTTGCAATTTCAAAAATATTGCCTGACCAAATTGCAATGACAGAAAACCACAAATGATCAAAATTGTAGGAACATTTAGTCTTTATATATATGTATACAATACATTATAATTATGACCATTAAACTAAATGCACTCTATCATCTTCAATGGGCGTACGTCGTAATTCTAGCCAAATATGTATGTAGAGTGTTGAATGACTAACCAGCAACCCCGAGGCTTGGAAAACATTGGTGGATTTCCAACTTATCCAGATTGCAGACAAGATAGCATGCACAAATTTGTTTCTCATAGATACCCCCATGAAGCACTCAAATGGATTCCCATCCTTCATGTATCTTTATCAAGAAATGAATTTACCTCATCTCCCTACTTTTTTATTTCAACAATTACTTTCCTATTTTTCCATGGAAGATAATAACGAGTGGGAACATTGGGCAATTTAATGTTGTGCCAACAATAAACACTTGGAATTTAAATACTTCATTTTAACCACCATTTTTTTTCCATTCCACAGAAAATGATCCTTTTTTAAAACATCTATAAAAATGCATTACGTACTTTATAAATATTACTAATAAACAGATAATGCTATGTGCACATACACAAATTAACTGTCTCGACATATTTACAAAAGGCAAAAGAAAAAATTTCAACCCATTATTCAACAACACATACAGACCTTAAATTCAGGAAAAAGCTTTCCTGAACCACTTTCAGAACACTCTGGAAGAAATCCATGATCAGATGCAAACTTGCGGAATGCCATTTTAAGAGCAATTTCTACGGCTGTAGACCCGTTGTCAGAAAATAATACACGAGTAGCCCAACCTGGAAATACAGAAATTCAATCTCTGTAATGCAAAAATGGAAAGGAATCCAATTACAGTTCCATAAGCAATTAAATAAAAACTCATATATATAGGACATTATGATTCAAATTGATTCATCAAGGAACAATCATGTTTTTCAATGAACCAGAAGAATACATATCTAAAAGCAGTTAGTGACAATATATCTGATTGAATTTTTCCAACTTGATTACCTTTGCCTACACCTTGAAGTAGCAATTCTGCACAATTCAAAGCAGGCTCGTAGACATTTTCAGGGTACATTACGTGGCCAAACCTCCCTGCAGTGTATCCTACTTCCCTTGCCAACTCTGCCTGAAATCAGGAAGTTAGGATCCAAAGGAAACTAAAACTCCAGAAATGAGTTCAAAATAATTGGTAAGAAACTATGATGAGATGTTAATAAACTTATGCTTGCAGAACTTAGCACAATCTCCAAGCCGTTCACTAGGGAACCACACCAATGCATAATTGATCTCCCTGAATTTCCATATGCAGAATTCACCACAAGGAATGAAAAAATCAATCTCATAATCATTCCCTCTAAATGAACAACAATGAATTTTTTACTATATTCTATTGTTTGGGTCAGAAAGGGCAAATACAGTTTTGAAGATGGATCTTCAAAGGAAGAAAAGCACTAGTAGACAGTGTATACAGTATCATGCACCAATAGACTATTTCACCTTTAAATGCCTTATCTATAATGGAAACCAGGGTCAATACCCTGCTTGTTCAGACACTCTCGTGGCACCTTGAGGATTTCGGTGTAAGGACCAAAAAATGAGCTGTCCTACTCCTTCATGAGAAGCTTTCTCTTCAGTATAAAACTCTCAAAGACAGACCTTCTGGCATTGCTATTCCATCCTCATCACCCCTTACTTCCAACCATTACATGCCTGTTGTCACAAAAGGCATCAAGAGAAAATCTTCTACACTAAGACAGTAAAGTACTGTAGACCCTAGGATACACAACCAGTGGACAGCAGGAATCTTATCACCTACTTCTTTTCCTCAAATATTAGGAGTGTCGGTTGTTGACAGCATTGCTAAGTTGCCTGACATGGAGAAAAGGGTACAAATTTCAGAAACGAAAATGGGATGGAAACATGACCCCTGAAAATTCTGGAAATAGGGTGAGTGTGTGTGTGTGTTTATATATACTGTTGTGTTTTATAAATAGCACATTATATTGAAACTTTGAATGAGCAATAGCATTTAAATGACAAGCATAAATAATAAGCTGTAATAAACAAACAGTCTATGTTTGTATATGAAGATATATTGTCCGTATTGCATGGGTTCGCCGACCTAGGGGTGGGGTTCGCGAACCCATCCCGGGTTCTCGTCCACATAAACCGGGTGCTGGAACGGGTACTTCCCAGACAAACCCGATACTTCCTAGAAGAACCTGATACTCTGTATATTCAGGCTGGGTTCTTTTGGGAAAATGGGTTCGTCAAACCCCCAAAATGAGTGCATGAACCCCGAAAACAGGTGCGTGAGGGGTTCTTAATGGCATTTTTTCCTTTGTCCATAAATCCTTTTCTTCTCACATTCCACGTAATGGCTTGTCGCTGTTGAATAAGTTCATGGAAGTTCAAAATTTCAGGATCAAACAAATGATAGAGAAATGATTTGGGTATTGGATATCCATATGATATATTAGATGGAAGATAATCTCCTCCTCCCGAAGAGTAGCTTACAAATAACTTAATAAGTTTAATGCATCCTTAATTAACCAGTTCACTATAATGACATTTTTACAGTTGAAGTTGGGTTTTAAAGGTTGCCAGGTTAATGCAGACAGATCGATGTACCGTACTTTTATCTAAATATGGTAGAATCATACTGGAAGGGTTGTTATGCTATTTTCAGTGCAAACCCTATTCTCAACCTTCATAGTTTTTTGGGATGTAGTCAGTAGGTCCACTGAATATATAAGCTAAAGTGTTGTTCATGAAAGGATTGGTAGAAAGATGACATTATGTTATCTAGAAACATTCTTTGTTCATGAAAGGATTGGTAGAAGGATGACATTATGTTATCTAGAAACATTCTCTGAGGGACTGATAATAATGAATTTCCTAGAGGTTGGCTTCATCTATAGGTATTCTTTGACTGATAGGAATCAAATCATCTTTTTTAGCATGAATACGTCATCCCTGTCATTAACTTTATTATAGACCTTAAAAACATTGTGTTTCAACTTAATAACAAAATGTATGTATATTTTAAAAGTATTTTAGTCTACCAGCCAGTGTCATAGATGAGTATCAGATCGTTAGGTTTCGACTTAAAATTGTTAACATGTAAGTTGGAAGCTTTCAAAATTCATATATTTCATAATTTATAAAATATATAATATACATAAATTATAATATACCCCCGACAAACCCACGTACCCTGTTTCAAAAAGTGATGCACCTGTCCCCACACATGTCCCCGTTGCCATCCTTGAACTCACGATTCCTAGCAACATAGTATATTGAAGATAAAATGTATTGATAAGATATATATTGATAGAAAAATGATTGAATGATTGATATTACAAATAAGGGGCCCCATTATAAATACTAGACAAGGTGCCCCTTCATATGAAGAGTTGTGTCTAGTGGAGAAGACACACCTTTATACCTTTTCATATATATTATTTATTATTATTATGTTTGTTACAATGCTGCCCTCTTGAGGAATGCTTTGTCCCCAAAGCATAATAAGCAGGATTCTCTCTAGTTGCGCACGTCACTTTTTATTTCATCTGTTTGAATCCGGCATGTAGGGGTTAGTCTTCTTCCTTGTGAACCCCACTGCTTCCCCATTTCCCCACCATCTCCATTTGCTATGTTAGTTTATGGCAGCAGCGGACATGTGTCTTAAACTCTATAATATCTAAGAGGCTAACGAACACGAGATCTCCAAAACTCAGAAAAGGTTTAGTGAGATAAGACTCAAAAACACCTTAATTAAATTAATTAGCCAATAATTTTAATTAAAGTTAGTTACTTAAGGTAATTCAATTTTTCTCTAGAGACTTCAATTGATAGAGTCAAAGTGATCTAAGCCATTGATCGGGATTAGATCTTGGCCGTTGGTTGCCCAACAGAAGATTCAAGGGCAAGAGTGCAGAGGAACTTTCCTCAGTATTTTCCAATGTCAGGGAGATAGGAAGAGGACGTTGAATTCATCTGCAGAGGAAACCGCTACAGCTAGTGCTAGTAGCCAGATTTTCCAGTGCAAGTTGTCGGAGGAGCCACATTTCAGTTGCTAGTTACCGAATCAATGTCCCAGAGGCAAAGCGAGCAGGTTTCAAAGGCAGAGAGAGGCGGGACAACTTGCAGGAAGGTGATTCCGGGGTTGTACGAATTTTCTAGAGGCAGCTGGGCAATGCGAATAGCATGGAATTGCAAGTATCGAGAGAGAAGGCCAGAATGATTGCAAAGGGAGACAAAGTGTCTCTGGTATATTTTGTCAATAGAAATTGTCGTAGCTTTACCAGAAAGGCAAGCAGATCATTGTACTCTTGAATCGCTTAACATAATAATAAAACCCTCATCTATTGCACTAATTTTCCCTTCAGGGTTTTTCCAAGGACAATTGTCCAAAAATAATGGTGCCAACTTTATTGTGTGTGTGCTTCTATTTTCTCAGTTCCAGTTTTTATATTTGCAGTGTTTTTTCAATTGTGAAGAATGAAATTGTGATTTAATCGTTATTTGTTGAATAATAATTCAGAAGACAAACAATTTGTAGTAGATAGTAGATAAAATTCTAGTTTATTGCATTCAAGGAATTTTCACATGGTATCAAAGCGACAAAGATCGGATCAGTGGCTCTAGAAGCGAAGGAAGCAAGATTGTGCAAATTCAGAGGGAGCTCTTAAGCACAAGTTCCAGACATACACAGACCAGTCGGGCAGTGCGAATTGCAAGGAGGCAAAAATTTAATTTCCAGTCCAGGTTAGAGGAAAAGTTTGATTCTTCTCAGGACTAGTAGGAGCAGACAGTAGGATTGCCACAGATGGTTTTTGATGAGCAGATCAGGTAATTCGCAGAGAAAATCTAGCGCAGTAATTTTCTAGCAAGGATTTTTACAGCAGCAGATCAGCGCAGGGCAAGGAAGAGAAAAGCACACAAAGAGGGAATTTTTGGAAATTCTCATAGGGTTTCAAGTTTTTCATTTGTAGGGAAAGGAGACCAAAATTTCCAGCAAAAGAGACCATTTGCAGTTAGTTCAATTGCCAATTTGAGTTACACAATCAACCAGTGTGTGTTGCAAAAGTTGCAGATCATGTGCTAGTACCAGATCAGAGGTAGCATGAGCATCTTCAGTGTTCAGCAGAAGGTAGTGATAGTGCAAGAAAGGGTTTCTGAAGGCAAAATCAAAGTCCCAAAGCAATACTACGTAGACCAGTGCGAGTTGCAGGATCTAGTTTGGGTTGCAGGATCTAGTTGCAGGCAGGAGTGCGAGTAGCAGGGAGAAAATAGAGTTAATTTGCCAGAAGAAGGAGAAGATTTCTAGCATATAGTTCTGCAGTTAATTTGAGTTTCGCAAAGATGGCCTCAGCAAGACTCGGAGATCAAGACAGATTGGACGGAGCCTCCAACTATGGCATCTCGAAGGCCAGGATGCAATTGTTATTGGATGAGCATGGTCTAAAGGAGTTCATGACAGCAGTTGTCGTTGAACCGGCAGAAGCTATCTAGTTACATGAATACAGCGAGGATATAGCCAAAGCCAAGAGGATGGTCTTAGATGGAGTTTAGGATCATATCATCCCACATACTGCAAAGAAGACTACAACAAAGGACATGTGGCATGTTGTCGCGAAGATGTACTAGGATTCATCTAAGAATTGGAAAATGATTCTCAAGGAGAAGATGGGGACAGTCAAAATGAAAAAGGGCGAGAACGTTACATCCTATCTCACCAGGATTCAGGGTGTCAGAGATGAACTTGCAATTATCAGAGAGAAACCATCAGAGAGTGAGTTGGTCTGCACAGCACTCAACGGGTTTTCCAGGAGTGGTGTACATTCGTCCAAGTGATTTTTGGGCGAGACACACTTCCTAGTTGGGAACATTGTTGCGAACATCTCGATAACATCCCGATTTTATCTCCAAATCACGATTTTTTGGCCTAGCCGATGTTAGCCAATTTTTAAAGATACTTTTATGGTATCTTAATTTTGCCGATGTTTGTCGATTTTTACGATTTTTTAGTTTGTCGAACCCTTGCCGATTTATTTTGACACCGATGTTAGCAACATTGGTTGGGAACGCCTATAGAGTGACTTCACTCAAGAGGAGCTAAGGCCCAGTCTCGTAGATGGTACCACCAGCAGCAGTGATAAGAGACCAAAGGTGGAGAAGGAGGAGGAGAACGTAGCCCTTGCAGGAAAAGGGAAAGTGAAGAAGGGTCCCAGTCAGGGACAAGAATAAAAGAGAGAAAAAAAGAAGAAAGACCTATCGAAAGTCAAGTGCTTTGATTGTTGTGAGTTTGGTCACTACGTCGTGTTGAGATTTTGGGGTAGCATTGGATGCGCTCTAGGTCTGAAACTTTGTAGAGGGGCTGGAACACATGAGATCTCCCAGACCCAGAAAGTGTTTGGAGAAGTTCCATCTGGTATAAAAGTTATTCAATTTATTAAATTTTTTAATGGTGACCCTAAGTCTAACTTAAGGAAATTAAAAAATTGAAATGAATTCATTTACACGTGATGAGAATGTTCTAAGTGATGTGGAACAAGCATTCTTTTAATCTTAGCCATCGATTAGAGATTAGATCACGGTCATTGATGTGTCAACGAGAAAAGTATAAAGAAAGGGCTTGGGATCAGCTGGAGGACACACAGACAGTCTAAGAGATCAAATTCTTCTGATGGAGCAGTGCTCGGACGGAGATCAGATCTGAGTGACTCAAAAATTTGCAGTGAGGGGCAGATGCAGTGATTGGCCAGGAGGGCCGAGTACAACGCAAAGCAAGTGCAGCAGAGACGCAGTGGAGGCAGAGCAGCCATCAGAGGGTGTGACGCAGTCCCTCGGAGGATGACACAGGGCCACGCATGACTCATGCAGCGGCAGCGCAGTGCCTCTAGAGAAAAGTCTAAAATTCACTGAAAGCGAGGGTTCCTGAGCCAGCAGGGCTGAAACCAGATCCGGGAGAAGCAAACCCATGTAGAGCTAGGGTGACACAGTCCCTCAGCCAAGGCTACATAGGTTGACGCAAAGGCTGCGGAGCCAGCTGGGGTTTCACTGGTTGCACATCCAGATCGGTCGAGACTTGCGAGAGTGAGGTATATCTCACGATTTTTCTCTGATTGCCAAGGATTTCTTTGTTGGGTGAGCCGAGTTATGACTCCCTAGATGTACTCAGAAATTGTTGCTTAATAAATATAAACCCTCATATATGTCGCATCGGTTTTCCCACATTGGGATTTTCCAGAGACATTTGTCTGAAAAATCTGTCATTTGTCATATGTGCGTGATGTTCAGTAAATAATTTGTATTTGTGTAGGCTGCTATTTGTGTTTACTTCAAATTTTTTCTGGATATTCAGTTAAATAACTTGTGTAAATAAATCAAGTTGGAGAAGTAAATCAATAGTTAGCAGTAGGTTTTCTGCGCTCAGAAATTTTCACATGGTATCAGAGCATTGCAAATCAAGTTGAACCATCAGAAAAGCGGCTGAAGATATTTGTTGCAGGAAGGGTAGTTGAAGCAGCATTGATCCGGAAGAAGGCAGCGTAGCACCAGAGGGGCAACAGACCGTGCAATGGTGACATAGAGTCGCTCTGCTCACGCAGAGGCTGACGCAGCTGCAGAGAGGTGACACAGAGCCAGTCTGCTCACGCAGAGGCTGACGCAACACCAAGAGAGGGACATTCAGCCAGTCTGCTCACGCAGAGGTTGACGTAGTCCGAGTTGCAAAGCTTTGGTGCAGTTTGTCGAGGCTGGAAGTGCGGTTTCCTATCTTCAAAAGTTGCTGGTGTGGCATAGGTTCTATCGGTGCAGAACAATGCCTTCCAAAGGTGACAAAAGAGAGAGGAGAAGAGTCGCTCAGCAGATTTGTGCCAAAGAAATCTGAGATTCGATCAGGAAGGTGATCGTAGAGGACTGATTTAGGAGATTTGGCAGAGGATTTTCGAGAGGTAAATCAGTTGTCAGAGAGAGTAGCTACTATAGAGGGTTTCTATCGCCAAGAAACCCAGATCCGGTCTTTTGAGTGTAGCTACAGTAGAAGGGAGAGGAGTAACCACTTCGATAGATTTTGGGCTAGATGGCCTCCTACGGACTGCGTGATCAGGATAGGTTGGATGGTGTGTACAACTTTGCAATCTCGAAGGCCAGAATCTTGTCAGTCCTGGAGGAGTACGGCATGAGAGACCACGCGGAAAATGCCTTAGTTGTGTCGACCGATGCGGACGCTCTGAAGAAGTTCAAGGAGAATCAGGCACGGACAAAGTGCTTGATCATGGACAGGGTGAAGGATCATGTGGCCCCACACATTGCAAAGAAGAAGACGGCAAATGAGGTGTGGACATCCTTGACCACGCTGTATCAAGGCAGCTCCGTCAAACGGAAGATGCTTCTAGAGAACCAGATGAGGATGTTCAAGATGCATAAGGGAGAAAAGATCGATTCGTTCCTCTCCAGATTGCAGACAATCCGGGATCAGTTGATTGCCATGGGGGCAACTCTGGATGAAGGGCTCTTGGTAAGGACTGCCCTGAATGCAGTCACTGATGAATGGCAGACCTTTGTCCAAAGCATTTTGGGTAGAGCACGACTCCCTAATTGGGGTGACATGTGGGCTATCCTACAACAGGAGGAGATCCGGTGGATGACCAAGAGGGAATTCAGCAACGGAAGTAGCAAAGTGAAGGAGGAGGAGGAGGAGGAGGATGTGGCCCTAGCATCAAAGGGACAGTAGCAGCAACGGAAGAAAAAGAAGGACCTATCGAAGGTCAGGTGCTTTAGATGTGGCAAAATTGGACACTTCGCCAGCACTTGTCCTAAGAGGAAGAACAAGGAATCTTTTGATTCCAACACAGCAGTAGTAGCTAGAGGGGACAGTGGTAGTGAGGATGATGTGGCAATGAATGCTCATGTGCCTCGAGAGAAGAGGTGGGGTGATATTGATCTATAGAGCAGCTACAAATGGGACGGAAGGATCCTTGAGGTGCCCAAACTCTTGGATCACATACAAGCTACGGGAGCCTTAAGACACTAGCAGGATGACTGGAGCAGTGGGTGCAAAAGATCATGATGAAGTAGAGGCAGAGTTGGGACACTGTAGAATGGAGCAGCGCAATGCAGTGGCAGCAGTAGCGTAGAAGAAGCAGCGCAAAGGGGCAGTGCAGCGCAGTGGCTCTAGAGGGATTGCAGCGCAGCAGCCTAGGGAGCTTCGGTGATGAGATGCAGCCCGACTGACTTTTCTGTCAGTGACTCGGTAGTGGTCCTTCAGTTGCTTACTTCTCAGCAACTGAGTTGCAGTGCTGCAGTTGGCAGCATGATGCAGCAATTTGAGAGGGAGTTGCAGTATAGATGTTGCAGTGTCAGTGACAATGACATGGGCAGCAGTACAGAGAGTAGTAGCGCAGTAGATGAAGGACAGCAGGCCAAGCATCAGCACAGAGACCGATGCTAGAGATCGGGACAATGATTCAGCGTGGAAGTATTGCTAGAGCACACTCCTCGCTAAGAGTGTTGATATTTTGGGGTAGCATTGGATGTGCTCTAGGTCTGAAACATTGTGGAGGAGCTAAAACACATGAGATCTCCAAGACCCAGAAAGCATTTGGAGAAATTCCATCTGGTGTAAAAGTTATTCAAATAATTAAGTTTTTTAATGGGGACCCTAAGTCTAACTTAGGGAAATTAAAAAATTAAAGTAAATTAATTTACACATGTGATGAGAATGTTCTAAGTGACGTGGATCAAGTATTCTTTTAATTGTAGCCGTCGATTAGAGATTAGATCACGGTCGTTGATGTGTCAACGAGAAAAGTATAAAGGAAGGGCTTGGGGTCAGTTGGAGGACAAACATAGAATCTAAGAGATCAAATTCCTCTGACGGAGCAATGCTCAGACGAAGATCAGATTTGAGTGACTCATAGTTGCAGTGAGGGGCAAATGTAGTGATTGACCAAAAGGGCCAAGAGTACAGTGCAGAGCAAGCGCAGCAGAGACGCAATGGACGTAGTGCAGCCACCAGAGAGTGTGACGCAGTCCCTTAGGAGGGTGACGCAGGCCCACGCAGTGCCTCCAGAGAAAAGTCTGAAATTCACCAGAAGAGAGGGTTTCCGAGCCGGCAAGGCTGAAACCAGATCCGGATGAAGCAGATCCACGCAGAGCTAGAGTGACGCAGTCCCTCAGCCAAGGGTAAGCAGCCTGACGCAGTAGTTGCACAGAGGCTGCACAGAGCCAGCTGAGGTTTCACCTGTTGCTCATCTGAATCACTCGGGATTTGCGAGAGTGAGGTATATCTCACAATTTTTCTTTGATTGCCAAGGATTTCTCTGTTGGGTGAGCTAAGTTATGGCACCCTAGATGTACTCAGAAACTACTGCTTAATAAAAATAAACCCTCATATATGTTGCATCGATTTTCCCGCATTGGGTTTTTCCGGGGAAATTTCTCCGAAAAATCTATGTCATTTGTCATATGTGCGTGATTTTCAGTAAATCATCTGTATTTGTGTAAGCTGCTATTTGTGTTTACTTCGAAGTTTTTCTAAATATTCAGTTAAATAACTTGTGTAAATCAATCAAGTAGGAGAATTAAATCAATAGTTAGCGGTAGGATTTCTATGCTCATAAATTTTCACCTGTCACCCAGTGTACAAAGAGGAAGAAGGACAAGGAGGGGAAGCAGACAGCAGGTTTCGCAGAGATTGATGACTTTTCCGCCAGATTAGAGGATGAGATCGTAGGAAGAGCAGCAAGAGGCCTAGATCTAGCCATGGAGGGCTTGATCAGCAGATCAAATCCAGTTGTTGTGTATTCTTCACAAGGATCATAACCTTTGCTACGGGAGCCTGTGTATTTTTAGTAGCACGAGGATCGAAGTGTTAGCAAGGCACAATCAGATACTTGAGAGACAGTGCAAAGCTAGTTGCAGTCAGATGATTCAAGAGACGGTTGCAGAGTCACTTAGGTGCAATCATATACTCAGAAGACAGTGTAAAGCTAGTTGCAGTCAGAGATTCAAGGGACAGTTATAGAGCTAGTTGCAGGGGCACAGTAGATCAATGGGAGTTTGAGACTCAGAGGGAGTCTAGCTTCAGAGGGAGCAACCCTATAGGAGTTGGATCTTCAGGTTCTGAGAGATCGGTACACACAAGTGCAGTGGTTGTAGCAGCGCAAAGGCATCAATAGTGTGAGATAAGAGTATGCGCAGTAGCATGGTGGGTAGTGTTTTCCAGAGTATTTTTCTTTAAAGTGATTTCCAATGCCAGGGAGTCAGATCAATTTGAAGATGTGAAGAAAGGAGCTACTACAAATGTCAGATGCCAGCAGCATGGATCAGTTTGACTACAGCATGTTCCCACAAAAAAGCAGGTCGGAGATATACTCACGAAGGCTCTAGGGAGAGCCAAGTTCATATACTTCTAAAAACCGATGGGTATAGTGAACACCTTCCTCACTAAGAGGGAGTGTTAGTTTATGGTAGCAGTGGACAAGTGTTCTACTCTCTAATGATGTCTAAGAGGCTAAGGAACACAAGATCTCCAAAACCCATAAAAGGTTTCGCAAGATAAGACTCTGAAGCACCTTAATTAAATGAATTAGCCAGTAATTTAATTATTTCCTAAGTCTAACTTAGGGAAGTTCGTTAATTAAAGTTAATTAATTAAGTTAATTCGATTTTTCTCTAGAGACTTCTATTGATGGAGTCAAAGTGATCTAAGCCATTGATCAGGATTAGATCTTGGTCGTTGCTTGCCCAACAAAGATTATAAAAGCAAGTTGAGGGCTTGGAGAAGGGACATCGAGTGAGTTGAGCAGTTCGACTACCCAGTTGTTGGTATTTAGCAAGGGCGTAGTTGAAGCTAGGGAAGCATTAGAAACAGAGGGATCAACAGAGATTCAGGACTAGGAGTCCGTAAGAATTTTCCTCAGTATTCTCCAGTGTCAGGGAGATAGGAAGAGGAGGTTGAATCCATCTACAGATGAGGCTGCTATAGCTAATGTGAGTTGCCATAGCAACCACATTTCAATTGCCAATTGTCGAATCAATGTCTCGAAGGCAGAGCGAGTGGGTTTCAGAGGCATAGGGAGGCAGCACTGTTGAGAAATCTAGGGCATCGAGTATGAGCTGATTTCTCTTCTTTGATAATTACTTGTTAATGCCTTTTACTTCTTAGATTAGGATCTTCTTTTACTTATATTATTATAGTGTTCTTCTTCATCAAACAACTACCAATGCACAACGATAAAGGGACAAGAGACACAAAATGTAGGCTATCAGCGATGGCCAAAACCTCTCCCGCTTTTGAGGGAAACTCGAACAAATTCTTCTTCTTATAGAGATTCCAATTGACGAATACCAAGACCAAGACCCTTGACCTATTTTCCACTCCAAGACCAAGACACAAAGCTTCCTTGATGAAGTCCTTCTTTCTTGAGTCAACGATAGTCAACCTTCTGCTTCATCCTTCTTCTCGGCCTCTCTTCAACTTCGGCTACATCAGACCTTCACTAGTTTCTGCCTCCTTGAATTAGACCTTCCTTGCTTGGTGATTCCTTCTAGTTTACCACGGCTTCCTCTTAACCTTGCCCTACTTCCAACTCGGTTGCTCAATAGCACTGTAATTCTTTTAGGTTCTTTCTACTGCAACAAAATTCTTACTTACTCATGCGTGTAGAGGAAAAACAACCCAAAACAGACTTGAAAAGGAGATCGATTGATACTCTTTTTACTTCACTTGATAAAAGTCTCCCTTAATGAACTTCACACCTATTTCTGTTGCAGACCTTTGCTGAAACAACCTGTTGTCCCTCGCACTTCTCTAATCGCAGACCCTTACCGAAAATGCTTCTCTGAAATTTTGTCTTCTGACTCCTAAGATTAGGTCGAGCTGCCTATTAATAGTGGTTGGAGTCTCATAATTAGCTGACATGACTTCCCCTAAATCTGTCAAAATGACTTATTGTTTAGAAAGCAACAAATTGGTTGGGTTATCAAACTTCAATGCATGGAAGAAAAGGACAAATATAAAGCTAATTGAAAATGAAGTTATGGGCTTCATAAAAGGATCTACAACTCAACCTCTAAAAGAAGACACTCTAGCATATATCAAATACATGCAAGGAGACATAAGAGCCCAAAGGATTCTTATAAAATCCATAAGAGACTCTCTCATTCCCTATGTATCAAAGCTAGAATCCTCAAAAGAAATTTATGATAAATTGGTGGCACTGTTCTTGAAAGGTTCTATAAAGGAAATAATATCCCTGAGAAAAAAACTATTCAAATTGAGAATATCAAAGGAAGGAATATTTCCATATATGATGAAGATTTTCGCAATACGAGAACAACTACTGAAGTTGGGAGAAGTAATGTCTAATAGAGAAATACTTACTATGATACAAAATGTCTTACCGAAAGAATGGAGAGGTTCCACTTCCAACATAGATGGGAGAGAAGAAGCCATGCCATTCCAAAGTCGAGGTAAGATAGAAGAATCAAGATTGAGAGAAGAGAATCAAGCCTTTGCCGCCATGTCTGGGAAGAAAGGAAGATTCGGTAAATTTGGTCCTCCAAATAAGAAGAGAAATGTGGACAAAGCACAATGCTTTGGATGTAATGATCTTGGGCATTATAAACAAGATTGTCCTAAATTTAGAAAGGACAAGAGGAAAAAAGAAGAAGCCCATATCGCAAATATAAGAGAAGAACCTGATGCAAAAAAATCTAAGAAAGAAGAAGCGAGGGATCTCAACGATGATTAGGATCTTCTTCTCCTTTAAGTGATTTCTGTTGGTTGTAAAATAGTATGATAGGAAGCAATGTATATTATAGCATCATGATAAAAGCATGATAGGAGCTCCTGGTGTAGCAGCTTCGGGGAAAACCTCTTTGATAACAATTCCGATGGAAGGCAGTCATCAAGATCAAAGGTCATCATGGAAACAGAATTTTGGGATGTGATGACATATTGATGGAGCAGGCCAAGAGAATTAAGCACTTCATTCTAGATAAGTTGCTACAAGATGACTCAAAGGAAAAAGGAATGAGGTATGTATATATTTATATGCTGACACTGGATGTTGTGAAGTCATGTCATATGGTTGCAAGTAATAGACTTCCATATTTAGAAGTATGTTCTATGAAGAAGGATCTCTCGGTACATTGAAAGATAAAATCAACATAATATGTCCTCATGATATATGAGGTGGTTGTATATGAACGAGAAACTGGAAAATTTGTAAGTTCCTGGGAATGGAGAATGCGCAGAAAGGAGGAGATCATGAAATGCAACTAGGAGTCAAGATGCAGTTATCATCCGAAAGCCAAGAAGATGTGACTAGGAGATCTCCTGGGAGGATATGTACACTCTGACAGAAGTCTAGTAAATAAGAAGACCCTTGACAAAACATATCATTAGGAGATGTGTCGATCTGAATAAAGGATGTCGATGCCTACAGGAAGATGTCATGGTGAAAGATCATCACTGGGGTAACTTTTGTTTTAAAAGTTCATATGTATATGTTTATCTGGATGAATTTGTGCAAGGATACTAATCGTGAGAAAGAATGTATGATCCTCGGAAATGATTCGAAGAAAAGCAGCATGGCATAACGGTGGACCAGATGAGAAAGACCGATGAATCACTTTCTGATAGTGGACATGACTCATGACTAAAAGTGATGGATGATCTGTGCCATATGAAGCCAAAAGTTGAAGATTCCACAATATCGAAATCCATGACATCGAGGGAAGGAATTCTTCATGAGTAGCTGGATTGTTGCTGCAGGACCCTGGTTGAAGGGGAGCCTGGTGGTAAGTTTCTAACTTGGAAGAAACTTGTAGTATGTCCCTCCAATATTAAGAGGGAGAGACGTGTGTAATTCTCTATTACATGTGTCATGCACTAGACCAAGACTAACAGCCGTAAGTCTTAGTGAAGGCCATGTGAAGAGAATGGATAGACACATCATTTTGGTCTTCACCTGGAAGACAGAATGGAGGATTGGGAAATCATTTGGCATTCGATACTCTTTGAGAATGAGATAGGGTATTCAAGATAAGAGTAGTCGTGGACCAATATTCTTTGAGGGTTGGCTACCCAAGAGAAGAACAGTCCAATAAGGTCATACTCTGGGAACACCTAGGTGGGGTATGTACCTTGGAGAGACAATGACTATGGTGTCTATTAGTCATGTGTCTCGCTAGCATTGTAGCCCATTGTCTCGTTGAGAGACGGGGATGTTAGTCAAGGCCTTGCACTAGGCCAATGTTGGTTGATATGATGCTATACAGATGCGATTACCAATCTGATTCTTCTTATGAGATTCTTCAGTTTGGAAGTGACCATGTACCTGTATGAATACCTCCCTAGTTAAGAGGGAGTGTTGAAAAGTGTAACTACATCGGTCTTCATGTTGACTATGTAATTATGAAAAGAAGAAGTCAAAATAATAAAATGTATTTTTGTTGTACTTGCTTCATGGGTTTCACGAGCAAGATTTATTAAGTAGATGGACTTCTTCTTGATGTCCATTAGATTTTGTGTCCTCTAGGTATAAAATGTAATTAAGTGTCATGTTCATCTAGCAAATATATGCTCCAAGATCTTGAAGAAGAAGGACACCTAACAGCCCTCAAACTAGGCTGGAAGACTAGCTCACAACAACCCTCAATCATCGATGAAAGACAAGTTGTAGTTACAGTGAAGGATGCCACATTAATTGCTGAAGAAATCACACTCAATGTCGGCCTATTCACAGTGGACAAGTCGGCCTAATACTCAGCGAGATGGTCAGCCTAATAGCTAGAACAGTCATGTATATATACCTGAACTTACGGATCATTTGAACACATGTTTTTCGGTGGATATAGAGATGGACTTGCGGATAGTTCAGAGATAAGACTTGCGGATAATTCTGAGGTGGATTGCGGAAGAAAAGAGCAGGAAGAAGTGTGAAGTTTCAGTGCGTACTTCAGGCAGGGGCAAGCTCGGAGATCAAGGATAAATTAAGTGTGTTTTCGGATTGTTTTAAGAAGCTTCAGTGTGGATGTATGAGAAGGTTGTTCAGCATAGAGTTTGACGATGATGTTGTCAAGCTCGGGTTTCAATGCATACTTCAGGCAGGGATAAATTCAGTGTGTTTGCGGATTGTTTTAAGAAGCTTCAGTGCGGTTGTATGAGAAGGTTGTTCAACATAGAGTTTGACGGTGATGTTGTGCAAATCATTCTATATAGCAAGTACAGATATCTAAGATACATCAACTTCGGATTCCAAAGCTATCTCAGTCAAGGAAGAGTTTGCTGAAGTTTGGACAGAGATCATAAGAAGAAAGGCAGCCTTAAAAGTAGGAGAAAGTGAGGAAGGTAAATCTGAGATTTACCTTCCTAACTACAGAACAGTGCAGATTGGTGACGAAGAAAAGAGTCAAGTTTGAAGAAGCTGTATCAAGGTCTTGGAAGCATATCTAGGTCAAGGCTCTAAGTCTTGGTCATGGTACTTGTCATTTGAAGATCTATAAGAAGAATTCTTTGCGAGTTTTCCTCTCCAAGAGGGAGAGGTTTTTCCCTGGCTCTAGGAGCCTAAGTTTGTGTCTTATTTATTTTGATAATTCACTTGATGAAAGACTAAACAAGATAACGAAGAAAAGACATAACCAAGCTCACAAGTAATTATCAAGAAGAGAATTTGTATTAAACACTAGCCCTCCAAATTCTCAACATTTTCCACCCTTCTTTATGTCTTTTTCCTTTTATGACTTTTCTTTTATGTTGCAAGAAACGCTTCCCAGGGGGTCGTTTCCCCAAGGAAACGAAACTAAAACGTTGAAATGCATACCGTACGGCCTAAAAAAAAATTTCCGCTCCCAACCAATTCAGGAGTGATAGAGGGAGCTATTGAAGATTGGAAACAAATTTTTTTGAGTAGGGAAGCCTAATGTTCAAGCCTATTGCCCTAGTGTTGATATGCAATTGATCATAATGTTAAATTCTTAAAGTAAAAGTAACATCCTCCTTATCTTTCATTTTCATTTTACTTAAATTTTTAACATTACCATGAAATGACTCACGATGTTTGCGAATGGTTTCGCCCTCATTGGATTTCGTATGGAGAAAGTAGAATTTTAAGTCTCACTCAAAATCCAGCAGACTTATCATTTTTTCAGGATTTCAAGATTGGGGAGATTGAAATGTTTCCATTGCATTTTGTCATGTATTAGGTAGTATATGGAACTTGTATTTAATCAAGAGAACCAAGCCCTCTATGCAGGGGAGACTCCCAAAAATCAAGAGCACCTAGGGTACTAGGGTATGGAACTTGTATTTAATCAAGAGCACCTAGGGTACTAGGGTATGGAACTTGTATTTAATCAAGAGCACTAAGGTCGTTCGACTATGCAGGAGGAGAGTCCCAATCAAGCACGAGGCAAGAAATTAGAAATTTCTCATGGTTGATTTTGGATATTGCTATTTTCATTATGTGATCATTCATGAGTAAATGTCATGTAAATTTAGAGACTTATAGTTTATGCATTGACATTGGACAATTTAATCATAATATAATAAATTAAAATGTATCATGTATGCTTTATGATTGCACATATTTCTTAAATTTCCTAATATATATATATATATTGTGTTTCCCTGTTTCCAAAATTTGGGGGGGTCACGTTTCGTACTTGTACCCATTTCGGAAACTCGTTTCCGTTTCCCTGTTTCGTGCAACTTAGTTTTTCTTTGATTAACTGCTCAGGGCTCAGGATAAGAGCATGATGTGTAAGATATAGTAGTGATTACCCCCTTTTGGTAGGGTGACTCATTGCCTTCCAGGGGTTGGGAGAATCATGGGTTCCTAAATGATAAAAGAGGCACATATAGGGCCTATGGAACCAGGGTAATGGTCATGTGTATGGAGTAGAGCTCATGCATTGGCTTTTGCCCACGTGCTAGTTATGTTTGTCTCGGCCATATTTTGCATCTTGTGGTAAATCTTCATATTGAATGTGGCCTTTTATGCTTTTAGATTTCTTTTCAACTCCTTCAACCTCCAGGGCATTGTTCCAAGCCTGACCCAAGGTGGGGACAAGGGAATGGGGAGGCTAACCCTACGTGGACCCAATGAGGAAATTTGGACCCAGGTGGGAGAGATGATGAATGGGGATATAGTGAATGGAAAGGGAGAGATATATGCGGATAATGGAGCGAGACCGTGCAACCAATGTCAGGGTTTCCCAAGTAGTACCACCCTAAAACCAAATGGTCAATAAAGGAGATCCCACAAGACTAAAATCCAAGAGTAACATCCCAAGGAAGTCAAGGGGACAGAGGCACAAACTAAGCCCACTCTTTCTCCTGAATCGCCCCAATAATCCATGCCCAGAAGTGTCCATGATAACTAAACCCAATACTCAATTGTAAATTTTTGTAGATGTGTTATGCTTGATGCAACTTTGCTTTTATACCTGATATCAAATAGCAATCACATAAACAAGAAAGTAAAATGTTGATAGAACATACCAATATATCGACGAAAGACAAGCCAAAAATACACTTAACTTGATCAGCAAAATATATGTGTTGTGGTACGTGACGACGATCAACAAGATGCTTCAACCAACAAAGTCTCTCCACGGACAGCCAACCAGAATGTGTCATACAACCCTCTCGGACAGCTCTACAACGGTCAACCCAAAGTAAACAAAATTCAACGTTGTCCAGTGAATGGTCAACGCAAAACAACAACAGCAAAAAGTCAAGGCAACCAGGTCAAATTCAACGTCTAGCCTCGATTTATGTGCAAAAAAAACGAACTGCAGAAATTAGAATTTGGAAGAGTTTGAGGTCAAGTTGACCATGCGTTGACCAAAGTCAACGCTGGTCAAATCTGCATTGAAACCCTAGGTAAAAACTAGAAAATCCTTCTTGTGTTTTCCCACGTGTGAGAGAAGAAGAGCCTCCAAGATGATGATCGAACCAATCAAATGATGAGAGAGAATGTGTGATGAGTGATGGTGAAAATGACCTCCAACGTTGACCTATATATATCCATCAGTGAGGGTGTGTGACACATCTGTCGGGGCTTCAAGCCTACATTACCATTTTGGCCAACCTTGCACATAAGTGGAATTAATTCAAAATAAATGTTCTGCTCATCGGATCAAGATGATCTTTAGATCGATCTTGCACCTCTCTGAAAGAGGAATCCAATAAAAATATTGGCATCTTCATCTGAGCATCACAACATGTTGTTTAGACCTAGTTGTCCAAAATTAACACTCCCTCTCAACTAGGGAGAACTCCATCCACCTGTGCCATCCAAACATCGTGCATCATCCCATCATAACGTGCTTTGCTGGCTTCTTTATTTCAGAACAGGAGGTGAGTCACAAAGACATCACTCTCGGCTGACAAAATCAGCTCAGAGGTCTGAAACCTCTATAGGACTCAAAGGAGTCACATACCAACCCGAAGTTGGTTTAACTGACCCGAAGTCAGTTGGAGGTCCGAAACCTCACTAGACTTGACTCCAGATCAAGTGGTTGGACAGGTGCCATCCTAGACATAGAGAGTACGGCAATCTTCGATGCATCCATCAGTCTTTGCTACTGGTCTCTAGCTTTTCCCACCTCATTGGCCAAATGAGAGGTACTTCCCATGAGTCCAAGACTCTATGGGTAGGATGCATACGAGGAACAGATCAAAGAGAGGTGAACCAACTCAATATCATAACACTGGGGCAGAAGCACACGAACAAGGTTTGGCAAGCCTAGCCCTGTGGTTGCTTATTGCTCCAAGAAGCTATCCCCAAAGCCCCCTGGAGCTCCCAGAGCTCATCGTCCAACGGGACCCTCAGAATAGGGTCGTTCCACAATACCAAGATTCTAATAGAAGGTTAGGAACTTGACATTCCCCAAGGGCTTTGTGAGAATATTCGCGACCTTCTCATCAGTTCCTATATGATCGAGCCTTACGGCACCTCGCTGTACCATATCCCGGATAAAGTGGTACCTGATATCAATATGCTTGGATCGATCGTGGAACACGGGATTCTCGGACAAACGAATCCCACTCGAGTTATCACAAAGGATAACGGTGGTATTTAGCACATGCCCGAACAGCTCACTAAAGAGCTTTCGCAACCAAACTACTTCACAACAAGCCATACTCGTTGCAATGTACTCAGCCTCAGTGGTGCTCAAAGCCACCGACTTCTACTTCCTGCTTATCCATGATATCGAAGCAGACCCAAGTGTGAAGCAGCATCTAGATGTGCTCTTGCGATCCACCACACTGCAAGCCCAATCGGCATCAGTATATCCATGGAGTGTCATGCTCCCGGCAATGTATCTCAACCCATGGTTTATTGTATCCCGAAGATATATCGACAGATTCTTGGCACCAACCCAGTGAATGTAATGAGGATCAACCATGTGTTGACTCAAAGTGTTCACTACAAAACATATGTCTGGACGAGTGTTCACTAAGAACATCAGTGTCCCTACGAGTTGATGATACTCAGTAGGATTTGCTAGCACGGGCCCAGCAGCGCTGCCACTCAACTTCTTCAAGTTGAGCTCCATCGATGTCGACATGGACTTACAGTCCACCATTCCAAATCTTTCCAGAAGCTTCACAATATATTTTCCTTGAGATTGGAAAATCTCGCCAGGTCTCTGCCAGACCTCCAAGCCTAGGAAGTAATGCATCAGTCCTAGTTCCTTCATCTCGAACTCAGAAGCGAGCTCCCTCTTACACTGAAGAATGAGAGGGTAAGCACCTGTCAGGAAGAGATCGTCCACATACAGCACTAGAATGAGAGGTTTTTCTCTATCAACCTTGAAGTAAAGGTTTGAATCAGAATTACTACGAGTGAAGCCTAGCTTCATCAGGTAGCTATCTATCCTCTCGTACCAAGCTCTGGGGCTTGCTTCAACCCATAGAGGGTTTTCTTCAACCTGCAAACATGGGTGTCTCTATCCTGGACTTCGAGCCCCAGAGGTTGCTCCACATACACCTCTTCCTTTATCGCACCATGCAGAAAGGCGGTCTTCACATCCATTTGATGAAGATTCGATCATTGCATAGCAGCAAGGGCTATGATAGATCGGATGGTGGTATATCGGGCCACAGGTGCAAATATATCATCATAGTCTATGCCTTCCTTTTGAGAGAAGCCTCGGGCAACGAATCTTGCCTTGAACTTTTCAGCACTACCATCAGATCCATGCTTGATCTTATACAGCCATTTCGAGGTGACAATTGCTTTGTCCTCCAGTCTCGGAACCACATCCCAGACATCATTCTTCATAATGGACTCCTACTCTTCGTGCATAGCATCCTTCCAGACTTGATGCTTTACGGCTTCTTCAAAATATCCAGGCTCAGATCGTATGATTCGTACTCATGGCTGCTAGATACCCTTGGTATCTAATCAGTTTCTTGCTTTCACGGAATGTCCCCCTTGGAGCAATATGTCTCTCGGCATCCTCGAGAGTATCCCTGAGCCATGATGGTCTTCTCTTCATTGAAGGAGGTGGATCAATAGGGTCCATCGGTCCTTCAACATCAGGCATCGTCTCATTCTTCAATTCTTTTTTATTTCCAGACCTTACTTCATGATCTTCCTCAGAGCTCAAAAGATTGATTACTTTCCTAAGGGAAGCATCTTCATCAAAGGTAACCTCGTGGCATATCTCCACTTCTCTTTGACCAGGCACATAGACTCTATAAGCCTTCGAAGTTTCACTATAGCCCACAAACATTCCCTTCTTCCCAGAAGCATCCAGCTTGCTTCTCTTCTCTTTTGGCACATGAAAATAAACAGGACAACCAAAAACTCTAAAATGTGAGACGTCAGGTTTCTTACCTGAGAAAACCTCTTCGGGAGTTTTGGAGTCCAGAGCGGAATGCGGGCATCGGTTTGTATGTAGACAGCAGTGTTCGCAACTTCTCCCCACAGAAACTTCAGAAGACCTTGGTCACATAGCATGGCACGGGCAGCTTCGACAATGGTCATGTTCTTTCTTTCAGCAACGCAATTTTGCTCAAGAGTATATACGGTTGTGGTCTCTCTCTTGATGCCAGCTTCTCTGCAAAAGTTGTTAAACTCATTCGTCTCATATTCAGTGCCATTATCGGTCCTCAAAATCTTGATCTTCTTCCCTATTTGATTTTCCACCAAGACTTTGAAAGTACGAAACCACATGAAAGCCTCGTCCTTCTTCTTCAAGAAGTATATCCAAGTCTTGCGAGAGAAGTCATCTATGAAAATCATATAATAAGAACATCCTCCCACGGATGTCACCAGCAGCATACCAGACAAATCAGAATGTATCAATTGCAAGACATCAAATGTCTTTGTGACACTTGAGGGGAAAGGTCCCCTTGTATGCTTTCCCCTTCGGCACAACCTGGACATACACCTTCATGATCATTTTTGAACTCGGGCATCCCTATCACCACCTTCCTTGCTTCGGGAAGGGCTTTGTAGTGAAGGTGTCCAAACCTCCAGTGCCATAGTTCGGTTTGACGAATAGTATCACATGTCATAGCCCCCAGTGGACTTTCTCCAACCTAGTAGAGTGTATCAACTATAAACCCAATCGTGATAGCTTCCTTGAAACTCTTCTTCCAGATGCATATCCTCCCATCAACGAATGCCACATTGAAACCTTTGTCTTCCATGGCCGAAATAGACACAAAGTTCTTCTTCAAATCAGGTACATATAGTACATCTTGCAAGCGGAGGACTTGACCTTGAGATAAGTGGAGGGTCACAGTCCTTGTCCCTTTCACGGGATATGTGGCATTAACTCCGAGAACAATTTTCAGATTAACATCCTTCTCAACCAAATCTGAAAGTGCTTCCTTAAACCCAGTGAGGTGCCTTGAGGCACCACTATCAATCAACCAGACATCCATAGTGTCGGGTGGAGATGCAGCAAAGAGGGCAGATACAAGAATGAATTCATTTTTTTTATCATCAACAACATTAGATTCCTCATACCTGGAATTTCTCGACCTTTTGAAAGGTTGCCCATTTCCATTGCGACCAAAGGGAGCCTTCCTCTTTCCTTTGAACCTGTTGTTCCTTTGATTGCCATTCCTCTGGTTATTATTATTGTCATCATCCCCAGGAGAATCCTTCTTATTAGGGCATTCTCTAGCATAGTGATCGGTCTTGTTACATGTGTAACGTATTCCTTTCTTTCCTTGGGCCCCTGCTCTTCCATGGTTCCTCGGACCACCATTGTTCTTCTTCTTAGCACGAGCGGTGAAGGCAACATTACCTTCATTTTCATATTCCTTCATTCTTGTTTCCTCTTGAGTGCATCTCGACAATACTTCGTCAAAATCAGGAATCACATTGTTATTGAGAATGGTAGTATTGAATACATGCCATTCGGAGGAGAGACCTCCAAGTGCAGTGAGAATCATTTCTCGATCAGCTATTGTCTCCCCAATGGCCAGAAGATTATTTATGATTTCGGTCAACTTCAGAAAATAAGATTGAACGGATCCATCCCTGCCTTTCTTTAGATTCTTCAATTGGTTCTTAAAGAAAAGGACTTGATTTGCATTGTTGGCCTTGAACATGTTGACCAACTTATCATACATATCCTTAGATGTGCGTAGCTCAGAGATGTAGGCAACCAGACTCTTATGAATTGAATCACGGATGATCAGCTTTTCTTTGATTTCCACCTTCTTATACTTTGACTTGGTGGTAGCAAGTGCAGTTGATGGAGGCTCTTGGATTTTACCTTGCACATACTCCATGAGATCTTGGTCTTCCAACATTAAATCCAAAGTCATCTTCAAGACATGGAAGTCTTCTTTCCCAATCAACTTGTCATCAGCTTTGAAGCCATTATAGTTTGAGGTACCCATGGGTCCTTGACAAATGCTACTTCTTCGGCGATTGCTCTCAATACAAACTTGGGCTTTGTCTTCACCTTAGCTCTAATTCCATGTAAATTTTTGTATATGTTCTATGCTTGATGCAACTTTACTTTAATACCCGATATCAAACAGCAATCACATAAACAAGAAAGTAAAATGTTGATAGAACATACCAATAGATCGACGGAAGACAAGCCAAAAATACACTTAACTTGATCAGCAAAATATATCTGTTGTGGTGCGTTACGGCCGTCCACAGGATGCTTCAACCAGCAAAGTCTCTTCACGGTCAGCCAACCAGAATGTGTCACACAACCCTCTCGGACAGCTCTACAACGGTCAACCCAAAGTCAACAAAAGTCAATGATGTCCAGTCAACAATCAACGCAAAACAGCAACAGCAAAAATTCAACACAGCCAAGTTAAAGTCAACGTCCAGCCTCGATTTCTATGCCAAAAAATGCAAACTGCAGAAATTGGAATTTTGGGAGAGTTTGAGGTCAAGTTGACCATGCGTTGACCAAAGTCAACGTTGTTCAAATCTGCGCTGAAACCCTAGGTCAAAACCAGAAAATCCTTGCTGTGTTTTCCCACGTGTGAGAGAGGAAGAGCCTCCAAGATGATGATCGAACCAATCAAATGATGAGAGAGAAGGTGTGATGAGTGATGGTGAAAATGACCTCCAACGTTGACCTATATATATCCATCAGTGAGGGTGTGTGACACATCTGTTGGGGCTTCAAGCCTACATTACCATTCTAGCCGACCTTGCACATAAGTCGAATTAATTCAAAATAAATGTTCTGCTCATCGGATCAAGATGATCTTTAGATCGATCTTGCACCTCTCCGAAAGAGGAATCCAATAAAAATATTGGCATCTTCATCTGAGCATCACAACATGGAGTTTGGACCTAGTTGTCCAAAATTAACATCAATTACCAAATGACAAGACATACCTTTACGTTCGGGAGGCCCACTTTCAAATATACGATCAAAAGAGAATGGTCAGGGACCACAAGGTTGGCTCAAGTGGCGAAGAAATCGCTCAACGAGCTAGTTGAGGGTTGCAATGGGTTGCTGACTACCGGTTGAGGACCATCATGGAGAAAAATTCTCCTAGGGATAACACCCACAAAGTGGTGGGTAACATCTGGCTCCAACTAGGACGTGATCTCCTGAAGAGGTGGACAAGGCTACTCGAACGAGAGGTCACGAGAACTCCAGCAATCTCTTGGTCACTGTAGACCTGTTATCTGCACATATCAATGACTAAACCCACAGGGCAACATGTTTTTCACGGTGTCTCGTGATCACCCATGCTTAATGTTAGGCCATAAAATCAACAAGTAATAAAAATATGTAATTTTAATCTAAATGCAACTAATCTATCATGATAAACATCATATGAGATTAATTCTAATGCAGAAAATCAACATACAATGCATCCTACTCTAACATGCATATGGTACAATGTCAAGTGCCTTCGGGGAAGTACTCCTTCAGGAGTTGTCCATTCACAGGAAGGGGAACATATTCTCCTTCCTTAGTCTCTAGGTGATATGAATTTATCCCTGCCATGTCGACTATCTTGAAAGGACCCACCCATAGGTTATCCCATTTTTTATGCATACCAGGCTTCTCCCTTCTTTTATCCCATAAGAGCACAAGGTCCCCATTGTTCTAGTTTGTGTGTGTTTGTCAAAAGCAGTCTTCATCTTGTTATGATTACGGGCAAGTTGATCAAGAGCTTTTCTTCTATTTTCATCGCTTCCAATGATTTGATCAATATGGGATTTTATAGCATGTTGTTGTTCAGGAAAAGCTTTTAGACACTCAAGGATAGGTAGTTCTAGTTGCATAGGTAACTTGGCCTCAGACCCATATACCAACTGGAATGGGTTGAATCCAGTGGAAGCCTTTACTATTGTCTGATCAGCCCAGAGGGTATATTTGATCTTCTTATCCCAATCCCTCTTATGGTCACCCATGGTTTTCTTGATGATCCTTATGAGGTTCTTCTTGCTTGATTCAGCTTGGTCATTTCCCTGAGGATAATAATTAGAGGAATGAGACAATATTATACGATACTTGTTGCACAAGGATGTGAGAGCCATAGAGTCAAAAGCCTTAGCGTTGTCAGTCACAATTTTGGTGGAAACCCCGAAACTGGTGATGATCTTGTCCTCAAAGAAATCCATAACCACTTGATCAGTCGCTATTTTGGTTGGTATGGCTTCTACCCACTTAGTGAAATAGTCAGTCGCTGTGAGAATCCACTTATGGCCATGACTTGAATTATCTTTAAACTCACCGATGAAATCCAAGCCCCACCACTAAATTTTCTAAGGGCATGGCAATCAAATGCTTCTTTCAAGTGAAGAAATGGCAGGGTTGGCATTGTTTTACAAAGTTCAGGGTATCAGCAAAAATATTGGCCCGATAGTAACCTGCCCTCAATATTTTGTGAGTGATAATTCGAGCAGCGTAATGTCCCCCTCAAAACCCAACGTGAAACTCCTTTAATAGCTTCTTGGATTCTTCCTTATTGACACATCTGAGAATTACCTCACCAGGGCTCATCCACCCGAGTTCGTCTTGGGTTAAGCAGAACTTAGAAGCCTTTAGCCTTAAGGATCTTCTTTTGTGATCAGCTACATGAGGAGGGGCCAATAGGTTGTGCAAGTAATAGATAATGTGCTTGTACCATTCGTCCTCTTCAAGCTCGATGGTAGTGGCACAAAGCTATGCTTCCTCTCCTTCTCTAATGGCCTCATTATTGCTTTAAGTCATTATTTTAGCCACACCTTGTCCCTTAATGATTTTTTTGGGAAAATGTCAAGGTCATATTCTTGGATTTTGGATACCCATTTTCCCCTGGATCCAAGGCAATCAAATTGAGACAACACACCTTTTACAGCAGGATATGGGACATAGGCATATATTTTGTTGTACCCAACATAAGCCCTAAAATACTTAACGGACTTGACAAGAGTGTATGCTTGTTTCTCAGTGATCGTGTATCTTGTCTCAGTGTCACGGAGTGGTTTGCTCATAAAAACTATGGGCCTCTCATTCCCCTCATCATCTTTTTGCATAAGTATCCCAACAATAGTTTCTTTAGAGGAAAAGAAATATATGATAAAATCCTTAGTGTAGTCAGGGCTAACTAAAACGAGAGCGGAAGCAATTCTTTCTTTGATTTCTTCAAAGACTTCATTTGTTGTAAAATTCCATGTGTATGGAGTATCCTTTTTTAGGAGATATCTCATGGGTTTGACAATTTCAGCAAAGTTTGGTATGAATCTTCTTACGAAATTGATTTTGCTAAAGAATGACCTTAAGCCATCTCAATTCTTGGGAGAAGGAATATTCTTGATGGCTTGGATTCTTTCGGAGTCAATGTTAATCCCATATTTGGAGACCACATGTTCGAGCTACCTACCGTTGTCAACACTGAAGATTGATTTTTTAGGATTGAGGGATATGATGTATTGTCTACATTTCTCGAATACCTTCCTTAGATGTTTGCAATGGTCTTTTCTTTCTTTGGAGGCGACAATCAGATCATCTTGATAGTTTCTATGATCTTCTCGATGAGGTCCCTAAAATCAAAATCCATAGCCCTTTGAAAAGTAAATCCAGCATTAAGGAGACCAAGGGGCATTCTAAGGTACACGTATGTTCCCTATGGAGTAGTGAAAGCGGCGTTTAGGCGATCCTCTTCTTTTATAATAACTTGGTTGTATCCAGAGAAACCATCCAGGAATGACATCATTTGAGACCCAGTTATCCTTTACAAGAGGTTCTCCATATTGGGCAAGGGGTAGTTGTCTTTCAAGCATCCACGATTCAAGGCCCTAAATTCAATACACATCCTGATGTTACCGGTCATTTTGTAGGTGATTACGGAGTTGGAGATCCATGACGAGTGTCGTATGGGGGCAATGATCCCTATATCAACCATCTTTTGGAGTTCTTCCTTTACAAGGGGGGCAAGCTTAGGATTGATTCGCCTCAAATTTTGCTTGACGGCTTTACCCCTTCCCGAAGAGGAATGGTATGTTGAATGATCTCGAGGTTATATGCCTTTAGATCATCATAAGACCAGGCAAAGACGTCCTTAAATTCTCTTAATAATTTTTCAAACTCGTCCCTTTCTTCATTGGAGATGTTCTTTCCAATCTTAATGATTTGTTGAGAGGTCTCAAATCCTAGGTTTAGGTCTAGTGTGTCAGGTGACTCTTGATTGTCATTCTTGGTAATGCTAACATCATTCCTATCGAAGTGTTATTCGTTCATCACATCTTTGTCTCTTTGGAGGGGATCTTCATGGTCTTGAAGGAAATTATTTATATCTTGGTCATCCTTGAAAACAGGCCAGTGGTCTTCATAATTAAGGATAGAGGGCCTATGAATTGTGTCAATGATACATTTTCCCTTCTTGGCGGGACGATTGTGTAATTATATGCAGCTATAGCTAAAGTATTGGCCATGTCATTCAAGGATCGGTCAAATGCTCGGAAAGATAGGTCATTGAATCCTTTAAGCATGTGCGTGATCCTTTCCTTGTAAAGTTTCATCTTTTCATCCTTCGTGTCAAAGGTACCCCTAATTTGTGAAATAACTAGATCAGAGTCCCCTATTATGAGCAATTGTCGAATTCTTCTTGATTTGGCTGCTTCAAGACCTAAAGTAGGGCCTCATACTCTGCAATGTTGTAAGTACAAACGAATTGGAGTCTTATGGAAAACAATAAATATTCTTCATATGGAGAGATGATTACTATGCCAGCTCCTACCCCAGATCTAGAATGTGCCCCTTCGAAGTACATTACCCATAATATGGGGGAAGGCGGAGCAGTAACATGTTCATTCTTGAAAAGCCTCCATTCTCCAATCTTATCATTCTCCTCCTCTAAGTTATTTTCGATTTCGTGAGAGGACGCAATCATAGGAGCAGAGAACTCATGCCTAGGCACCGATACATAAGAGTTTTCTTTCCAAGGGAGATATATGACCGAGCCATCTTCACTAATTGATAAGTCAAGATCTTTAACTAATTTCTTGGATGCAATCATCCCCATGCAGGGTACGTTTCTACTATGAGTATGTTGATAAAGAATTCTTTTTCCGGATATGCATGAAAAAAGGCTTTTACCCCTTCCACAATTCCACATACTTCAAGCTTATTAAAGTTCAAAATCATCTTAGCGGGACATTTCTTTGAAAGCTTGAGTCCTAACTTCTTCATAATTCTTGAAGACATAATGTTGATAGGACTATCAAAGTTAAGGATGCAATTTCTCAGGGTGAGGCCATTTATACCAAAGGCAATGTATAAAGGGTCACTCATGTTCAAGGCTGGCCTCAGAGGGAATTTTAAAGTGGGATCAGGGGGCTTCATCTTGTAGACTTTTTTTGCTTTTGATTCATCTTTAGGTAACGTGTCTTTATTAGGGAAAAGCTCCTCATCATCAGATGAGTTCTCTTCCTCGACATGTAACATGTTGATGGAATTTTGCCTCATGGCCTCGAAGGGACTGTCAGGTTCCTTGTTTCTAGCATCAAAGGCTAATTTCCCCATGAAAGCATTGACGTAAACAACCAAGGTTATCTCCTTGGAGAGGACTAAGCTTTAGGCAAAGGTACGAATTATGGTGTTGAACCTGTGATTGAATTTAGCAACAGATTCATCGTCCCTTCTTTCAGTGGACAGGATTGTACAATTGAACCATGTCCTTCTTATGGTGCCATCCTCTTTCGAATATTTGGATGAACCCTTCCCATGAAGAAATGGATGATAGAGGAAGGGAGAGATACCACACTCGAGCTTTTCCTATTAGGTTTATGAAAAAGGAAATCATGCAGTTAAATTCTTTGTAGGATTCTCCACATGTCAGGCTTTCAAATTTCAAAAGATGCCCCTGGGGATCTTCTTCTCCACTAAATGTGGGCCTATTTGGATGCTCAGGTAAAGAGCTAAATAGGGCCCCAATCATATTTGAAAGATTGAGAGGTACGAAGAATTTGTGCTTTTGTTTCAATCTATTAATCCTTCTATCAAAGAATGGAGTTTGGGATTCTTCATCGTTCCTATGATGATAGGTTATGGTTTTGGGCCCTTCCATCCTAAGATGGGTATTGTGGAGTCGCCAGAGGAATCTTATTGAATGTCGTCAATGAATCAATTCCTCAATGATTCACTAGGGAGGCAAACATGCTTCCTCCCCGACAATGGCGCCAGAAATGTTACCACTCAAACCAGCCGGGGACCTAAAAGGGACTCCTAAGAGGGCAACTACTAGGTTAAGGGTAACGATGGGGACTTAGTCCACTGTCACCACAGCTAAGACTCCCTACTCTTTACGAACTTTCACCAATGGGAGGAGACCCGGTATTTAGGAAGTCACTTGTAAAGGATAGATCAACAAATAGATGTGAAGTGTCCACAAAGACCCTTTCCCTAGAGTAGGATTAAGAATGGAGCTTGATTGCTCTTTAAGCAAGGTATAATATTTTCAAGGGAGAGGAGGTGAGGATTGGAGGGTTAGGGTAGAGGAATATGATTTGTAAAGGAATCTCCCAATCCCTAGAATCCTTATAGAACTTGGATTCCCGAGTTGTCCTTGATAAATTGTCTTTGATAAGAAATGGAATCACACGGAAACAAGTGGGCTCAGTCTAGGTTAAGGAGATGGAATTTAGCAACGGATGATAATCTTAACCTGAACAAGGCAAGGGGACGGGATCAAACAAGAATTTTCACCTAAATATGTCAAATTGATCCTATGAGGTAGTAGACTTGGGAACATCGGTCAAATTTTAATCCTAGAACTAGGGCTTGGGATATATTATAATCCCACTGTCGGAATCTCTTCAAATTCGAAGGAGACCTTGAGGACACACCAGTGCAGTAGGGCCTAGAAGATCGAACTTTTTTCTAGGGCTAGTTTGTCGGGGAAATTGATGCCCTAGGTGGCCCAGTGTGGCTAGACCTAGAGGAGAAAGGAAAAGGTGAAAGAATATGACTTAAAATGACCACCTTTTAATGGATCAAGGCCTAATTCCTCTTGGGGATATAGAGTCGAGGAGAACTATGAAGATCGACTTCGTTGCTCGTTCAAGGAGGCTTTCAAAGTCGACTTCGTCCAATGTTAGGGCTAGAGAAGAAAAGTGACCTTAAGAGCATTTATACTTCGTTGCAAATGGAATTGAGATAACTTGATCTCTAAGACAATTCATTCATCAAACATGGCCCATACATGGAGATAAGCTAAATAGAAACATAATTCCACATTGATGCCATAAATGCATGCAGCAATTAGCCCTAAAATAGGGCAAATCTCATAACCTATGTATGCAGCAAAATGAAAAAAAAAATAGTGTTAAAATTGCACCTACATGTAAGAATATATCCAACCATCAACACTTTTAAGAGTCCAAATTCACTTCTGAAAGAACGGTCACCTAGCCCTGTGTGTCTAGTTTCTAGAACATCTTGAATTTTGTAAAATGGACCACGGGAAGGCCTTCAAAAATCCATTCTCCCAAGGTTACTCCAAAAGTGTAACAAAGGGTCCAAAAAGGTGGCGGAAACATGAAAAATGAGTGGTTTTTGAGCTTTTTCTCCAAAATTACAGCTTGTCATGCCATGGGGGTTCCTGATCTATGATGTACTCATCAAAATACAACCATCCATGTAAAGAAATCATCAATTGGATGCCCCAAAATAAGAGTAACAAAATTTCGTTACCCTTCTGCAATGAGGAATTTCCAAAATTGTACAAAAATCACAAAAAATACCAAAATTGGTTCTATGGCACCTGTAAGTGATGGGCTAAATCGCCAAGGACTTCACATGTGGTTCCTTTCTAGCATGAGGTTTGAGAAATTGTTTATACTCTTCAATGTCTAAGTCCATGCCCTTGAACCACTGCTCTCCATGAGAAGGGATACTTGTAGCTGAAGCAATTAGGTCAGATGATAGGCTTATCCCCATACCTGCAAGAGTGACCTTTACCATAGTGTAGCTTGTTGCAAATAGGCTGGACAACTGAAGATGATACCCCTCTTCAATGAGCCTTTCACAAAATCTCAAACACTGAGCTCTCTCAAAGCACCTTCTGGCCAATGGCGAAGCATTCATTTCATGCATTGTGAAGGGTTCTAGCCTGAGATGGCGCCCTCCCTTGAAGCTCTTATTGTCACTTTCGATTGTGTTTGTCACTAGAATGATGAAAACCCTAGGGTGTTGATGAAATGAGTGAATGTATGGTAATCTGGAAAAACAGAGTGTAGGAAAGTGTGAATTTAGAGGATGAGATGAATAATCTTGAAGCTGAGAGAAATTCTAGAAAAAAATGAGTGGGTTGTGTTGTGTGTTAGCTCCAATTTGTGGGTGGAATGAGGAAAAAAGAGTGTGAGGAAGGTGGCAAAATGTTAAAAACACAGGAAATTCCCAATGTTTGACTATGAGAATAGCTAGTGTAGAAGTGGGTGTAGGTTTAGAAGGTGAAATGAGGGCCATGGAACTGAGCAAAAATTCTAAGAAAAATTCAATGCATAGAGTAGCATCTTAGCTCCATACTGAAAGTGGAATGAGTTATAATGGATGAGTGGAAGATGGCTAAATCTAGCAAACACAAGAAATTATCAATGTTTTTCACTATGAAAATAACCAGAAATTAGGGTTTGGGTGAAATGACATGTTAGGGGTGGTGTGGATGATGATAAATGTGGGGATAAGGTGTATGAGATGTGTGGGTTAGGGTTTTAGATGCTAGGGTTAGGGTTTAGGTAAGTGAGGTAGGTAACGGTTTGTCAAATGAATTTTTTTATACATGGACAAGTGAAAATATGGAGACAAAATTAAACCCTCAAAATTTAACCAAAAGATGGCATAAGAGATGACACTTACCTTTTATGAAGGCTTCACAAGGCAATGGAGACAAGTTTCAAGCTTGTTTGGAGGTTTTCTAAGCCAAAAACCAAAATCTGTCTCTCCTCCAGAAGCGTAACAAGCATGTACAAAAGCGTAACAAGGGAGGCAAAAGCGTAACAAGGGCTCACAAAAACGTAACAAGGGAATTGCCAAAAATCTGCAAAAATAGGGCTTAAAGATGGATCCATATCTCTCAAACCATAACGTTTTTTGCAAAATTGAGAAGTTTTTGTTCTTTGGCATGTTATGAAAAAAAACATCCTCCAGTTTTCTAGAATACTTTCCCATTTGCTCAGAATCCAAGTTTGAATTTGATCACTCAAAATTTGCAGAAGCGTAGCGCACTCTGAGCAGAAGTGTAGCACCTACTTTGAGAGGAATTTTGGAGGCCTTCCCAGAGGAGTTTTGGGATGCAAGTGGTATGGTTGGAAAGCTTAGGATGTCTGCTACAGAATGGAGTCATTAAGCACTACAAACCCCTACTCCAAACCCCTGAAAAATTGATTTGAAAACAACTTGTCCAAAAGTGCAGAAAATGACCCGGTGCAATTGTATTTTGAGAATTTCTCTCAAACCATGACACATGTCCATAAAGTGAAGGAGGTTTTTGTTCTTTGGCCTATGATTAACAAAAACCTCTTTCACTTTTGTAAAATTCATCTCCATTACTTCAAAAACAGATTTTGAAGCCAAATTGTCCTTGTGTGCAATGTAAACCCTAGCTTGATCACGAAGCTCTAAAAATGATGCCATGGGTTTGAGTTGGCTCAAACCTAGAATGGTGACCTCCCTTATGCACCTTCTTCTCACCCTCCATGATGTTTTTCAACAAGGAAAGCCCTAGCTTGATGTAGATAGGGAAGTTGGAAAATTAGGAAAACAGGGAATAGTGGTAGAGTAGTTTTAAGGACAGAAATGAAGTGGAAGGAAGTTAGGGAGAATTCCCTAAAAATTTGGGGAGGTTGGGTGATGAGTTGGCTACAAGATGCAAGTAGAATTTTTGGGAATGGGCATGTGAAAGGTGCCCAAAAGGTCAAAACACAGGGTTTCATTGGTTTTTCTGCCAAACTGTAGTGAAAATTAGGGTTTTAATGAAATTGATGGAAAAGAGGGTTGTGAGTGATAAGAGATGTTAGGGTATGGTGTATGAAGGTTATATGAAGGTTGTAGATGGTTTGATTAGGGTTTTATCAGTTGAAACAAACAAAAGATGAAAAACACCAAAATGTAGTGGAGGTATCCTAATGAAGGAAACCACTCATTTGCTGATGAATTTTGACTTGAGAGAGGTATGGAGGGTGTCCACTTACTGTTTAGGAAGTTTACGAACCTTTGTGCAATGGTTTTGAACCTTGGAGAACTAATTTGGAGCTCAAACACCAAAAGCGCAGCACACCCAGAAGCGTAGCACAGGTAGTGTTGGCACAAATTTGCTTATTTTTCTTCAACCCATGGCAGTCGTGGAGTATGATGGTGAGAAGAGAGGAGCTCTTTACTTATTTCCCTATCTTTGCTAAGTCCCTATGCAAATGACTGGTATGGTGAAAATGAGATTTGTTCGCTTTCTTTTATGACATAATTGACTCTTATAGTGGCTAAACAAATGAGACCTAGACTCTGACCTAAATGAAGGTGTGGTGAATGACCTCAGACCCTAGATGATTGATGGATGACATGACCTCTGAAATAATGATGACCATGATTGGAGTGAAGGGAGTAGCATTTCAGACCAAGACATATTCAGTGAACAAAATTTTATTTGAAAACTCACTTGAAACATGAAATTTGGACCTAGGACCAGTACTAAGTAAACCTGAAAGAGTACATTTGATCACTACACATATGGACACTAACAGTGGGGACAGCAACCAAATAATCGTTAAAAGGCTACCCAATTAGTGCCTGAACATTACTAGATCACTAGATCATAGCTCTAGGTGTGAGGAAGTTGGAAAGTGTTGGATTGATCTAGGTGATATTTTGATCTTGAAAATAAATTTCCCTCATAAGCTGAGTTGTAAAACACACTTCTCTCTAAATCAATTTTGCAATAGATCAGGGAAGTGAGATTGGTCTCAAAAAGAATTTGCCCCTACTTGTGACTAAAAAGCTCCATTTTTCAGACACAACTAGAAGCAGCCCCTACCATGGTGTTATTGGGCCTTCAAATCCACTATGGTGAAGTACAAACTCCTCTCCCAGTTGAAACTCCTTATTGGAATGGTCCTACATTTGTCAAAACGACCCACCTGCAACAAGAAAACAAAGCGAACTCGCACCCTAGTTTGTCTCCTCCACGTGGCTATGTCACCCCTCGATGAATCAAACCTGTAGCATTCGTGTGATCTCACTTAATGGATAAAGAATTTTAGATTGAACTCAATGCCACAATAAGCCAAGAAGAAAAAATATAGTAAAATCCAACCCACACAACATAAGGAATACATAGGTTTGCAAATGAAATTTCTTTACTAATGGCATTGATCTCACAAAACAACAACCCTTTGCTAGAGAAGGGACTGGCCATTTATAAAACTTTTTCAAAGGCTAGTCAATGGCTGCTAACAGTGAGTTGCATGACTCCTCTAGAATAATATTTACTAGTCATCCAGATGTTGGAGAATTAGTAATTTTTTAATAAAATATTGCATTACAACCATGAGTTTTCCCACTAAGGGATCGAATTGATTCACAATCCCAAGTAGGTTGAATCTTCCCTTTGCTTGTGGCCAAGAAGACTAAGCAATGAAGAATAATACCCTCTAGAAACTCGACATTCCACTCCAACTACCCTTTAGAAGCTCGACTAGGTCCACAATAATTTGACTTGCTTAGGAAGTAAGTCAAGTTGGTCCAAAAGAAGACTTGTTGACTTCGTAACAGCTAGTCACGTGTCCCTTTTCTAACTTCTTGTTCCATTGGGCTCCAATGTTCCACTTTGACCCTTCAAGTGGCTACCATATCCATAATAACGGCTAGTTGACCTGACTTTCTTTAAATAGTAAACCCAACTTGACTATGTTGGCTTGAGATCTACAACGTCTAGATGAATTTGCTCATTCTATCATTTGGGTTTGTTATAACCAGCCTTGATTTCATCTAGGTCTTGCTCTGTTTCCTCATCCTACCCTGTGTTGCCACATCATCACCTCACCAACCACATCATCATGTCCCTATGCTAGTTCTCAAATGCCCTGATGAATTTGAAGAAACTGGGGTGACAGAGCCCATACACACATCTTTTGGACATCATTTGAGTGAGTCGGACATTATTGGGAGATAACACGTGACACATATGTGACATTAGCATGCATTTATGGAGTACATCTTAGCTTTTGGGTATTATTACTTCACTTTGAAGTTTGGGCGCATCATTGGCGATCTCTTGACCTATCCACTCTTGTATCATGGAAATGTTATGTATTACGACCTTATCTATAGGGCTTGTAAAGAGATAAATTCATTATTATATTTTCATAGGGATTTTGCTAGGAAAATATGACTATTTCAATGAGGGGTGCTAAATCTATCATATAAATAATAGAAACACTTCTTATTTTGATTCACTGCTAGAACTTGTGGAGAACATTACCAGTCTACTTTACTATAGTTGCTACGGATAAAAAATCAGACTGACATCTTGAGGAGGATGGCTTGTGGATTGCTTTACAAATTTCATGTATGTGTCTTCTCTCATCTAGTCAATTTTAACTTGAAAAACATCAAATTTTATTTTTGTTTTAGGGTGAATCTAGGGTTTGTTTAGCTTACATTTAAATTTTCAGCCATCAAAAACCCTAGACGAATAGCATTTTCTTGCACGTTTTTACATAAATTCCTAGGGTTTTCTTGCATGTGTTTGACATAAAATCATTTAATTTAGAATATCAACATCGCTGGTATGTATTACAACAATTTTAGAGCTAGACATCTTGGTTTTATTGGCTGTTATATGTTCTTGAATTTTCAGAATTAATAAGTTACTTAGACCCCTAGATCTATCCATTATTTTAGCCGTAATTTTTACTTGTTTATAACCTATTTAAGGGACCGAAGTTTGTTGCTGCTGTGACTTGTTTACCACGGTAATTTTTATCTTTTATACAAGTTATATAACAGCTACTACTAATTTTCAAATTTGCATTGCTTGCGGATAATTTTACATTGAATAATAAATTGATAAACCCCCTAGATAAGCCTTGAAGCAAATTAAATCAATCTGAAATTTCCACCTAATCATAACTTGATTGCTATTCTCAATTGGTGGTGAATTCAATTGCTACTTAGGAGACCTTAGACTTGATTGTGTCTTGCCTTAAGAACCCTAAGTCCTACTAGAGAACCCTCCCTAGTGTTGAACTTGTCCTTCACTAAAATGAGGAAAGTTGTTGCATAGGTGACGATGGCAACATTCTAATGTTCCACTAGTATTTGCACCTTGTGAAGGCCTTGCACTAAAGTGCAAAATTTTGTGATAACAGACCCAAGATGTTCAGGAGGTTAAGTATAATGGCTGATACGAATAAACCAGTAGCACTAATTTAGCTAATTCTAGATACAACCAATTCACAATATTAGTTGTTCCCATCCAAAGTGCTGTAAAGCATTATTATATCCAGAAAATTACAAATGATCAGTTATATCCAAAACAAGGAAACTAACCATGCAAATAGTTATATCCAAAAGCTTAACTTGCAGACTCCAAAAAATCTAGCTATACCTGCAAGATAGCACTTGGGCCTTGAGTCCACCAGCTCGCACAGGCATCAAACTGTTGAACAATACAGTCCTTTGCATGTTTCTCACTCTGAACCTGTCATTCAAATTTCACACAGTAATATGTTCTGTATCACAAGCGTGGACAATGCTGATTTAAAATTAAATTTAGGTTTAATGTGTAGCATTTGTAGTGACAATGTGTAATGGTAAACAACTCCCATCATAGATTAATAATCACAGAAATATAGACCACATAAATTTCAAAACTTGAAAGAGATGATGCAAATAAGTACATAAAGTAATATTATGAGAAAAAGAAAAGTGAAAACAGCCAAGAATTATCTACCATCTTGGCCACCACCTTTAACCATATGAATTTATTGATTCATTTTCCATCAACATAGAGAGTTAGTCTGAAAAAGCAAATAAGTACAAAGGATATCTTTGTATATGTCAATAACAAAGGATTCTAACACAAAAATTGACATGCAGACCTTGTGAACAGCAAAATTTTCTCCATAGCGTGAATCAATCAAAGTAATAGACTGTTCAGCAACAAGAGAATGCTGTGTAAAAGGCCACCAAAGTAACCTCCCTGCCTTCTTTGGCATTTCATGCAACCGTCGTTTCCTTTCCAAAAAAGATGCTTGCAATATTTCCTTAAGCTCAGAGAATACTTTGTAGGATTCACTGAACCACTCCATAAGGCTATTGCTTGCATCTTCTGGTATCTTGGGAAGGACAAATACAGGTATCCTACCCATGGACAAAAAATAAACCAGTCAGATGATTGAAACTCATTTACAACATTGTTTACCTAAACCCTTCATTTTGATCCAGTTAAATGCTTACATCACAAAAACAATGTTTGAAAATAATCACAATATTTACTACAATACTCTTAAAACTTCTCCTTGATGAACCAAGTTTATTGACAAAGCTTGACAGGTTGATTGCAGGACCTTTATTTTCTTCAAACATCAATGGCAAGCAATAATAATTGCAATGTAACCTCACGATGTTACAAAAGATCATCAACCAAAACTATAAGACAGCAAAAAGCCTAATGCTGTATTACAGAGGCAACTTCAACTATAAGCAATAATAAATGCAAAAGACAAATGTGAACTTCATGTTGTCATGAAAGAGCATCAACCAAAACTAGAAGACAAGAAAGAGTCATATGAAACTCACTCCCATCACAAACTTGACAAATAAATACAGCTTAGTTTTCTATTACAGAGGCAACTTATATATCTAGCAAGAATGTACGCAAAAAGACAAATGTTAAATTTGTGCTGTTCCAAATGAGCACTGACCAAAATCTCAAGATAGAAAAAATGCATATGAAACAGACTCGCAACACAAACTTGACACATAACTCAGTCAGTTTACTGTACCTTGCTGCTTGGCAGTTTTCTGTACAGCTCACTTAACAGTTCCAGAAGAGCAGATTGGACAGGGATTTGACGGGTATATAGGCTGAAGTAGGTAGTGCATGCTTTCCTTGGCATGCATGTACCAGCTTTAGTCTTCTTACATTTTTTAGTATGTCGTTATACTTGGAACAACACTTGTATTTTCTTATTTTAGACTACAGCATAATTCTGTAAGCACTTGGCTGTTTTCTCCAGAAAACCATAGGCACTTTCTTTAGCTGAGTTAGCTGTTGTTCTTCTAATAGAACTGGGCACTTGTCTACATTAAGATTTTCCATATTAGCCGTTAGGTAAGATGCAGATTTCTACAAGGCAATGCATGTTTCCGTGTGAACCTAGCTCATTGAATCAGTCATCTTAGGCAGTTTCCTCTTGCAGAACTCGGCACTTCTCCAGGCAAGAATTAGGTTAGGGTTTCTCCTCTCCTACCCCAGATGCTCCACTGGGAAGGCGATTTATAAATTTAAACCCTAGAGTGATCTTAGTCGCAAAAAGGGTGACAAGGTCTTCCACAGGGTTGTGATGTGAGAATTTGGAGTTATAGCATGTAATTCTTTTCCTAGTACATAGAATACAGATGCAAAATTGAGAATTCAGTTTTGTCCACTTGCAGTACCCTTTCTAGAGTGATATGTTTGTAGATTGACGTATTCCAATTCTACTGTTTTGATTGGTGTTAAGTTGTCAGTTTCCTAAATATTAGTGTTTTACTTTCTGGGTATTGAATATGCTTACCATGATCTGAAAATTTTCATATGGTATCAGAGCATGTTTATTGTGGCTTTCCGATCCATGTATCCAGTGGGCTGCTGCCTAAATGATCAAAGCTGATCAATGCCTGAGACAGGTTCTTGGGTGTACTGCCCTAGTTGCTCCAATGATTGGAGTTGATTTGTTCCCTGAGATAGACACAGAGAAGTTGGAACTTGAGATAGGTAGCTGATTTATTTCAGTCGGCATGAAGCCCAGAGAATTTTAGTGATTGAAGCTGTTAATGTTCCACGAAATTCTGCCACTGTTTCAATGAACAGTCTGAAACTAAGGCAACTCCTAACTGAAACCGAAATTTCTTTCACCAAGAGAGAATTTCTTAACACTTATAAGCAGCAGAATAAACACAGAGATAAAGAAACAGTCACACAATCTACACAATAATTTTTCTTCGGAAACCCAACTGGGAAAACCCTCTTCTTTGTTGTCGTATTTATTGACAGAGTTTGAGCAATTAGATCTCTTACAAGGCAATCTGTTTCACTTTGAGAACACACTTGTTTTCACTGCTAACCTATTTTGAAACACCCTGCATACACTTGATCTAGCTCCTACTTGCTTGCGGCCTGCCTGTCCCTATTTCCTTGTCCCTATTGTTTAGGATGGACCTCCTAAATCCTAGCGCACAAATTTCCACAAGGTGGTCTCTCTACAATACTGCGTATTGGCCCCTGCAATGTATGCACTCACAGCAAGGATCTCTCACACAACCTTGTGCTCTCTCACAATCTTGTGAGCTGTGTCATGTCACAGTCCTTTGTGCACAAAACAACCATGAAACTTTGTGCCTTCATCCTCCTTTTATTTATTCGATCCATGCTAAAATTGGCAAGTCACAAATTTAGAACTTGTGGTTAACAAGTTAACTGAGTCGAACTGGTTCTTCTCTCTCCAATCATAACTTGGAGTTACAACTCATGTTTCCTTCAATCAAGAACTGAAGCTCCGCTCGTCCTATTCTAAACTTATAACTGCCACTCGATCTGTAGTCAAACTGAGGAAGGTCCACGTAACTAGTCCTCCAACACTATGCATGAATATGCCATCTCCATGAACTCGTCCATGGTCGAAGGAAGACAAATCATGCTCTTTCTGGCTAAGGCACACATTAGAGAAGACCTTCCACTCGCTATAATTTTCAACACTCCCTCTTAGCGAGGAAGGTACTTCTAGAAGAACCACTTCCACCTGTATCAATCTCCGACACTACCATGCTATCCAGTGATGCAGCCGCTCCCTCTGAACTAGAATACTTCCCTACTTTATCTTGTGTAATATGATCTGAAGACTTGCTCTTTCATACCATGCTCTGCGAGTCTATCACCTCAGTCATAAGAGCCAAGTACCCTGTGTACCTTTGTGGCTGCTTACTCTAGCTGAAGGTGGTACTGGGAGGTCCAACTCTCTTCCTACTTGGCTCTAACTCTCCCTATACTGGGAGTCATTGACTGAGTGGTTGCCTCCACTCACCCTAGGCTCTCATCATCCCACTGGTTAGCCCAACTACCGAGTACCGAGACTCAAACAGAGATATTGGCTGAGGCTCCATCTTGAGTAGCTTCTTCTCAGGTATTCTAACCTTCTCTTGGTCTAAGGACTCTCTTAGAGCTCTACTCTCCTCAACCATCACTTCTCTATCTTGTGCACTTCCTACCTTGTTTCTCAAGGTTGCGCTTGTCTCTACCTGGAACTTGTAGAGATTCTTCATCCTCACACCTATCTACTTCTTGCATCCACAAGCTAAATGTTGGAGGTAAGCCTTACCTTTGTTGAAGATGACGTCATAACCCTTGTCCTCAAGGGTAGCTACTGAAACAAGATTTTTCTTCAGGCTTGGAAGATAGACGACATCTCTGAGATGGAGAGGATTGCGTGACACCCTTCGAAAACTGACAGTACCAACTCCTCTAGTTGTATACATACCATCATCTCCTAGCTCAATCTAAAACTGCATGTCCATCTCCTTCAGGTGACTGAAATACTTCTTGTTCTTGGCCATGTGGAAGGATGCTCCTGAATCAATATATCATACATTGTTGTCTCTTGAGCTTGCCATGCAAGCAATCAATGAGAAATCTTTCTCGAACTAGGCAGAAAATTCATCTACCTTCGTTGATGCAGCTACATGATCCTTGTTGGACTCCTTCTTCCAATTAGGACACTTAGTGGCATAGTGAACAAACGCATGGCAATGGAAGCACTTGATCTTGCTTAGATCCTGCTTATTCTTCTAGCCCTTCTCACTGGACTCGACCTCTCCTTGGCCCTTCTTTCCCTTGGCTCTGTTGCCTTTGTCTTCTAAGGCAAATTTCTCCTCGTCATTTGTCTACATCAATCTACCATCTCTCGTCCCTCTTCGTATTTCTTCCTGAACACGGTCACCCCATAGCCTTTCCCAACTAGGAAAATTTCTCTGCCACTTACAGCATCCTAGAAGCTATACCAAGACTTATGAAGTCCTAGTAATGCAAGACTCACAAGGTCATTGTCTGGTACAGTCATACCTGCACCATCTAGCTCATCTCAAACCTGAGTGAACTTTGAAAGATATGTGACGATGGGCTCGTGTTTGCTCATCCGGATACTTCTCAGCTTCTCTTTGAGATCAAGCTTCCTGGCATCACTGGAACCCTGATACAAATCTAAGATCGCTTTAAACATCTCATATGTTGTCTTTATCTCATGGAGATGAGGAATAATATATTCTTTGATCCCTTCAAGACCTCGCCTTCGTGTCATTCTTGTTATGTGGGCCAACTGTTGGGAATCTTGAGGTGGCATTATTTGATTCTTCACAAACTCTAGCACCCCATTATCTTCCAACACCACATATATTGGCTCCTTCCATCCACAGAAATTCAAGGCTCCCTCTAAACTATGATCTGACCTTAGCCCTATGTTGAAGATTGTAACTAGATTCGGTCTTCATAAATTGTATTTGAGTCACTATTTAATGTACTTGTCAAAAGAATAAAGAAAAGGATTTATAAATGACTTATTAAAGCATGGGTTTCATGCTTGGTTATGTTTTAGGTCAAAGACCCCATTGTGGACTTCTAGAATTTTTTCCGAGTTTATAGAGTCATTCTATATTTAAAGAGACCCTTCTTGGGCTTTTAAATCATGTAAAAAGGTTTAGTATTGAGTCAAATATGATTTATGGAACCTCCACACCAAGTTGGCCTTAATGTGATTAAGTCAGCCTCAACTCAAGGAATTCGAGCTCACCTTAATCCTATATATACATGGAGATCGAACTCATTTGGAGCATCCTCTCTCACACATAGAAATTCAATATCTATTGTTGCATAGAAAAAAGTGTGAAGTCAAGGAAGGAGCCAAAAGGATTGCGAGTTTGGATAAGCTAAAGGACAGAAGGAAAATCGAAATTTTGGTCTCTCTCTCTCTCTCTCATGTGCCCTAGATTGGAAGATAGAGGTTCCTCATTGTTTTGTTGTTGCCAGTTGCTGCATGTTGTTGCTGCCAAGACAAGAATAGGTCGAAGTTGCTTTTGTTGGATGTTGGTGCCTTGAGAAGTTGTATTGGGTCAAAATCAAACTCCCTGAAGCGAGATCGAAGTATTTTCTCCAAGATCGAAGTCTCAAAAGCAAGGTTGAAGGAAGTGTTGCATAGTGTTGTTGTTGTTGCCAGGCCGAAAATAGGATCAAGAAGAAAGCTGACTTGGTGTGGAGGAAGTGTAAGTCAAGGTCTAGAGTCTCGGGAAAACTATTGAAGGAAGAATTATTGACTGGGTTTTCCCCTAGAGTGAGATTTTGCCCTGGTTGTCTGCCTACATTTGGTGTCCTTGATCTATGTGTTATTGCTTTGATATTTGCTTGATGAACTAAGAAGAAAAAAGATAATAAGAAATTATTAAAAATTAAGGAACATCACAAGTAAATTATCAAGAACAAGAAAATATTTCTACCTTTGTGATTTTCTAACATGGTACCGGAGCTTTGGTGAAGAAAAAAGGAAAAGGCAGTCTCAAGGAATTGATCAAGGAATCATAAGAAGAAGCTCCTTAAGGAAAGAAGTTTTACTATCTTCAAGAAAGATGTCTAACACAATCAAGGGAGAGAACAAGCTTGAAGGAGCATCATACTACAAATCTTGGAAGAAGAGGATTGATCTCATCCTTGAAAAGAACAAAGTAATAGATGTGATTAAAGGAAAAGTAAAGAAGCCTACAGAAGACTCCAATGACACAGATAAAGTGAAATATAGGGAATTGGAATTGGTGTCCATGATTCTAATGGTGGAAGGCATAAAGGACAACCTTGTCCCTTACATAGCTAAATTTGACCATGCCCATGAAATGTACGAAGCCTTGTCAAAACTATTTACCATCAAGAACATTGAGAAAGTAGCAAGCTTGAAGAATGAACTAAGAAATACCAAGATGACTAAGGAAGATGTTGTGGCCACTTTCTTTGTGAAGATAGGAAGAATAAGAGATGATCTTCTTGCCATTGATGAAATTGTACCAAACAAGGAACTTCTGATCACAACCTTATTAGGGTTGCCACTTTCTTGGGGTGCTTTTGCTTCAAGTCTCAACAGCTGGAAAGAAGCTCCCACTTTTGAAGAACTATGGACTGCTTGTAGTCAAGAAAAATAAGGATCTCATTAGCAACCAAAAATGAAGAAGTTTCAAATGCCTACATTGCTCATCACAAGGGAAACTTCAGCAAGAAGGGGCCAAGAAAGAAGGTTGACATGTCTAAGATAGAATGCTATCATTGTCATAAAATGGATCACTATAGAAGTGATTGTCCTGACAATCCTAGAAATAAGAAAAGAGAAAGAGATCATGCTAATGTAGATGAAGCAGCATCTCCTATGAGAGTGAAACCCGAAGAGATTGACATAAGGAACTTACACTACTAAGTCCTTGATCTTAGCCTTACATATTTCATTTGTATATTTTACATTATTTGTAGGTTTAACATATTTTTGGAAGAGACATTTCTTATTTTAGGTATCCCTCAAAGCTTTGGAGGGAGCCCACAACATCTCCCAAAGATAAGTATCTCATTCCCTTTCAATTTTGTTTTCATATACTTGTTTAAAGTTTTGATTATATTAAATACTAATCCCCTTTCTACCTTTTTTTCCTTGTATATGAAATGACTGGCTAAATGCTCAAGGAGTATGAAAGAAGCATCACAAGACAAAGCATTGGTGATAAAAAGGCTCATCAAGAAACAAAGGTATATATTAGATCATAAAGCTTTGTTATTCTTTGGCAAATCTATTCTACACTACTAACAGTTGTTGTGTCTAGCTCTCTTGAACCTTAAAGATCCTTGTTTGAGATGATTCATCATTTGATGAATCTACCCACATTATATTTTTGATTGTTGGTATGAAAATACCCTAAAAAGGTTCTATAGAAAAACCCTAACCTAAAGTAATACTAATAATATGTGAAACCCTAAACCTACTTAGGGTTATTAATGGAGAAAATCGATACTATGTTTGATACATTGATGATGTCATGTTTGGGGTTTTGGTATGATCATGAAAACTCTAACTTGTTAGGATTGAAATGATGTCGAGCGAAATACCGAACTTTTGAAGTTTTGATAAAGCAGGATTTGCTATGGTATGAACTAAAATCCTAAATTATTAGGTTTTGGTTGGGTGTATAAGCAATATTCTTGTTATGTCTTTATAGTAGGGCCCCAGGAATGAATCCCTAGGCATGTGTCGTTTATGTTGAAACCTTAGCCTGGTCTAGGTTGGTATATGTCTAACATATTAATGATTGTCTGACATATGATATGCTTTTGCATCATAATAATCTCCTAGAAATATGTGTTGACCTAATTACTAACGGTGATAAGTCCTAGGGCTTGGAAACAAGTCCTAGTCAAAGTTTGAAGTTCTAGGATGATGTTTGGGAAATCTAAGGTTCTTACAACTAAACCTTAGTAGTAGTTAAATTCTCTAATATGTATATCCATCTGGAATCTATGAATCTATCTAGTCACTGTTGAGAATTTGTAGATGAAAATCTAGGGTTTATGTCAAACTCTAGTAGAATCTATTCAGGTTGTTCAAGCTTTCATTGTTTTTGGTTGTTAAAGCTCATGTATGAAATCTAGGGTTTACATGAAATCGAAGTGGAAAGTCTAACATATGACTTTTGAAAGTTATCGCTATATGTCAAAACTTGTCTTCTGACATCTTAATTATATTGTTGATATGATTTACGGTTTGTAACAAAACCTTGGGTTAGAAGTTAAAGTATTGAAGTATAGTCTCTTGCTAATTATGTTTGTAAAGTCTAATACTTCCGCTACTATGAGTAATTTCATGCTTCTATAGATTTGGTTGTACTTGTTGTCTAAGTTGTGCAGGTACATGACATTCAAAATGGTGGAGATGTCTATTAGATCAACATGATAAGAAGGAGGCAAGCCATGAAATATTTCCTATATCGAAGAAAGAAGTTGATCTCCCTAGATTAAAAGGGAGCCTGGGTAGAATAAATCTACCTAGTTAAGAGGGAGGGCATAACATAGTCTTGATTGGAGAATACATTTTGAAGATTATGTTGCTACATGAAGGAAAGGAAAGTGTATGTTTGAGGAATCTTCTCTCAAAGATTCGATTGGTAGTCCTACTGAGATCACTTGAAGAGCAACACCGAGACCTCGAAGATTTATTTTTTATATGAATATTTGAAAGTGTATTACTGATTGGGGTTGTGTTTATACAGGTGAATCTCTTGAAGGTTTGATAAGCATGCTGGTTACCAATCAATCTGATCGGGACAGATTTGTTGTTAAGGCTTTGTGAGTGAAGCATTGCCTGCAAAGACATCAGGTCGACACTTTGTTTTGATGTCTGATAGGGAGGGTGGCATCAGGTGGATGTGCACCTAGATCCCTGAGTTGATGGTTAGTAAGTAAGCCTGATGGTACCTATAAAGGTTGAAAGATTTAGTCCATCTTAGTCCCACTTGGATAGATCCCCTTAGTCAGGAATCGAGTCCATGGCATCGTGGTGCCTAAACTATTGAGAAACCAACGGATAGATTTCCCTGGTCAAGAATCTAGTCCATCACATTGAGGTGCCTAAAAATTCTTCATAGTTCACATAGTTGAGATCTTCCTTGTACTTGTAAATTATGAATACCTCCGTAGTTAAGAGAGAGTGTTGAAGATTGTAACTAGGTTCGGTCTTCATAAATTGTATTTGAGTCACTATTTAATGTACTTGTCAAAAGAATAAAGAAAAGGATTTATAAATGACTTATTAAAGCATGGGTTTCATGCCTAGGTCATTATGTTTTAGGTCAAAGTCCAGATTGTGGACTTATAGGATTTATTCTGAGTTTATAGAGTCATTCTATATTTAAAGAGACCCTTCTTGGGCTTTTGAATCATGTAAAAAGGTTTAGTATTGCGTCAAATATGATTTATGGAACCTCCACACCAAATCAGCCTTAATGTGATCAAGTCAGCCTCAACTCAAGGAATTCGAGCTCACCTCAAGCCTATATATGTTGGAAAGTGTAACTACAATCAGTCTTCATATTGACTATGTAAATATGTATTTATGTTATGAAGAAGACAAAGATTAATAATATATATTTTTGGTATGCTTGCTTCATGGGTTTCATGAGCAAGGTTTATTATAGGTCAATAGACTTCTTCTTGATGTCTATTAGGAATTTGTCTTCTGGTCATAAATGTACAAATTAAATAGTCATGTTTATGAAGAGTCAAGTCACACTTGTATGCCTCAAGACCTTGCCAATCAAGCTTGAAGACATGGCAAAAATGCTGATCAAGATCAGCGTTGGAAAACCGTTCAAGTCAGCCTTCATCACACAGGAAGATACTCTACAAGTTGGCCTATAAACAGTGTTCAAGTCAGCCTCACTACACATGGACAAGTCGGCTCAATAACAGGGAGGTTCAACTATATATGCCCTATATATTGCGAAGAAAAGGTACATAAAAATCTCGGTCTTCTCTGAGTTTTTCGGACAAGGTTTAAGGAGATAAATATTGTGGATTGCGACATAAAGAACAGGGTTAATACAGTGAAGAAAGTGCGAAGAAAGGAGATGTAACATAATATATATGTGAAGATTTGCAGACCAGATTGCAGGAATAACTTCCGATATATTACTGTGTTAAGGTGTGAAAATAGGACTGTGTTGAAGGACTGTATATGACTGTGTCAAAGTGCGGAAATAGGACAGTGTTGAAGTGCAAAGAAGGACAGTATTGAAGTGTGGTCATATGACAGTGTTTAGTACAAGAAAGGGCTGCAATAAGTGCAAGAAGGCATTGTGCTAAAGTAAGGGCTATGTTAAGCTGTGTAAAAATATCATCATAAGGTGAACTGCTCAGTGAAAGGAAATAAGTCAAGTGTACAGTCAGCTAGATTAAGGTACAACGTAAGACAGTTTATGATATGGCGTTGATATCTCTAATAAGGAGCCAAGTAGAGACTGAGCTCTCTAGCCTTGGTGCAGAACGGTGCAAGAAAGAAGGATCAACTCAAGGAGTAAATGAAAAAGCAGTGACGAGGACTTGGAGGCATACAAGGATCAAGGGTCTGTGTCATGGTCATGGTACTTGTCATTTGAAAGTCTATAAGAAGAATTTCTTGCGGGTTTTCCTCTCCAAGAGGAAGAGGTTTTGGGCCTGGCTCGAAGAGCCTAAATTTGTGTCTCTTGTGTTTTGGTAATTGACTTGATGAAAGACATAATAAGCTAAGAAGAGAAAACATAATTAAAAGAAGTAAGCTCACAAGTAATTATCAAGAAGAGAATTTGAATTAATCATTGTCCCTCCAAATTCTCAACATGGAATCGGAGCTAAGGTGTTGAAGACGAGGACTACTTGACAAAGAGACACTCAAAGAAGCAAGAATCAAATTCTACATTGAAATATCAATTCAGTTTGCAAGGAAGAATCTCAAGGATTCACTAATCAAAGAAGATAATCTTTGCCATCAAAGATTTACATTGAAGATATTTGCCATCATCACCATTGAAGACATCTACAATGGAGAATTCAATCTAAGAAGGAGTTCCTAACTTCATCTTCATCAAAGAAGTTGTTGGTAGGAGAAAGTCACCTTACTCAAGTAAGTATCTATGACCTTATCTAAATCTGTTAAAATGACTTATTGTATAGAGAGCAACAAATTAGTTGGGTCATCAAACTTTAGTGCATGCAAGAAGAGGACAGATTTGAATCTAGTTGAAAATGAAGTTATGGGCTACATCAAAGGATCTACAATTCAACCTTCAAAGGAAGACATTCGAGCATATATCAAATACATGAAGGGAGACATAAGAGCCTGAAGGATTCTTATAGAATCCATAAAGGACTCTCTCATTCCTTATGTATCAAATCTAGAATCCTCAAAAAAAAGAAATATATGATAAATTGGTGGAGTTTTTCTTGAAAGGTTCTACAAGGGAAATAATATCCCTGAGATCAAAATTATACAAGTTGAGAATCTCAAGAAAGGAAGGAATAATTCCATATCTGATGGAGATTTTCGCAATACGAGATCAACTACTGAAATTGCGAGAAGTAATGTCTGATGGAGAAATTCTCAATATGATACAAAATGCTCTACCGAAAGAATGGGGAAATTTCACTTCTAGCATCAATGGGAAAGAAGAAGCAATACCATTCCAGGATCTATGTAAGATAGAAGAAACAAGATTGAACGCCAAAACTGATACAGGATCAAGTGAAGGGAATCAAGCCTTTGTAGCCGTGTCCAGGAAGAAAGGAAGATTCGGTAAATTTGGTCCTCAGAATAAAAGAAGAAATATGGAAAAAGCACGATGCTTTGGATGTAATGAACTTGGGCATTATAAAAGGGATTATCCTAAATCTGGGAAGGACAAGAGGAAAAAGGAAGAAGCCCATGTCATAGATGAAAGGGAAGAACCTGATACAAAGAAATCTAAGAAAGAAGAAGCGAAAGATCTCTATTATTGAGATCATCTTCCTCTTTAAGTGATTTCTATTGGATGTAAAATAGTATGATAGGAAGCAATGTATATTAATAGCATCATCATAGAAGCATGGAAGGAGCACTTGAAGAAGTAGCTCCTGGAAAGCTCACTAATAAAAACATTGATCGAAGGCAATCATCAAGATGAAGGGTCATCATTCAATAATCAATATGAAAACAGGTGCTGACATTTTTCTAATGGAGTTCTTTATGGATTCACTAGTTAGAAAGAAAGCAAAAGGTTTCATCGAGAATTCTATGTTACAAAATTATGGGATTAGGATATGATGACATATTGATGAAGCAGGTCAAGGGAATGATGTTCTTCATTCTAGTAAAATTGCTACAGGATGACTCAAAGGAAAAAGTACGAGGTACATATATCTATATGCTCTTCTAGTGCACAGGTTGCCACTAACAGATGAAATTAAATATGTCCTCATATGGAATATCAGGTGGTTGTATACAAACAAGGAACTGGATACTAGAAGTTCCTGGGGATGAAGTTGTGTGGAGAAAGAATGGAAGAGATCATGTAGTGCAACCATTTAAAGAGGTGGTTATCATCTGAAAGCCAAGAAGATGTGACTACGAGATCTCTTGGGAAGATATGTGGACTCTGATAGAAGTATGGTAAAGAAGAAGATCATTGACAAGACATGTCTTTAGGAGATGTGTCAAAATCTGAATAAAGGATGTCGATGCCTACAAGAAAATGTCATGGTGAAAGACAATCATTAAGGTAACTTTTGATTTAAAAGTTCTTATGTATATGTTTATCTGGATGAGTTTATGCAAGGCTACCAATCATGTGGAAGGATGTAAGATCCTTGGGAGATGGTTCGAAGGAAAGCAGCATGGCATAAAGATGGACCAGATGAGAAAGACTTATGAATCACTTTCTGATGAATTCTTCATGAGCAGCGGGGTGTCTCACCATTGTTGATACAGGTCCCTGGTTGAGAGGGACCCTGGTGGTAAGTTTCTTACTTGGAAGAAACTTGAAGTATGCCATTCCTGGGTTAAGAGGGAGTGACGTATATGATTCTCTAATCATGTGTCATGCACTAGACCAGGACTAATAGCCATAAGTCTTAGTGAAGGCCATGTGGAGAGAATGGATAGACACGTCATTCTGGTCTTCACCTGGAAGATGGAATGGAGGATTGGGTAATCATCTAGCATCCGATACTCTTTGAGAATGAGATAGGGCATTCAAGATAAGAGTAGTTGGGGACCGATATTCTTTGACGGTTAGCTACCCAAGAGAAGAACAGTCCAAGAAGGTCATACTCTGGGAACACCTGGGTAGAGTATGTGCCTAGGAGAGACAATGACTATGGTGTCTATAAGTCATGTGTCTAGGAGAGACAATCCGATTCTTCTTATGAGATTCTTCAAGATTGAAAATGACCATGTACCATTATGAATACCTCCCTAGTTAAGAGGGAGTGTTGGAAAGTGTAACTAGAATCGGTCTTCATATTGACTATGTAGTTATGTATTTATGTAATGAAGAAGACAGAGATTAATAATATATATTTTTGGTATGCATGCTTCATGGGTTTCATGAGCAAGGCTTTATTATAGGTCAATAGACTTCTTCTTGATGACTATTAGGGATTTGTCTTCTGGTCATAAATGTACAAATTAAAGAGTCATGTTTATGAAGAATCACGTCACACTTGTATGTCTCAAGACCTTTCCAATCAAGCTTGAAGACATGGCACAAATGATGATCAAGATCAGCGTTGGAAAACCCTTCAAGTCAGCCTTCATCACGCAGGAAGATATACTCTACAAGTCAGCCTATAAACAATCTTCAAGTCAGCCACACTACACATGGACAGGTCGGCTCAATTACAGGTAGGATCAACTATATATTCCCTAAATACAGTGCAAAAAAGGTACACAAAAATCTCGGTCTTCTCTGAGTTTTTCGGACAAGGTTTAAGGAGATAAAGACTGTGGATTGCGGACATAGAGAACAAGGTTAATACAGTGAAGAAAGTGCGAAGAAAGGAGATGTAACATAATATATATATATGTGTGTGTGTGTGTGTGTGTGTGTGTGTGTGTGTGTGTGTGAAGATTTACGAACCAGATTGCAGGAATAACTTCTGATATATGACTGTGTTAAGGTGTGAAAATAGGACTGCGTTAAAGGATTGTATATGACTATGTCAAAGTGCGGAAATAGGACAGTGTTGAAGTATAAAGAAGTACAGTATTGAAGTGTGGTCATATGACAGTGTTTAGTAGAAGAAAGGACTGCAATAAGTGCAAGAAGGCATTGAGCTAAAGTAAGGGCTATGTTAAGCTATGTAAAGATATCATCATAAGGTGAACTGCTCAGTGAAAGGAAATAAGTCAAATGTACAATCAGCTAGATTAAGGTACAACATAAGACAGTTTATGATATGGTGTTGATATCTCTAATAAGGAGCCAAGTAGAGACCGAGTTCTCTAGCCTTGGTGCAAAACGGTGCACGACTGTGCAAAAAGGAAGGATCATCTCAAGGAGTAAATGAAGAAGCAGTGACGAGTTCTTGGAGGCACACAAGGATCATGGTTCTGTGTCATGGTACTTGTCATCTGAAAGTCTATAAGAATAATTTCTTGTAGGTTTTCCCCTTCTTCGCCTTGGCAGCCAAAGCGCAATTTTCTTCATCATCTGTCTTAGATGAAGATCCATCCCTGGTATTCCGCCTAAATTCTTCTTGCACCAAATCCGACCAAAGTCGTTCCCAATCTGGCAACTTCTCCCTCCCATTGACAAAGTCCTGATAACTATGCCAACTCTTGGGAAGGCCTAGTAGAGCTGGGCTCACCAAGTCATCATCTGTGACAGTAATTCCGACGCTCCCAAGCTCATCCTGACATTGGACAAACTTTATTAAATATTTCGGAATGGTGTCGCCTTTCTCCATTTTGATCTTCCTGAGCTTGTCCTTCAGTGCCAATTTTCTATGATCACTGCTGCTCTAAAACAGATCTTTCAAAGCTTTCCACATTGCATATGGTGTCGCTTTGCCATGGAGACTTGAGACAATGTAGTCTCGTACTCCCTCCAGTAAGATCCTCCTTGTCGTTGCAACCTTCTTTTGCCAAGCATCAAGATTTGCAGCATCTACTACAACAGGTTTGGGAATGTCATTATCAATGAATTCTTTCAACCCATTGTCCTCCAGCACTGCCTCCATCCTGTCTTTCCACGCAATATAATTGGAACTGCCCTCGAGTGCATACTCCAATCTCAAGCCATTGAAAGCCATTTCGATCCTGATCCACCTGTCGCACCAAGAATACTTTTGCAAATTCGAATTCTATTCAATCACAAACTCAACTTCTGCTCCACTATAGTGATTTCCTGGGCTCTGATACCATGTAGAAATTATACAAACATATGTATATCAATGGATTCAATCCAATCAAGCAATGTACTAAAGCTAGATATTGAATTCTTCTACAAATCAAATGCAGAAAATAAACACGATCGCCAATCAAAACAAGTAAAGAAAGAAACAAATCAAACCAGAACACAGATATTTTCCCGGGGAAAGCTTACTACTCAAAACCCCTCTATCTTCTATTGTATATTCACCATGGAATCAAGAAACAATTATATTCCATGAAACAATTACAATGCACTCTTCTCACAAGAATCTCCTGCACTCTCACAACTGTCTCACACTGACTCGGAAAAAATCTACCAATACTTAGCCAATTCTCAGCCTCTAATCAGCTTGCCTTGCTTGCGCAATTCATGTGGAATGCAATCCCTATTCTTTAGGAATTTCAGCCTTCCAAAACTGCACAAGGATCATGGGCAATCCAATGGATGTCTAGTTGCATGCAAGCAACCTACTAATGATACAACTGATAGTTAACATCCCTTTAACCTTTGTCTCAACTCGATCACCACTAGAACTGACATGCATGCAGTTATTAATAGTAAATCATTAGTTGCATGGCAGACCACTGATTGTGAATTAAATATGATTTAATTCACTTGATCTCTCACTAGTGCAACAAACAGTTACAACTAGTTCAACTGACTTTAACTCACCTAATTGAGTTAACTGATTACTCATGCATTAAACTAATGCACTAACTGCAATTCGAACTCCATAACTAATAGAATCACTCTGCATGCCTCAACAACCACCCTCAACTCGAAATTCATGAGCTAACTGAGTTTATCACACTCAGTTAACTATTACAAGTGATTATGAGATAAGATTACATTTTGTTGTCCAATTGAATTAAGGGAAAATTAAATTAGACACTACACCAATTTATTAATTAAATTGGCTTTCACACTAATGTATCGCTAGGACCTGTGGTCCCACACTAGTGTGTGTGCTGCAATTTCTCAATGACCTTCAACACTTATTATTGACTAAAATTTCCTAAACAAGTTTGATTTTTGAGTAGACATAAAGTAAAATTGGGTTACAAGCCAACCCACTCGCTCAACAACAAAATATGCCAATAGAATCCCATACATGTGAACTGTAAGCCTCTAAAATGGATAACGTCATGCCCTTCTAGGGCTCAAAATGTTCCAACAATGCAGTGGAAGGGATACAAAGGCCTCCAAGCATCATGATCATCCTCAATTTGAGGGAAGGTCCTCAAATTAAGCATCAAAGCATCTCCATGTGTCCAAAATCCAATTGTGGGTGCTTTGTGTTATCTCTATGGGTGCCAAATAGACAACGTAATGTGCTCTCTCACCAGTGTTGGGGCTGCATCAGGTGCAACAAGCCCTCTTCAATCATCTTGGGGATTAACCATCCTCATCTGGGCTTTGGATCAAGGCATGCCCATCAAGTAGTCTCAAGGCCAACCTCGAGGCATGTTTGGGGCCAATGGTACATCATCAAGAATCCTCCATTCTAAGCAAGAGAAACTCAGTGTTCTAGCATCTGGGGGTGCTCTAGGGCATTCATCAACTGTTAATATCATCAAAGTGCTCAACATCTTACTACATAAGGGCAACGTTGCATCTGCAAGATCATCATGCTATCATCTAACTAGACCAAGTCCCATAAAAATGTTCGCTACCTTTATAGGGGTGGTTAAGTAGTCAAGCCTATTAGGTGCTTCCAGTCCCCAAGGGGAGGTGGCATTTCCAAGGTTAACCCTTCAATCCATAGATTAGTGAAAATAGATGGTAATGGAGAGGGAGTACTTCATGGTCAGGGGACCAGCTAATGAGAGTCCACATTCTGAATGTATAGATGTAATGTAGGGAGCAATCATGGAGACATGCATTACCCGTCCTGGCCTACCTTTTCAACCCCTCTAGTGCGCCTTTTACTTCTTTTTGATAACATTTTTTAATTGGTGCATAGCTCGAGGATCAAAGTTTTCTCTTTATGATGTAGCATTTATTTTAGCCCTTGTGATGATGCAATTTCTCGCTCATCAGGGTTGGGACATGCAAGAGCTCCTTTTGGTGAGAAAGAGCATAAGTGCTCAACAACTGGGTGATGGCTAATGAATGGGGTAGAGCTCATGTTAGGATTTTACCCACGCGTTATCTTATGTCCAAGACATCTTTTGCATTTTGACTTTTCTTTTCTTTCATTGTGGCCTTCTAATGCTTTTTCATTCTTTTAGCTGCATCAACCTCCAAGGCAATGTTTTCTAGCCCAACACAAGGAAGTGGATATGTAAGTGCCAAATCCCAATGAACCAATTACAGTTAACCCAAGGGATGGAGGTGATATCAAGGAAAATTATGTCACACGGAAAATGTTAAGCATGGAAAAGGAGAATGGACATGTTACTTCAATCCAAGTTTCCCAAGTAGTGCCCCTCCTATAACCCTAAGGCCTTGGGGGAGGTCCAACTGGACTAGGGCTAAAGATTAACGCCCCTGGTAAGGTGAGTCTTGAGAGAACAAGTCTACAGTCAAGATTGGTCAATCATCTAGATCACCCATTTATCCATACTAAATGCCCAAAACATTAAGTAAAAGCACTCGAATGCAAAATGGTCAAAGTTCCTGTCGAGTGGTAACCCACCTTCATCCAAGAGAAATGCTGGATGGTGACTCGTGAGAGGTGTATGACCAGTGCAAATGGCAGATGAACTAGCATATCATCATCAATGAGCAAATGTGTAGGGTTGCTAGTTGGCTAGTTGTCCAAGATAGGAGAAAAAGCTTTATCCTATAAAGTTACCCATTCTATTGGGTAACAGTCCTCATGTGCTGTATTTGTAACGGGGAACACACTTGATGATTGGATGAGTTGGCACTATGTTATGTCCCCTTCTCTTATGATGTTGTTATGTGAAACAATTCATGTTGCATTTGTGGGATTTTTCTAGGTAACATAACTTAATAATGTAAATTTTGCCAAACATCACCTAGGGGGAAATGTGTTTAATCATGTTAATACCCTCATTGGTATGTCATTTCCTAAGTTTCAGTTAGAAGGGGGTACTACATATGATTTGACGGTGATTTAACCTAATTCCTAAGGTTAGATGATGACTTTTGATGTAATTGTCATGCTAGGAGGTAACTCCACAAAACGAACCGTGAGAATTGACTGAGGGTGCTCATGACTATATACATGGAGGTGAGACTGTTGGGATTCATTTCCTAATGTCTCTTAGACTTCCTTATTCCCTATTTTACACTAATGTACAATTTCACCGAATCCCATAGGATTAGGTGTCAACATTCCCCCCCCCCCCTTAATCTGAAGGGATGTTGGTGAGTCCAAGCATCGTTCTGAATTTTTCAAACTTTTCTCTTCCAAGCGCTTTGGTGAAGATGTCTGCAGTCTGCTCATTTGTGGAACAATGACATAGATGGATAGTTTTGGCCTCAACATGATGTCGAATCAGATGGTATTTTGTATTGATGTGCTTCGTTCGATCATGGAACTTTGGGTTCTTAGCCAACTTTATTGCAGAAGTGTTGTTGATCATGAGTGAGTTGAATGCATTTGTTTCATCTGCAAATCTTCTAGGATTTTCCTAAGCCACACAATTTCCTTTGTCACTTCAGCTGTTGCCACATATTTTGCCTCAGTTATGGAATCTGTTGGAACTGATTGTTTGCGTGATCTCTAGGAGACAGTTCCTGATCCAAGACTCATAGTATCACCTGAAGTAGATACCCCAGTTTCTTTGTCTCCATCAAAGTCTGAATCAGAGTATCCAATCAAGCTGAAGTCTCCCACCTGTGTATATTTGAGTCCAAAGTCTTGAGTCCATTTCAAGTACTTTAGAACTCTTTTTGCAGCAGACCAATGTCCTTCACAAGGTTTTTGCATAAACCTGGAGAGGATTCCAACAGCAAATGAGATGTTTGGTCTGGTAGTAGTCAGGTAGATGAGACTTCCTACAAGTTGTCTATACTTCGTTGCATCCTCAAATTCCTTCCCTTCAATGGATGTGAGCTTCAAGTTTTGTTCCATTGGAGTGGTCAAAGGATTGCATTCAGTTCTCCAATGTACTTCTTTTGAGAAAGGAATATAAATTTAGGGTGTTGAGTTACTTCAATACCAAGGTAGTAGTGAACATGGCCCAAATCAATCATTTCAAAACCTTTCTTCAATTCTTTCTTTATGGCTGCAATATAACTCTCATTGTTCCCTGTCATCAAAAGATCATCTACATACATCACAAGATATACAACTGTTTTTCCAACTTTCTTAACAAACAAAGTTGCATCATCAAGATCAAAATGTTTGAAGTTAAGTTTTAGAAGATGCTCAGTTAATTTCTGTAAATTTATGTAGATGTTCTATGCTTGATACAACTTTACTTTTTCTCCCAATATCAGACAGCAATCACATAAACAATAAAGTAAAATGCTGATAGAACATACCAGTAGATCGACAGAAGACAAGTCAGAAATATATAAGTGTGTTGGTGCGTTACGGCGGTCAAGAGGATGCTTCAACCAGCAAAGTCTCAATATGGTCAGCCAACCAACAATGTCACACAACCCTCTAGGACAGCCAAACGGTCAACTCAAAAGTCAACCCAAAAGTCAACGATGTCAGTCAACAGTCTATGCAAACAATAACAGCAGTTAGGTCAACACAGAAAAGTCAAAGTCAACGTCTAGCCTCGGGAATAGTGCCAAAAAAAGTGGATTTGGAAAATCGAACTTTTGGGAGAGTTTCAGGTCCGTTTGACCTTGCGTTGACCAAAGTCAACGCTGGTCAAAGTTTGTTGCAGAAACCCTAGACCAAAATCAGAAATGTGCTGCTACTGGAATTTTCCCACGTGTGGAGAGAAGAGCCTCCAAGGTCATCGAACCAATCAGATGAGGAGACAGAAATGTGTGAGGATGAGATGAGTGAAAATGTCCTCCAACGTTGACCAATTTATATCCACCAGTGAGGGTGTGTGACACAACTGCTAGGGCACAAAACCTTAAGGCCGACCTGCACATATCTTGAATAAATTCAAATTAAATGTTCTACTCATCGGATCAAGATGATCTTTAGATTGATCTTGCACCTCTCCGAAAGAGGAATCCAATAAAAATATTGGTATCTTCATCTAAGCATCACAACATGGAGTTTGGACCTAGTTGTCCAAAATTAACACTCCCTCTCAACTAGGGAGAACTCCATCCACCTGTGCAATCCAAGCATCGTGCGTCATCCCGCTGTAACTTGCTTTGCTGGCTTCTTTATTTCAGAACAGAAGTGGGTCAGTCACAAAGACATCATTCCCGGCTGACAGATTCAGCCCAAAGGTCCGAAACCTCTATAGGACTCACAAAGAGTCTCATACCAACCCGAAGTTGGTTTACCTGACCCGAAGTCAGTTGGAGGTCTGAAACCTCACTATACTTGATCCAAGATCAAGTGGTTGGACCGTGCCATCCTAGATAGAGAGTACGGCAATCTCTGATGCATCCATCAGTCTTTGCTACTAGACTCTAGCTTTTCCCACCTCACTGGCCAAATGAGAGGTACTTCCCATCAACCCTGAACTCAATGGGTAGGACGCATACGAGGCACAGATAATGAGAGGTGAACCAACTCAATCATCACAACGGTGGGGCAGAAGCACACCAACAAGGCTCGGCAAGCCTAGCCCTGTGGTTGCTTATAGCTCCGAGAAGCTATCCCCAAAGCCCCCTAGAGCTCCCAGAACTCATCGTCCAACAGGACCCTCAGCATAGGGTCGTTCCATGATACCAAGACTCTCACGAAAGGTTAGGAACTTGACCTTCCCCAGGGGCTTTGTGAGAATATCTACGACCTACTCATCAGTTCTTATATGATCGAGCCTTACGACGCCTCGTTGTACCATATCCCGAATAAAGTGGTACCTGATATCAATATGCTTGGATCGATCGTGGAACACAGGACTCTCGAACAATCGAATCCCACTCTAGTTATCACAGAGTATCACGATGGTATCTAGCACATGCCCGAACAGCTCACAGAAGAGCTTTCACAACCAAATTGCTTCACAACAGGCCATACTCGCTGCAATGTATTTGGCCTCTGCAGTGCTCAAAGCCACCAACTTCTGCTTCCTGCTCATCCATGATATCGAAGCAGAACCAAGTGTGAAGCAACATCCCGATGTGCTCTTACGATCCACCACACTGCCAGCCCAATCGGCATCAGTATATCCATGGAGTGTCACGCTCCCAACAGTGTATCTCAGCCCATGGTTTAACGTGCCCCAAAGATATCTCAATAGATTCTTGGCACCAACCCAGTGAGTGTGATGAGGCTCAATCATATGTTGACTCAAAGTGTTCACTGCAAAACATACGTCCGGACAGGTGTTCACTAAGAACATCAAGGCCCCTACGAGTTGACGATACTCAGTAGGATTTGCTAACACGGGCCCAGCAACGCTGCCACTCAACTTCTTAAAGTTGAGCTCCATCGGTGTCGACACAGACTTACAGTCCACCATACCAAATCTTTCCAGAAGCTTCACAATGTATTTTCCTTGAGGAGGAAAATCTCGCCAGGTCTCTGCTAGACCTCCAGGCCTAGGAAGTAATGCATCAGTCCTAGGTCCTTCATCTCGAACTCAACAGCAAGCTCCCTCTTGCACTGATGAATGAGAGGGTCAGTACCTGTCAAGAAGAGGTTGTCCACATACAGCACCAGAATGAGAGGCTTTTCTCTATCAACCTTGAAGTAAAGGTTTGGATCAGCATTACTACGAGTGAAGCCCAGCTTCATCAGGTAGCTATCTATCCTCTCGTACCAAGCTCTGGGTGCTTGCTTCAACCCAAAGAGGCCTTTCTTCAACCTGCAGACATGGTTGTCCTAATCCTGAACTTCGAACCCCAGAGATTTCTCTACATACACCTCTTCCTTTATCGCACCATGCAGAAATGTGGTCTTCACATCCATCTGATGAAGACTCCATCCTTGCATAGCAGCAAGGGCTATGATAGATCGGATGGTGGTATATCGGACCACAGGAGCAAATATGTCATCATAGTCTATGCCTTCTTTTTGAGAGAATCCATGGGCAACGAATCTTGCCTTGAACTTTTCAGCACTACCATCAGATCCATGCTTGATCTTGTAAAGCCATTTCGAGGTGACAACTGCTTTGTCCTACAGTCTTGGAATCACATCTCGGACATCATTCTTCATTATTGACTCATACTCTTCGTGCATAGCATCCTTCTAGACTTGATGCTTTACGGCTTCCTCAAAAGATCCAGGCTCAGATTGTACAATAGTACTCATGGCTGCTAGATACCCTTGGTATCTATTCAGCTTCTTGCTTTCACGGAATGTCCCCCTTGTGGCCATATGTCCCTCGGCATCCTCGAGAGTGTCCCTGAGCCATGATGGTCTCTCCCTTATTGAAGGAGGTGGATCAATTGGGTCCATTGGTCCTTCAGCATTGGGCATCGTCTCATCCTTTGGTTCTCCTTGATTTCCAAGCCTTGCTTCATGAACTTCCTCAGATCTCGGAAGATTGACTACTTTCCTCAAGGAAGCATCTTCCTCAAATGTGACATCGTGGCATATCTCCACTTCCCTTTGACCAGGCACATAGACTCTATAGGCCTTTGAAGTTTCGTTGTATCCCACAAACATTCCCTTCTTCCCAGAAGCATCCAGCTTGCTCCTCATTTCTTTCAGCACATGAAAATAAACAGGACATCCAAAAACTCTAAAATGTGAGATGTCAGGTTTCTTACCAGAGAAAACCTCTTCGGGAGTTTTAGAGTCCAAAGCGGAATGTGGGCATCGGTTTGTATGTACACAGCAGTGTTCACAGCTTCTCCCCACATAAACTTCGGTAGACCCTGGTCACATAGCATGGCACTGGCAACTTCCACAATGGTCTTGCTCTTTCGTTCAGCAACGCCATTCTCCTCAGGAGTATAGACAGTTGTGGTCTCCCTCTTGATGCCAGCTTCTCTGCAAAAGTTCTTGAACTCGTTCGTCTCATATTCAGTGCCATTATTTGTCCTTAGTATCTTGATCTTCTTCCCTGTTAGATTTTCCACCAAGGCTTTGAAGGTACGGAACCACATGAAAGCCTCATCCTTCTTCTTCAAGAAGTATATCCAGGTTTTGCGAGAGAAGTCATCTATGAATGTCATATAATAAGAACATCCTCCCAAGGATGTCACGGGCAACATCCTAGACAAATCAGAATGTATCAATTGCAAGACATTAGATGTCTTTGTGACACTTGAGGAGAAAGGTCCCCTTGTATGCTTTCCTTCGACACAACCCTGACATACACCTTCATGATTATTTGAGAACTCGGGCATCCCCGTCACCACATTCCTTGCTTCGGGAAGGGCCTTGTAGTGAAGGTGTCTAAACCTTCAATGCCATAGTTCAGTCTGTCAGATAGTATCACACGTCATAGCTCCCAGCGGACTTCCTCCAACCTAGTAGAGTGTATAAACTCTAAACCCAATCGTGATAGCTTCCTTGAAACTCTTCTTCCAAATACGCACCTTCCCATCAATGAATGCCACATTGAAACCTTTGTCTTCCATGGTTGAAATAGACACAACGTTCTTCTTCAAATCAAGTACATAGAGTACAACCTGCAAGCGGAGGACTTGACCTTGAGACAAGTGGAGGGTCACAGTCCCTGTCCCTTTCACGAGATATGTGGCATTATCTCCAAGGATAATTTCCAGATTAGTATCCTTCTCAACCATATCAGAAAGTGCTTCCTTGAACACAGTGATGTGCCTTGAGGCACCACTATCTATCAACCAAACATCCATAGTGTCGGGTGGAGATGCAGCAGAGAGGGCAGATACAAGAATGAATTCATTTCTTTTATCAACAACATTTGATTCCTCATACCTAGAATTTCTCGACCTTTTGAAAGGTTGACCATTTCAGCCGGAGGGAGCCTTCCTCTTTCCCTTGAACCTGTTGTTCCTTTGATTGCCATTCCTCCGGTTGTTGTTGTTGTCATCATCATCAAGAGAATCCTTCTTGAAAGGGCATTCTTTAGCATAGTGACCTGGCTTGTGACAAGTGTAACACTTGCCCTTCTTTCCTTGGGCCCCTATTCTTCCTTTGTTCCTTGGACCACCAAAGTTCTTCTACCTAAAATGAGAAGCGAAGGCAACATTTCCGCATTTTCATATTCCTTCATTCTTGTCTCTTCTTGTATGCATCTCGATAGTACTTCGTCAAAGTCAGGTATCACATTGTTACTGAGAATGGTAGTGTTGAACACATGCCATTCGGATGAGAGACCTCCAAGTGCGGTGAGTACCATCTCTCGATCAGCTATTGTCTCCCCAATAGCCAGCAGATTATTCCTGATCTCGGTAAGCTTCAGAAAATATGATTGAACAGACTCATCCCTGCCTTTCTTTAGATTCTTCAATTGATTCTTGAAGAATAGGACTTGATTCGCATTGTTGGCCTTGAACATGTGGACCAACTTATCATACATCTCCTTGGATGTGCCCAGTTCAGAGATGTAGGCAACCAGACTCTTGTGAATTGAGTCCTTGATCATTAGCTTTGCTTTGATCTCCCCCTTCTTATACTTTGTTTTGGCAGCAGCAGTTGTAGTGGATGGAGGCTCTTGGATCTTACCCTGCACATAGTCCATGACATCTTGGTTTTCCAAGTTAAGATCCAATGTCATCTTCCAAGCATGGAAGTCATCCTTCCCAGTCAATTTGTCATCAGCCTTAAAGCCATTGTAGTTTGAGGAACCCATCCTCTTCTTCGGTGATTACTACAAACTAGGGCTTTGTCTTCACCTCACCTCTGATACCATGTAAATTTACGTAGATGTTTTATGCTTGATGCAACTTTACTTTTTCTCCCAATATCAGACAGCAATCACATAAACAATAAAGTAAAATGCTGATAGAACATACCAATAGATCAACAAAAGACAAGCCAGAAATATATAAGTGTGTTGGTGCGTTACGGCGGTCAACAGGATGCTTCAACCAGCAAAGTCTCAATATGGTCAGCGAACCAGCAATGTCACACAACCCTCTAGGACAGCCAAACAATCAAATTAAAAGTCAACCCAAAATTCAATGTTGTCAATCAACGATCAACGCAAACAGCAACAACATCTAGGTCAACGCATAAAAGTCAAAGTCAACGTCTAGCCTCGGGAATAGTGCCAAAAAATGCAGATTTGGAAAATCGAACTTTTGGGAGAGTTTCAGGTTCGTTTGACCTTGCATTGACCAAAGTCAACGTTGGTCAAAGTTTACTGCAGAAACCCTAGACAGAAATCAGAAATGTATTGCTGCTGGAATTTTCCCACATGTGGAGAGAAGAGCCTCCAAGGTCATCGAACCAATCAGATGAGGAGAGAGAAATGTGTGAGGATGAGATGAGTGAAAATGTCCTCCAACGTTGACCAATTTATATCCATCAGTGAGGGTGTGTGACACAACTGCTGGGGCACAAAACCTTTAGGCCGACCTGCACATATATTGAAAAAATTCAAAATAAATGTTCTGCTCCTTGGATCAAGATGATCTTTAGATCGATCTTGCACCTCTCTGAAAGAGGAATCCAATAAAAATATTGGTATCTTGATCTGAGCATCACAACATGGAGTTTGGACCTAGTTGTCCAAAATTAACAATTTCTCATACCAGGCTCCCGATGCTTGCTTAAGGCCATACAAGGATTTTATAAGCTTCCATACTTTGTGTTCTTGGCCCTTTACAACAAATCCTTCTGTCGGGGACATAAAAACCTTCTCCTTTAGATCTCCATTCAAAAAGGCGGATTTTACATCCATCTAATGGACTTCCCAACCATTTTGAGCTGCTAAGACAAAGAGTGTCTGGATGGTGGCCCATTTCGCTGTGGGGCCAAAAGTTTCCTCATAATCGACCCCTTCTTTCTGTGCAAAACCTTGCCACAAGCCTGGCTTTGTGCTTTTTAAGTGAGCCATTTGCTTTGTACTTGTTCTTGTAGACCCACTTGGAAACAATTGGTTTGGTTCCCAATGGAGGATCAACCAACTTCCAAGTGCCATTCTTTATCAAGGCATCATACTCCTTTTGCATCGCTTCATTCCATTCATCATGAGAAGCAAATTCTTTAAAGGATGTTGGTTCAAGATCTATAGACAAATTCAATTCACAATTATAAGCAACATCCATATCAATAGGTGAATCAGAATCATCTACATCACCTCCATTTTGCCTGGTGTAACTTCTTGTTCCTATCTTTCCAACCTCATCGGGACGAACATTTTCCAGTGTCTTTGTCAGCGATTTTGGGGGACCTTTCTAAGATGGCCCAGGCTACTCATTTGACTGAGTTGAGATTGAATCAAGATTCAGTCTCCCAATTCTGTCAATCACGTCATTCAAGGTGTCATCCGTGGTTGGTTCTTCATGTGGGGGAGAGAGTGCTTCGGAAGACGATTCCACAAATTGATTCAGTATAGGAATACCCCCTTCAAGATGTGGAATCTGATTATCAAATTAATGACTTTGCATGTGTGGATCTATCCAAACGATCAAGTTGCCGCTCAACAACATCATCAGTCTTGGAAGATTCAAGGAATATGACATCTGTAGATACTACAAACTTCTTATTGACTTCATCATAGAGACAATATCCTTTGGAGGTATTGGAATACCCCAAGAAGATCGGGACAACCATCAACCTTGTCAGTAAATTCTTCAAAAAAATCTTTTCTAAAAGTCATGTGACATGTTGCTCCTGAATCTAGCAACCAATCATTTCTCCAAGAAGTAAGTGAAGCATTAAACAAGTCTTCAGTTACTCCAATGTTACAATGTGCTACAACATAATGTGCGGATTCAGGTGCTTTACCGTTGTCTTTGTCATGAGTTTTACCTTTTTCTTGATTTCTTTGCTGCTCAATTCTGTCCCAAGGCAGCTCACATGTAGACGCATCATGCCAATCTTTATTGCAGCGTATGTAATGAAGATTAGATTTTTCACTTTGAGCTTGTTTGCCCCCCCTTCCTCTGAAATTTCTTCTTCCTCTTCCTCTTTGGCCACCTCTTCCTCTGGAAGAATCTTGAGCATGATTCTTCTTTCTATCTGCAAAACATACAACTTCTTCAGAAGACAGAAGGGTTGTCTTCTTTCCTAAAGCCTTCTCTCTTTCTGCAAACTTTTTCTCAAGGAAATCAAAGGTGATCTTCTTGAGGTTTCCACTTTCCTACAATGACTCAAGGTAGTGTGAGTAAGTGGGAAAAAATGCCTTAACATAAGCTATGAAGTATGTCAACTTTTACATTGGTATTTTTAATGTCATGCATGATAGATCTTACTTTTGATGCTAAAGCAAGAGAGTCATCATTTTTCAATTCAAGGTTGGATAGCTTAATCATTAATTGAACAATTTCAAGTTTTGAATGTAAGTCATAGAGTTCTTTTGATTTCTTCAAGGCTTCATAGGCATTTCAAAATGGTGTAATATGGTGACTCACCTCTTCATTTACAGAAGCTGCAATCAAGGCATAGGCCTTGCAATTCTTGTTTTCTCAAATGGCGATCTCCTTGTCTGAGGTGGGCTTTGTCGGTGCATTGTCTCCTTCTCCTTCACAAAATTCTCTCCACAACTCATTAAAAATGAGAGTGTGCTTGATTTTCCGAGACCACTCAGGATAGTTCTCCTTGCCAGAGAGAACTACTCTCACAATAGATATGAGAGAATGCATTGTAAATATATACTGTAAAAAAATATAATCTGTTGGAAAAAGACTCAATTTTGGTGTAAAAAAATGTATTCTCCAGCAAAAAAAAAAACTCAATTCTGGTGTAAATTTTTTTTTTTTTTGTAAAAAAAAGTAAAAAAATAAAATTTGCAGAGGTGTTATCTGGGGGCGGTCGGACCTGGGGGAGGTCGAACCTGGGGAGGGCGGAGGGAGGGCAGAGGAGGGAGCGGGGAGGAGGGAGCCCGTAGACCGGCGGAGAGCGATGACAGGTGTGGGAAGTGGGAGCAGGGAGCGGGGAGGAGAGCATTGCAGGAGGAAAGCAACGACGAGAGGGAGTGAGAGCGCGGGGCGGAGAGTTGTGGGAGCTGCGCAAAAGGAGCCAAGAGGAGGAGCTAGCGAGAAGCGTGTATGGAGGGGAGCAGCTGCGTATGAAGGGAGTTGTGGTGAGCCGACAACGGGCCGTGGTAAGCACGCAAGTGGGAGAGGCCTAGACTTGCAGGCCTGCTCCAGAGTATGGGAGACGCAGCAAAACAATGCACAGGATTTTGCAGGAATATGACAGAGGTGTCAGTCTGCAAAATGAGCAGAGACAGTTTTGCAGAATGAAGGGAGTTACAAGGGCGGGGAAGCCAAAAATAGAGTTGGCTCTGATACCATGTCAGGCCAGGAGGTAACTCCACAAAATGAACCGTGAGAATTGATTGAGGGTGCTCATGAATATATACATGGAGGTGAGATTGTTGGGATTCATTTCCTAATGTCTCTTAGACTTCCTTATTTCCTATTTTACACTAATGTACAATTTCGCCCAATCCCTTAGGACTAGGTGTCAACAGTTATAATCCCTTGGTAGTGGTGCAATGTAATATCCCCAAAGGGAAATAACCAGTAATACACAGAAATATGCCAGACAGATATATAAAACAAAATGCTGGAACCAGATAATGGAACAAGTACACATAGAATGCCAGAACACTAAGCCATTTTATTAATCTCAGAACACATAGATAGGAGTACAAGATAATCAAAATGAGTGCACCTATCCTTGCCCTAGGCAAGTGGAGGCCCTCTCAGAACAAATAATGGCTGCAAATAAGGACAGCGTCCTAGCTGGCTGAAGAACTGCTATGAAGAACTGCTGCTGGAATGCACTGGAACTATGAGCTGGAAACTAGAAATATGGCTGATCTCAATCCTCCAGACAAACCCCAGAAAATGTGAAACTGATGCTCCACCACTAGTCAAGCCCTCACAAGTGAAAACGCTGTCTCTGCTAGTGACAGCGCAGAAGACAGATGAAACGCTGGCCACAAGTCCTCCGGATGAGATGACCAACTCCTCGGAAATTTCGCGGAAACAACGGCATGACGCCAAACCTCACACAAAGACCACTCATGAATCAGCGTCCTCACCCATTGGATCTGCGTCCTCTCTGCCCGATGTTGGATCGGAGTCCTCCCTCTCCAAATCTCGTCCTATCTCTCCGTTTGCATCCTCCAAGGCTAGATCTGCTGAGGATCTAATCCTCCCTGCCCAGATCCCAGGCTCTCCTACACGGATGTAACGGATGCGGGTCTCCCTATCCGGTCTCTTCGTCACATCTCAGATCTGCGTCCTCCAAGGCCAGATCTCTCGCATCTCTCCCGGATGGCGTCACTCAAGGCCCAGTCTCTAACCTCCTCCGGATCTGGCGTCCTCCGAGTACCGGATGCACCGCCTGGCCTCTCTCCGGATGCACGCCTCTCAGAAAGGGGTATCTCCTATAGCAAATCTACGAAATATTGCAATTTACCCAGGCGAAGGATGTTACTCAGAAAATTACCTTACTAGGGCAGGCACTCAAAGTCCCCCGAAGCTAAGGGTGATACAGAAAATAACCTTACCAGGGCAGGCACTCGAAGTCCCCCGAGGCTAAGGGTGAGATCTCCGAACGGAGACACTCGGTTGCACTAAACAGTGCTGCAGACCGACTAAACAACCGGCGTGCTGAAGCAGACAGAAGTCTAGCTCTCAATATCAATATCAAATCAAACATGCCAAAATGAGGTGAGAACCCCACCTTTTATAGTGCTAAACTCCCTCCAAAACCTTGACCGCGTCCTTCACTCTCCTTGGCCTGCGCAGTTAACCTTGGGTCAGCCTGATGCCTCCCCCTCATACTCATGTGGACCCCCAAGGCCCCCTCTCTAAGTTATAACGTCAATCAACTAGGAAAAACACTTTATTTTATAAAGTGAGGTGACTAAAGTGAGGTAACCCCTCTTATTTCTCACTTTACTTATTATTTCTAGCTAAAGCGGCAAAATTAAACAAAAATGAAATATTCCAATTAGCAAAGCTAATTGGGAATATTACATGCAACTTAGGTTGGGCTTTATGTTTTGTTGTTATCATTATGGGATTTTGCGAAGGAGAATATCTTTTATTTACATGGTACAACATTTTACTAGTGTACCATGTTCATGGTGATTTAATTTGTCGGTCACTGATTAGAGATATATTATGGTTATTATTGAGCATTTACCTTTGTGCATACATGTTGATGTTGATATAACAGTTCAATGGTTAAATTAATCTAATTTATCCAGATTAATGTTAGCAACATGGGCACCCTACTTCATTGGCTTTCTTTTCCCACTTGAAAGGGTAAGGTGACACATTACATGCATTTACTTGGTCATTTTACTATATTTGGGAACATCCTTGGAGGGAAAACCTGTGGAGACATTTTTTGTTATTCTTGGAGGTGTATATTTATTAATTTCATGGAATTTTGGCATAATAAAAACCCTATTTCGCCCTTCTCTCCTTGGATTTGTTTTGTTGGAAGTTCCCCACTTAGTATTTTGGGGCCTGACTACAACTTGCACATTCATCCATGGAGTTGGTTGCCTTGGGATTTGCATACATCTTGTGGACTACCTTTTATTTTCGGACATTGGTCATGGAGCATTCTCTTATAAAGGATTATTTTATTGTTTTATCTCCCATGCACCTTGGAGAGCACACTTTGTGTGCTTTTCTAGGTGGATACTTGAGCACATCCTCCTAGATTGAAGAGTATTTTATTATATTTCGCATGTAACAATTCATGGAGGGTGAATTCTATGTGGACCATTTAGCCTTTGACTTGGTATAATACTTATTTCTACATGGTGCATCCTCTCTTGGAGAGGCTAGTGTCCACATGCTTTGATATTGTCAATCGTGGATCTAACTACAATATTTTACAATTTGTAGACTCGTCATGGAGTTGGTTAAAAAGATAATAGATTTTATTGTATGAGAGATTTAACTCACTCTATCTAAAGAGGAATTTATCTCTATTTCATTGATAATTGGAAATTGGAGAACTAGGATTTAAAGAGGAGATGAAGCATCAAGATTAGGAATTTAAGCTTGGTGGAACTCCTTTCTATTACAAAGATTGAAGACTAATGAAAACATTAAGTATAGGCTTTCTACTTTGGTGCAAAGTCTAATGCTTCCATTGTTCTAAAATCATATAGAAATTTTCTTATTTCAATTTAATATAAAAGCCTAAATATTTTTATTTAGGTGTAAATCAATGTGAGGAGGATTTTCCCTCTTGATTCACTTATCATTTTATTTCCGTTTATTGCCATCCTTCTAATAAACTAATTGCAGATTTGGATTAATAACACAACACGTTTATGTTTTGTTGATTGATGGTACCTTCTAAGGCGCTCCAAAATTGATTTCCATGTAATTTCCAGCAAACACTTTTAAGGATCAGTCTCACAAACTAGCCCATTTCCTGAAGTACAGATACTTAGAATGGTGAATATTGAAAACATCCTTTTATCCATTGTTGGTTGGAGGTGGAAGATACAACCCTTTCATTCATTTAACACCTTCACTGGAATAGTTGTGATATGACAAATTTAGTCCCTCCATTTAGTAACATCTCATAGCCTATGATTGATAGAAACTGGTTTCCTCCCATCTCTTTTCATGTCTTGTTTTTTGTGCTTCATTCTTCTATCTTGACGGTCCATTTTCCTATCTTGTCCTTATCCCATTTTCCATTTCCATCCCATTTCATATCTCACGACAACCATAAACTCTCTTAAGGCTTGCTCTCTCTATATCAACTAAGACCCCCACTACATAGCCATACCCCCTTGAGTTAAAGAAGAGCCAACTAAAAGAGAGAGGAAGAGCTACTGAGGTGATAATGGCTAGCCTTCCTACGTTGCACAAAACTAACACATTATGAAAATCTTTATCCTCATGAAAATATTCTCTCACACTTCTGTTGTGTCCTCATATCAAGTGGATTTAGAGCCTCATTTCTTCCCTTGCTATGGTCCTTTCCAGAGTCCAACTCTGCACCTGGATCGAAATCTAGCTTCTTTAGGTTTTCAACTTCGGTTTTTTTTTTTTCAGATCATACACATCTGCACCCAGATTCACCCTTACCACAGTTTCCAAACACACTTCCACATCTGGTTTCACATAGGTATACGACTCTCAACCTGAGTTTTCTTTTTCAAAGTCCATCTCCTCACCCAGGTTTGCCCTTGCTCTATTTTACTTCAGAGTCTGCTTCCACATGCAGGATGGCAGTTTAATTTTAAATTATTGCCCCAGTTTCCTCTAGCAATTCCTTTGCATCCAGGTCTTTGAAAACATTTTCGAATTTGAAATTATCCTGCCTCATGTCTATTTCGGACAGTCTGCAAAAAATACTCATTCAGTTTTATCATAAAAGGGCAATTCTACAATATGGAGCGTGTATCCACATAGTGTTGTGGAAGCAAACAGGAGTTTCATATAGCTTAGAAGTATTACATATTAAATTAGAAGAATTAGGAGGGTGATTAAGACAGTACGGTATAAAGGTATTACCTTTTTATAACAACACAGTAACCTCAGCAATACTAAGAATCTAAGTCACTCCAAAGAAGACAAGTATGGAGAATCCAATACTGAAATAATCCATAAATACAACCATATAAGTAGCGCATGCCATTACTAACAATAAAGACAACCAAGAATTGTTTGCAGTGTGCACCATGGCACTCGCTGAGAAGTGTGTATGATTAAGAAACATGGACAAAACTATCTCAAAGGCTCAAAAACTAAACATCAGATAAGCCAATACACTGAAACAGTGGTTTTCATGGTTCAGCGGATAAAGGTACAAAATATTTACCTCATAAAGCCTTCATCAAAACCTGAAGAGTGACCCTAGTGTTGTTTAAAACAGTTGGCAATTTAGAAAGACCTTGCAGACTCAGTGGATGAGTACAGACACAAAAATACACACAAGTAAATCCACTTAGAAATTACTTGTGTTTTTCTCAACAGTATTCTTCTTATTCTTGTATTTTCTCATACAAACTATCAATATGAAAGATAACAGAATATTAATCATTCTAGTTCATTTTGGGCCTAGGCCTTGACATAGTGAGCAGGATCTTGTAAGCATACCTGTCATGTAAATATGTTGACAAAGACTTCTCATTGAAAAGACTATTATCTGCCAATATAACTGCATTAATGTCATAGCCTCGGAGACATAAACTCTCATATGCTGAAATCGTTCCAGAAATACCACCAAGCCTGCCATCCCCAACAAGAATGGATGGCAATCTAAATGGCCTGCAATTGCAATACAAAACTAGTTTAATCAAAGAAAATAAATAAAAATAAAAATATCAGTAATTATGGTGATTATCAAAAATAACATCTGTTGACAATGGACATAGATGACTGATTACATTAATACAGTTGGTATTGAATCTGACTGCTAGTTTTTGGCAGTGTTGCACGGGGACGCATTCCCGAAGGTGGGGTGCGTGTCCCACACACCTGGGACAGAAAGATGCCTGGGGAAACATTTCCCCACATCCCCCTTTTGGGAAAACCTGGGGAGACGCAGGGGGGGCATGTTTCCCCAAAAGGGGTGTTTGCGGGCGCCCCCCCTCCAAAAAGGTTTGGCGTCCCCCTAGAATTTTGTTTGAAAACAATGATTTAAAAGTGGGGAAGCCTAACATTCAACCCTAGGGCCCTACTAATGCTATGTAATTAATGGTAATGTTAAATTGACCCTAGTAATGCTATGTAATTACTCGACTCAAGATGTTTGAGTGGTTCTAACCTCATTGTCTTTCATGTGGACAAAGTAAAATTTTAAATCCCACTCAAAATCCAGCAGACTTAACAGTTTTCAAGAATTCAGGATTTGGGGAATTGACACATTTCCATTGGATTTTATCATGTATGAGGGTATGGAACTAGCACTTAATCAAGAGCACAAGGCCCTCTATGTACCTCGATGTTGCTGCCATTGATTATTGAACTCCTCTATCATGACCCTAGTAAAATTGTACCTATCACTCAAACAAAGTCTCAACTTGATATGTTAAGCTTTTTCTATCTTATTTTAATGCTTAGAGGGTGATATTGATGATGAGGATCCCAATATATGCTATCATTTTGATGATATGTAGGTATATGTTGTAGCATGAATTGTTTTGGACTAGAAGCCATCTAGAGCCTCTTTGTTGATGTATTTGTAAATTTTTGTAGATATTCTATGCTTGATGCAACTTTATTTTTTATCCCAATATCAGTCAGCAATCACATAAACAACAAAGTAAAATGCTGATAGAACATACCAGTAGATCGACAGAAGACAAGCCAAAATATATAAGTGTGTTGGTGCATTATGGCGGTCAGCAGGATGCTTCAACTAGCACAGTCTCAATATGGTCCACCAACCAGAAGTGTCACACAACCCTCTAGGACAGCCAAAACAGTCAACCAAAAGTCAACGTTGTCAATCAACGGTCAACACAAACAGCAGCAGCAGCTAGGTCAATGCAGCCAAGTCAAAGTCAACGTCCAGCCTCGGGAATGTGCCAAAAAATGCAGATTCAGAAAATCGAAAGTTTGGGAGAGTTTCAGGTCAATTTGACCTTGCATTGACCAAAGTCAACGCTACTGCAAAAACCCTAGGCCGAAAACAGAAAATTTTTGCTTGATGAAATTTTCCCACGTGTGAAGAGAAGAGCCTCCAAGGTGATCGAACCAATCAGATGAGGAGAGAGAAATGTGTGAGGATGAGATGAGTGAAAATGTCCTCCAACATTGACCAATTTATATCCATCAATAAGGGTGTGTGACCCAACTGTTGGGGCACAAAACCTTCAGGCCGACCTGCACATATATTGAATAAATTCAAAATAAATGTTCTGCTCATCGGATCAAGAAGATCTTTAGATCGATCTTGCACCTCTCCAAAAGAGGAGTCTAATAAAATATTGGCATCTTCATCTGAGCATCAGAACATGGAGTTTGGACCTAGTTGTCCAAAATTAACACTCCCTCTCAACTAGGGAGAACTCCATCCACCTGTGCAATCCAACCATCGTGCGTCATCCTGTCGTAACTTGCTTTGCTGGCTTCTTTATTTCAAAACTGAAGTGGATTAGTCACAAAGACATCATTCCCGGCTGATAGATTCAACCCAAAGGTCTGAAACCTCTATAGGGCTCACAAAGAGTCTCATACCAACCCGAAGTTGGTTTATCTGACCCGAAGTCAGTTGGAGGTCTGAAACCTCACTTGGACTCAAGAGAGTCATATACTAACCCAAAGTTAGTTTCACTGACCCGAAGTCAGTTGGAGGTCTAAAACCTCACTAGACTTGATCCCAGATCAAGTGGTTGGACACGTGCCATCCTAGATAGAGAGTACGGCAATCTCTGATGTGTCCATCAGTCTTTGCTACTAGTCTCTAGCTTTTCCCACCTCACTAGCCAAATGAGAGGTACTTCCCATGAGCCTGGGACTCAATGGGTAGGATGCATACGGGGCACAGATCATAAGAGGTGAACCAACTCAATCATCATAATGGTGGGGCAAAAGCACACCAACAAGGTTCGGCAAGCCTAGCCCTGTGGTTTCTTATAGCTCTGAGAAGCTATCCCCAAAGCCCCCCAAAGCTCCAAGAGCTCATCGTCCAACAGGACCCTCAAAATAGGGTCATTCCATGATTCCAAGATTCTCACAGAAGGTTAGGAACATGACCTTCCCCAAGGGCATTGTGAGAATATCCGCGACCTGCTCATCATTTCCTATATGATCGAGCCTTACGACGCCTCGCTGTACCATATCCTTCATAAAGTGGTACCAGCCATCAACATGCTTGGATCGATCGTGGAACACGGGATTCTCTGACAAACGAATCCCCCTCTGGTTATCAGAAAGGATAACGATGGCATCTAGCACATGCTCGAACAACTCACTGAAGAGCTTTCGCAACCAAGTGACTTCACAACAGGCCATACATCCTGCAATGTATTCAGCCTCAGCGTTGCTCAAGGCTACAGACTTCTGCTTCCTGCTCGAAGCATACCTACGTGTGATGCAGCATCCAGATGTGCTCTTACGATCCACCACACTGCCAGCCCAATCGACATCAGTATATCCATGGAGTGTCATGCTCCCGACAGTGTATCTCAGCCCATGGTCTGTCGTGCCCCAGAGATATCTCAAGAGTTTCTTGGCACCAACCCAGTGAATGTTATGAGGATCACCCATGTGTTGACTCGAAGTGTTCACTACAAAACATACGTCTAGACGGGTGTTCACTAAGAACATCAGGGCCCCTACAAGTTGACGATACTCAGTAGGATTTTCTAACAAGGGCCCAGCAGCACTGCCACTCAACTTCTTAAAGTTGAGCTCCATTGGTGTCGACACGGACTTACAGTCCACCATACCAAATCTTTCCAAAAGCTTCACAATGTATTTTCCTTGAGAAAGGAAAATCTCGCTAGGTCTCTGCCAGACCTTCAGGCCTAGGAAGTAATGCATCAGTCATACGTTCTTCATCTTGAACTCAGCAGCGAGCTACCTCTTGCACTGATGAATGAGAGGGTCAGCACCTGTCAGGAAGAAGTTGTCCACATACAGCACGAAAATGAGAGGCTTTTCTCTATCAACCTTGAAGTAAAGGTTCGGATCAGCATTACTACGAGTGAAGCCCAGCTTCATCAGGTAGCTATTTATCCTCTCGTACCAAGCTCTAGGTGGTTGCTTCAACCCATAGAGGGCTTTTTTTTCAACCTGCAGTCACGGGTGTCTCGATCCTGGACTTCAAACCCCAGAGGTTGCTCCACATACACCTATTCCTTTATCGCACCATGCAAAAATGCGCTCTTCACATCCATCTGAAGAAGACTCCATCCTTGCGTAGCAGCAAGGGCTATGACAGATCGGATGGTGGTATATCCGACCATAGGTACAAATATATCATCATAGTCTACGCCTTCTTTTTGAGAGAAGCCAGGGGCAACGAATCTTGCCTTGAACTTTTCAGCACTCCCATCAAATCCATGCTTGATCTTGTAGAGCCATTTCGAGGTGACAACTGCTTTGTCCTCAAGTCTTGGAACCACATCCCAGACATCATTCTTCATAATGGACTCATATTCTTCGTGCATAGCATCCTTTGAGACTTGATGCTTTACGGCTTCCTCAAAAGATTCAGGCTCAAATTGTACAATAGTACTCATGGCTGCTAGATAGTATCTATTCGGCTTCTTGCTTTCACGAAATGTCCCCCTTGGGGCCATATGTCCCTAGGCATCCTCCAGAGTGTCCCTGAGCCATGATGGTCTCTTCCTCATCGAAGGAGGTGGATCAATCGAGTCCATCAGTCCTTCAACATCGGGCATCGTCTCATCCTTCGGTTCTTCTTGATTCCCAAGCCTTGCTTCATGATCTTCCTCAGATCTCGGAAGATTGACTACTTTCCTCAGGGAAGCATCTTCGTCAAAGGTAACATCGTGACATATCTCCACTTCCCTTTGACCAGGCACATAGACTCTATAGGCCTTTGAAGTTTCGTTGTAGCCCACAAATATTCCCTTCTTCCCAGAAGCATCCAGCTTGCTCCTCTTCTCTTTCGGCACATGAAAATAAACAGGACATCCAAAAACTCTAAAATGTGAGACGTCAGATTTCTTACCAGAGGAAACCTCTTCTGGAGTTTTGGAGTCCAGAGTGGAATCTGGGCATCGGTTTTGTATGTACACAGCAGTGTTCGCAGCTTCTCCCCACAGAAACTTCGGTAGACCTTGGTCACATAGCATGGCACGGCCAACTTCCACAATGGTCCTGTTCTTTCGTTCATCAACGCCATTTTGCTCAGGAGTATAGACAGTTGTGGTCTCCCTCTTGATGCCAGCTTCTCTGCAAAAGTTCTTGAACTCATTCGTCTCATATTTAGTGCCATTATCGGTTTGTCGGATAGTATCACACGTCATCACTCCCAATGGACTTCCTCCAACATGGTAGAGTGTATCAACTCTAAACCCAATCGTGATAGCTTCCTTGAAACTCTTCTTCCAGATACGCACCTTCCCATCAATGAATGCCACATTGAAACCTTTTTCTTCCATGGTTGAAATAGACACAAGGTTCTTCTTCAAATTAGGTACATAGAGTACATCCTGCAAGCGGAGGACTTGACCTTGAAACAAGTGGAGGGTCACAGTCCCTGTCCCTTTCAAGGGATATGTGGCATTATCTCCAAGGATAATTTCCAGATTAGTATCCTTCTCAACCATATCAGAAAGTGCTTCCTTGAACACATTGATGTGCCTTGAGGCACCACTATCTATCAACCAGACATCCATAGTGTCGGGTGGAGATGCAGCAGAGAGGGAAGATACAAGAATGAATTCATTTCTTTTATCAACAACATTTGATTCCTCATACCTGGAATTTCTCGACCTTTTGAAAGATTGACCATTTCCGCCGGAGGGAGCCTTCCTCTTTCCCTTGAACCTGTTGTTCCTTTGATTGCCATTCCTCCGGTTGTTGTTGTTGTCATCAGCATCGAGAGAATCCTTCTTGAAAGGGCATTCTCTAGCATAGTGACCTGGCTTGTGACAAGTGTAACACTTGCCCTTCTTTCCTTGGGCCCCTGTTCTTCCTTTGTTCCTTGGACCACCAAAGTTCTTCTTCCTAAAATGAGCAGCGAAGGCAGCATTTCCTTCATTTTCATATTCCTTCATTCTTGTCTCTTCTTGTACGCATCTAGATAGTACTTCGTCAAAGTCAGGTATCACATTGTTATTGAGAATGTAGTGTTGAACACATGCCATTCGGATGAGAGACCTCCAAGTGCGGTGAGTACCATCTCTCGATCAGCTATTGTCTCCCCAATAGCCAGCAAATTATTCCTGATCTCGGTCAGCTTCAGAAAATATGATTGAACAGACTCATCCCTGCCTTTCTTCAGATTCTTCAATTGATTCTTGAAAAATAGGACTTGATTTGCATTGTTGGCCTTGAACATGTGGACCAACTTATCATACATCTCCTTGGATGTGCCCAGTTCAGAGATGTAGGCAACCAGACTCTTGTGAATTGAGTCCCTGATCATTAGCTTTGCTTTGATCTCCCCCTTCTTATACTTTGTTTTGGCAACAGCAGTTGCAGTGGATGGAGGCTCTTGGATTTTACCCTGCACATAGTCCATGACATCTTGGTCTTCCAAGTTAAGATCCAATGTCATCTTCCAAGCATGGAAGTCATCCTTCCCAGTCAATTTGTCATCAGCCTTAAAGCCATTGTAGTTAGAGGAACCCATGCTCTTCTTTGGTGATTGCTACACACTAGGGCTTTGTCTTCACCTCAGCTCTGATACCATGTAAATTTTTGTAGATGTTCTATGCTTGATGCAACTTTACTTTTTATCACAATATCAGTCAGCAATCACATAAACAACAAAGTAAAACGCTGATAGAACATACCAATAGATCGACAGAAGACAAGCCAAAATATATAACTGTGTTGGTGTGTTACAGCGGTCAACAGGATGCTTCAACTAGCAAAGTCTCAATATGGTCAGCTAACCAGAAGTGTCACACAACCCTCTAGGACAGCCAAAACAGTCAACCAAAAGTCAATGTTGTCAGTCAATGGTCAACGCAAACAGCAGCAGCAGCTAGGTCAACACAACCAAGTCAAAGTCAATGTCCAGCCTCCAGAATAGTGCCAAAAAATGCGGATTCAAAAAATCGAAAGTTTGGGAGAGTTTCAAGTCAATTTGAACTTGCGTTGACCAAAGTCAACGCTGTTGCAGAAACCCTAGGCCGAAAACAAAAAATTGATGCTTGCTGAAATTTTCCTACGTGTGAAGAGAAGAGCCTCCAAGGTGATCAAACCAATCAGATGAGGAGAGAGAAATGTGCGAGGATGAGATGAGTGAAAATGTCCTCCAACGTTGACCAATTTATATCCATCAATGAGGGTGTGTGACACAACTGTTGGGGCACAAAACCTTCAGGCCGACTTGCACATATTTTGAATAAATTCAAAATAAATGTTTTGCTCATCGGAACAAGAGGATCTTTAGATCGATCTTGCACCTCTACAAAAGAGGAGTCCAATAAAAATATTGGCATCTTCATCTGAGCATCACAACATGGAGTTTGGACCTCGCTGTCCAAAATTAACAGTATTTTTAGTTCAAATATGGATTGCACTCGGTGCTATTTTGGTTATATGCACCCTTGCTATATATGTGAAAAACTTTGCATATTTCTGTATAACGGTTTGGATTCATATGGATGCACATGAATATTTACCGATTTTTTCCAAATTTGAATATTTATGTATTTTTTGGTCCATTGGTTTTTTGGTCTGTTTTATTTTTCCCAGTTACCAGTTTTGGGGTCGATTGGTTCGATCAAGGGTCTAGTTCTAAAATGTTGGTTCATTGTCCATTTAGTTTTAACTTTTGAGTCTTGACTCTAGATATTGATTAACTTAGACCAAGTCTTTGACTCCGTCACGTTTTACTAGTTTTGAGTTTGAGACTTTGAGTAATTTCAAATTACTATTCCAATCTTTAGAGTTTAATATCTATTATTTTGCTTAGTACTAATCAGATTCTAGAATAATGAACAATGAATTTAAATCAATGTATAAAATATTTATTATTTCTATTTCATTGAATCATTTATCATCTATGAAACAGTGTATTTTATTATTGAATTTGAATCATGCTTTTAATACACGGACATGCGCGCGCGCCACGACATCCCCCCCCCCCTATGCATCTCCCCGTTCCCGTGTCCCCCCACCCAGGAAAGTTGGTGGAACTTTGGTTATTAGGTACTTTAAAAATCTCATAATCCTATCAGATATGTCCTCCAGAGATTCAGCAAGGACATTATGCTAATATTAATGTTTGCATAATAATGTTCCATTATATTCATAACATTACACAACCATTTTAAGAGAAGCTGGATATCCATGTTTGTACCTAGCCTGGTGCCATCATGAACTAGTCTTCACCAAACCCATAAAGCTTGCACAATGCAAAACAATGTCGGCAAACAAAACAAAGTTGTAGGCACAATTAACACACAATATTAAAGACAGGAGACAAGGAAAACCAAAATATATTTTAAAAGCCACCTATGAGGGTTGTGTTAGACGGTAGACCCCCAACTCAAAGAACTAGTTAGAGACGTGTCACATTACTATAGACACACATTTGAAACACAGTGTACAAGGATGGAAAGAAACAAGGCTAAGAAAACCAGACAAACCTTATGTACAGTTGTAAATATACAAGCTTCAAACAAATTGTTGATTTGGGGTAGCATCGGATGTACTCTAAGTCTCAAATTTTGTGGAGAGGCTTATACGCATGTATTCCAGATAACCCAGAAATCGTTTGGTGAAATTCCACCCGGATTGTATTATGTTAACATGATTAATTATTTAAAGAGACCCTAAGTATAAACTAAGGAAAATAAAATAATTAAAGTGAATTAATAGAATATGGGCATGAATGTTCAAAAAAACGTGGATAAAGTCAAAAGTTAATCTTAGCCATTAACTAGAGATCTAATCTGGGTCGTTGAAGTTTCAACAAGAAGACTATAAGAATGGCTTTAAGGGTCATTTGGAAAATACATTTGGTGGAGATCAGAGATCGATTTCTTTAGTGAGCAATGCTCGGGAAGAAAATATGTTCATGAGATCTTTTGCAGAGCAGGGCAGTAATTCCGGTTGGAAGGATTCCTAAGCCGAAGAGTGCATAACAGCAGAGACAGAGAGAGCCACAGTAGTAGCGCAACACCAATGACGCAGTGCTTACGCAGTGACTGCGCAGAAGCTGAAGGGAAGTCGTTTTCTTGCTAAGGAGACAGCGTTGGGCCAGTGCCAAATCCCGGAGAGATTTTCCGAAGGCCAAAAAGCTTCAGTTTCGAGCCAGCAAACAGACCAACGCAAAAACAGAGGGCAGTGTAAATTTCTGAAGATGTTCTATGCTAGATGCAAATTTACTTTAAACTTTTAGGACCCAAATAGCAATCACATGAAAGTAAAATGTTGATAGAACATACCAATAGATCGATGGAAGACAAGCCAATAAAACTAATCGATTTGACAAACAGAGATGAAGAATGGTGGCGTTACAGCGATCAGCGGGATGCTTCAACCAGCAAAGTCTCCATTAGGTCAGCCAAACGAATGTGTCACACAACCCCAAGATAGCTCATCAAAACGCTGCATCAAGAGAAGCCCTAATGCTGCACCATGAGAAGCCCTAATCGCAGCACCATCTGTGAGAGAAGAGAATGCCTCCAAAATGTGAGTGATAAAAGGACCTCCAAGTCTCCAATATATATAACCATCTGTGGGGGTGTCTGAAACATCTCTTAGGCATGTGGGATAAATCTGGCCGACCTTGCACATGTGGAATAAATTCAAAAAAGATGTTCTGCTCATCCAAGCAAGATGATCTTTAGATCGATCTTGCACCTCTCCGAAAGAGGAATCCAATAAAAATATTGGCATCATCATTTGAGCAGTACAACATGGAGTTTGGACCTAGTTGCCCAAAATTAACACCCCCTCTCAACTAGGGAGAACTCCATCCACCAACGCCATCCAAACATCATGTGTCATCCCGCCGTAACTTGCTTTGCTGGCTCTTTATTTTAGAACAAAAGGTGAGTCACAACTTAGACATCACTCCCGACTGACAAAATCAGCTCAGAGGTCTGAAACCTCTATAATACTCAAAGGAGTCTCATACTAGCCCGAAGTTAGTTTAACTGACCTGAAGTCAGTTGGAGGTTTGAAACCTCACATGGACTCAAAAGAGTCATATACTAACCCGAAGTTATTTTAACTGACCTGAAGTCAGTTGGAGGTCCGAAACCTCACTAGACTTGATCCCAGATCAAGTGGTTGGACACGTGCCATCCTAGACATGGAGAGTACAGCAATCTCCGATGCGTCCATCGGTCTTGCTATCAGTCTCTATCCACATTTCCCACCTCATTGGCCAAGATGAGAGGTACTTCCCATGAGTCCGGGACTCCATGGGTAGGATGCATATGGGGCACAGATCAAAGAGAGGTAAACCAACTCAATATCATCGCGATGGGGCGGAAGCACACCAACAAAGTTCAACAAGCCTAGCCATGTGGTTGCTTATAGCTCCAAGAAGCTATCCCTAGAGCCCCCCTGGAGCTCCTAGAGCTCATCATCGAACAGGACCCTCCAAATAGGATCGTTCCACGATTCCAAGATTCTCACAAAAGGTTAGGAACATGACCTTCCCCAAGGGCTTTGTGAGAATATCAACGACCTGCTCATTAGTTCTTATATAATCGACCCTTACGACGCCTCTCTGTACCATATCGCGGATAAAGTGGTACCAGATATCAATATGCTTGGATCGATCGTGGAACACGGGATTCTCTGAGAAACGAATCCCCCTCTGGTTATCACAAAGGATAACGGTGGTGTCTAGCACATGCCCGAATAGCTACTGAAGAGCTTTCGCAACCAAATAGCTTCACAACTGGCCATACACGCTGCAAAGTATTCGGCCTCAGCGGTGCTCAAAGCCACCGACTTCTGCTTCCTGCTCGAAGCAGACCCAAGTGTGAAGCAACATCCAGATGTGCTCTGGCGATCCACCACACTACCAGCCCAATCGGCATTAGTATATCCAGGGAGTCTCAAACTCCCGGTAGTGTATCTCAGCCCATGGTCTATCGTGCCCCAGAGATATCTCAAGAGTTTCTTGGCACCAACCCAGTGAATGTTATGAGGATCAACCATGTGTTGACTCAAAGTGTTCACTGCAAAACATACGTCCGGACAGATGTTCACTAAGAACATCAGGGCCCCTACGACTTATCGATAATCGGTAGGATTTGCTAGCATGGGCCCAATAGCGTTTCCACTCAACTTCTTAAAGTTGAGTTCCATCGATGTCGATACAGACTTACAGTCCACCATACCAAATCTCTTCAGCAACTTCACAATATATTTTCCTTGAGAGAGGAAAATCTCGCCAGGTCTCTGCCAGACCTCCAAGCCTAGGAAGTAATGCATCATTCCTAGGTCTTTTATCTTAAAGTCGGAAGCTAGCTCCCTCTTACACTGATGAATGAGAGGGTCAGCACCTGTCAGGAAGAGATAGTCCACATAGAGAACCAAAATGAGAGGCTCTTCTCTATCAACCTTGAAGTAAAGGTTTGGGTCAACATTACTTCAAGTGAAGCCCAGCTTCATCAAGTAGCTATCAATCCTCTCGTACCAAGCCCTGGGTGCTTGCATCAACCCATAGAGAGCTTTCTTCAACCTACATACATGAGAGTCTCTATCCTGGACTTCTAACCCCAAAGGTTGCTTCACATACACCTCTTCCTTTATCGAACCATACAGAAAAAAACGGTCTTCACAGCAATAATAGATCACAGGTGCAAATATATTCTCATAATCTATGCCTTCTTTTTTAGAGAAGCCTCGAGCAACAAATCTTGCCTTGTACTTTTCAGCACTCCCATCAGATCCATGCTTGATATTATAGAGCCATTTCGAGGTGACAACAGCTTTGTCCTCCGGTCTCGGGACCACATCCCAGACATCATTTTTCATAATGGACTCGTACTCTTCGAGCATAGCATCCTTCCAAACTTGATGCTTTACGGCTTCTACAAATGATTCAGGCTCAGATTGTACGATTGTACTCATGGCTACTAGATACCTTTGGTATCTATTCGGCTTCTAGCTTTCCTGGAATGTCCCCCTTTGGGGTCATATGTCTCTCAGCATCGTCGAGAGTGTCCTTGAGCCATGAGGGTCTTCTCTTCTTTCTTCCAACAACGCCATTTTCTCAGGAGCATATACAGTTGTGGTCTTCCTCTTAATGCCAACTCGTCTGCAAAAGTCATTGAACTCATATGACTCACATTCGGTGTCATTATCAGTCCTCAAAGTCTTGATCTTCTTCTTCAAGAAATATATCCAGGCCTTGCGAGAGAAGTCAACTATAAAAGTCATGAAATAAGAATATCCTCCCAAGGATTTCACAGGCAGGATATCAGATAAATCAGAATGTATCAATTTGCAAGACATCAGATGTCTTTGTGACGCTTGAGGGAAAAAGGTCCCCTTGTATGCTTTCCTTCGGCACAATCTTGACATATGCCTTCATGATTATTTTAGAATTCGGGCATCTCAGACACCAACTTCCTTGCTTCGGAAAGGGCTTTGTAATCGTAGGCCTGAATCTTACTCATCCACTGTCAAGGCTTATTTTATGGAATTATAGCCATGCTGCCATATATTTGCCATACATCTTAACAAGTATCATTACCATACACTGCCATATCACTGATTACAACAATGCCATAATATTATCATACACATCACTATCATATTCATCACTGTCATACTGCCATACAGTGCTGAATATATCAAACTTCATGGTCGTATATTTTTCCATATGCCACTGAAGACACCACAGATCAAGTTCATATAGACTCTGCCATATGTCATACAGTGAGGGCATATATACTTTGCCATATGTCACTGAAGATACCATAGGTATGTTGCCATATGTCACTATTCTAAGGCTCATCAACCAGCCATTGACATTATCCTTAGGTTTCCTTAAACAGCATTCAAAATCAGACATACTTTAACAAAATTTTCATGTAAGAACAATTATACATACCTCTTTTTTTGTCTTCCAATACTTGGTCCTATGCTTCTGAAACAAAACTGAGATCTGAGCCTTCTGATTAGGACTCACAATGACACCCACTTCAGCACTTTTCTCCAACGATTAGCCCTCTATCACAATACCAGCCCTCACCTCTGTCCTTTCAGCTCACACTTCTGTACATTAATATGAGCACATTTTGGCCCTCTTAAGGATCACATACGACACAGAACCCTACTCTAATGACTGAGGATCTGCGACCTCTTAACACAGGTCCAATACTGCACAGGTCTGAACCAGCATATATGACAGCTCATAGTGTCTCAGCCCTCTCTTCTTTTGCACAGAGATCTAGAGTGAATACATCAGACCTCTAAACAAACTTCCAATGTGCCTGAGTATGCACAGAAGCAGCCCTAATCTAAGGCATAAATCACAGGAAAAAAAATAAAATAAATAAATAAATAAAAATAATAATAATAAATAAAAAATATCCTCCAAAACCCTCGCTCAGCAAACCTACAGAAGGCACGAAATCACAGAAAGAAACCTTCCTCTTACCTGAGCAAAAACTCGGCCTTCAAGCAGACTAGAGAAAACCATTCCTAAATCGGTTTGTTCTTGCTGCAACAAATCTGCTTCTGTTGGTAACTGGTTGGAGCACCCACAAGCTGCAATAGCCTTTGGAACAGTCACCAAACAGTCCTTAAATGACTGCGGCCTTTCCTAGAAAAGGTCTCCTTCAATTGCCCATTAGCCAATCCAAACACTGATCCACAAAACACAAACCCAACAATCATCAAAACAGTTGTCCAAGTTTGTGACACTGCTATTATATTGTAACTGGTTAGGGCACATTTATAGCCCTCAATCAGCCACCAAAACACCCCTCCTTGGCTGCGGCCTAGTCTTGGAGAAGTGTTGGCACCCTTGACTATTGTCCTGGGCATAGACAGCACCTAAACAGCTCCACACTGCCCTCCAAAGATGAGGTAGGGACTGCGGCCCACCTACAGTAGCATATGCTGCCATTCCTCCAAGATAGAAGTGCACCCAAGACACTTCCACGCAAGCTGAAACAACCTTTTATTGACTCGGCCCTCTAGGGAGCTACCTCGGCCTCCCCTCATAGTAATTTGGTCCTCAAAATGACCCTAAAACAGACCTCCAAAAACAGGTTGAATTAGTGTTTTCTTCTACGTTTGTGATAGCGTTGGTTAGGGCACGTGCTGCAGCCCTAAACCCTCATGACAATCCACAAACAAGCCCTCAATGGAATGCGGCATTCCTTGGGGAGCCTTCTCCTTGTCCACACTGCCTTCTAGAGGGGCTAGTCCTCCTGGATAGCCTTCTACGCAGCTCCAGTTGTGTGCTAAGGCTTGCGGCCTAGCACAACAGCACTAATCATGAGACGGTCATGCCCAAAGACTCCTGTTACACCAGCGTTGTGTCCCTCTACTCCTTGGCCTATATGCCCAGCAACCTCAGCCCTAGAACATCCCTATGAACCTGTCTTTTAGCCTTCAACAGATCAGCACTTTACTAGCTGTCCCTCAACACAGATTGGGCTTTGTCTTCTCCCTAGCTCTGATACCATGTAAATTTCTGAAGATGTTCTATACTAGATGCAAATTTACTTTAAACTTCTAGGGCCCAAATAGCAATCACATGAAAGTAAATTGTTGATATAACATACCAATAGATCAATGGAAGACAAGCCAATAAAACTAATCGATTTGACAAACAGAGATGAAGAATGGTGGTGTTACGGCGATCAGCAGGATGCTTCAACCAGCAAAGTCTCCATTAGGTCAGCCAAACGAATGTGTCACACAACCCCAAGATAGCTCATCAAAACGCTGCATCAAGAGAAGCCCTAACGCTGCACCATGAGAAGCCCTAATCGCAACACCATCCATGAGAGAAGAGAATGCCTCCAAAATGTGAGTGATAAAATGACCTCCAAGTCTCCAATATATATATCCATCTGTGGGGGTGTCTGACACATCTATTAGGCATGTGGGATAAATCTGGCCGACCTTGCACATGTGAATAAATTCAAAATAGATGTTCTGCTCATCCGATTAAGATGATCTTTAGATCGATCTTGCACCTGTCCGAAAGAGGAATCCAATAAAAATATTGGCATCATCATCTGAGCAGTACAACATGGAGTTTGGACCTAGTTGCCCAAAATTAACAGGCAGCCATCGTTGTGACGCAGAGACTGCACAGAGTGACGCAGTCATTGCGAGGCAGTGTAGGGCAGTCCAGTTTTGGTGTTGATCAGTGTCGGGTTCCCATGGAGGAGTGAGGTTTATCTCACGAGATCCTTTATGTCAGTTTCATTGTATGATTTGACGGATGTGTCAATCATAGATTTGTACTCATAAATATTTACTACATAATATACAAACCCTGAGTTGTTGCACCGGTTTTCCCACATTGGGTTTTTCTGGGGACATTGGTCTAAAAATAACTGTCAAATGTGTGTGTGATCTATTCTTGTTCAGTTTTGTTTCCGCACTTGTATTTCTTCCGAAGTTTATTTGTGTAGGTTGCAGTGTGATGTATTCAGTGTTTGTCGTAGTAAACTGCAAATAGATTGTTAAGTTAAAATTAATAGTTAGGGAATATATTCCAATTGTTACAATAGGATTCCAAAGGTTAATGGAATTTTTGTGAAATTTTCAAATCTAAAATACTACTGCAGTGATAGATTTATTTCGCCTACTTATTTACGATAAGTTATTTACAAATTTCTTTCAGTAAATTCTGAAACAAATACAACTGCAGTAATCACTTAATCATAAGCAGAGAATAGAACAGGACACATATAACGCAATAGAAACAATCACATGTACACAGTTATTTTTGGACAATTGTCCCCGGAAAAACCCAATGCGGGAAAACCGGTGCAGCAGATGAAGGTTTGTATTATTCTTCAGCAATGAATCTTTTACAATAAGTAGACGAGCAAATTTCTTAAGAACGCACCTGAGATAAATTCTCCAAATCCTCTCGGAGAATTTCTGACACCCGGAAGGCACCCTAGCTTCCTCTGCGTCACTCTGCATAATCTTCTGCACAGTCCCTACGTTGGACTGCGTCACTCTGCGTGGGCACTCAGTGTTGCTGCTCAGCACTGACCTCTGTGGCCCTTTGCGTCCTCCTCTTGCCTTTCTCTATCACTGCTGACTTCCCCTTCCTTCTTTTGTTTCCGCAACTCTGCCCTGCAACTCTCACTTTGAAATTGAATTCTATTCCTTCAGAATCGATTTCCTTCGGGTACTGAGTGTGTGCCCGACTTACTTTCCAAATGACCCTCAAGCCTTCTCTTATAATCTTCTCGTTGATGAATCAATGGCCCAGATTAAATCTCTAATCAATGCCTAAGATTAAAACATGACTTGATCTTCGTTCTCTAGAAGATTATTACTTTGTTTTATTAATACCCTTTAATTATTTTAATTTCCCTCAGTTTTGACTTAGGGTCCTCATTAAAATAATTAATTATTTTAATAAAACACGAACTGAGTGGAATTTCCACAAACAATTTCTGAGTTCCTTGGAATATTGATGTCCAAGCCTCCTCACAAAATTTGAGACTTGGAACACTTTCCAATGCTACAAAATTCAACACTCCCTCTTAGCGAGGAAAGTGTTCTAGCAAAATGCCAACTACATCTGCTCTTACCTGGAGCATCTACTGCGCTGCTGATGTCTCGATTGTTGCCCCTCATCTGTTGCGTTGTTGCCCTCTGTACTACTGCCCATGACACCATCTCTGTCACTGCCTCATCTGTACTGCAGCTCCCTCTAAATTTCGAGCCTATCCATTGCTCCTACTAGAATGGATTCTTGACCATCCCCATCTTTTCTCTAAAGTAAGCAAACTTAGTCTTACCTAGAGCTTTCGTGAGGATATCAACCACCTGCTCTCCTGTAGGAATGTACTTCAATTGTACAGCTCCCCGTTGGACATAGTCTCTGATGAAGTGACACTTGATGTCAATGTGCTTCGACCGATCATGAAACACGGGATTTTCAAAGAGCTTGATGCAACTCTGATTATCACACAAAATGTTGGTCGCTTCCATCCTCTTCTTAAGTAAGTTCATGAGCAGCGTACGAAGCCATATGGCCTCGCACAAAGCTGTGCTAACTGCCATATATCCAGCCTTGGCTGAGCTCAGCGCCACGGAATTTTGTTTCCTATTGCACCAGGAAGTCATTCCTGATCCGACACTGAAACAGTACCCACTGGTACTCTTCCAATCTATAGGACTTCCAACCTAGTCTGCGTCAATGAACCCACTCAACTGGATGTCATTGCCCTTGGTGTACCTCAATCCAAACTCGATTGTCCCCCTCAAGTACCCAAGAACATGTTTGGTTGTTGCCCAGTGAGCCATCCTTAGATAAACCATGAACTGAGTAAGGGTATTCACGGCATAACATATGTCTGGTCTAGTATTGACCAGATACATCAATGATCCTATGAGCTGCCTATACAAGGTAAGATCAGCCTCATCATCCTCGGATGTGTTGATTTTCTTCCAGTTTGTGATCATTGGTGTAGCCATGGGTCTACAGTCCTGCATCTGATATCTCTTCAGAATCTCTGTAATATATCTTCCTTGCCCTGTTGAAATTTGGTACCGGAGGACAGGTGGTTCCCTAAGGCTTTGATCTTTGGCCTAGGGAAAAGTGTCCAAAAGAATTTAATTTTTCTCCTAAAGTAACTTTATAAATTTTTATAAAGTTAAATCTAATTTAAAAGTGACTTAAGTGATAAAGTTACTAAAGTGACTTTATAAAGTTATAAAGTCAAATCTAATTTTAAAGTGACTTTAAGTGATAAAGTTACGAAAGTTAAAGTGACTTTAAATAAAGTCAATATAAAATTAGAAAGGAAAAAGTGACTTTGGAAATAAAAGACTAAGTGGGTCTTTATTAAAGTGGAGTGAATTAAAAAATAGAAAGTGAGATTTAAATGAGCATTTAATCTCAGCCCTAGATCTCAATCTATCTCAGCCATTGGATTTAGGGATTCCCCAAAAGTCACTTAGGGTTAGGTTAAAGGAGGAAAAGGAGGAAAAGGTCATTCATTCTTTCATGAGCAGATTGGGAGAAGGAGAGCAAGAGAGCAAAGGAGATTTCTGAGCAGTGAGGAGAAGGAGGCAGCAGTTTGGCACACATTCCAAGGCCATATTTCAGCAAGACCGTACAGCAGAGTTTGCACACAGTTCAAGGCAGATTTGGCACGATTTCCAAGGCAGAATCCGTACAGCAGCTTGTGGCATGTTTTCCAAGGCAGTCGTACCATTTTATGGGCACAGATTTCGAGGGAGAAGCTGCTGTTTTTGCTGCACGCTTTTCTAGACAGGCCGTACAGCCTGTAGCTGATTGCTGGCACAAAAATCGAGGCAGATTTCCGTACGGCCCGACACATTGTGTGCGGTGCCACGCATTCAGGGAGGGCGGGTGCGGCGGCATTTGTTGCGTGCCGCACGCAAAGAGGAGGGCGGGTACGGCGGTGTGCGCGGTACACGGGCACGTTTTCAGGGAAATGCGCACGACATTTATTCTTCAGTTGGGTTTTCTTCTGTCTGCACGTTTTCCGAGGCGGTGGTTAAGCACGGAAAGAGATAAGTTGTAAAAGTTTACTTGCTGATTTTTCTGAATATTTCTCTCACTGTAAAAAGCATTTTTTAGAAATAAGAAGGAGCTCTCAAACTGGTTTTCCCCAAGAGTTGTAGGGGGTTTTTCCAGGGTCACCTTGACCAAAAATACTGAGTTATGATGTGTTGAATGATTGTTTGTTACTGCTGTTATTTTATTTCTGCATTTACAGCATTCTGAAAAATTTCCAGAATTTGTGTTTTCAGCAAAATTTATTTTTCCAGTTGTTGAATGTATGGTTATGGGAAAGGGCATTTAACTATTTTGGAGTAATAAGGCGAAAACTGAAAACCGGGGTGGGAAACAGAATTTTCTACATGGTATCGAAGCTTGAGTGCTGAAAGAGCAGTTTGGGACAGCAAGGAAGAAAATTACAGCTTGCTGATTTTTCACTCAGAAAATTCCAGCAAGCTGATTTTTCACAAACAGCAGATTTTTACCTTTACTACAGCAGTGTTATTTTTCAGTTTTAAGACAGCAGGATGTCATTGGGACTGAGGGTGGAGGATAGGTTGGATGGGCATTCCAACTACAGCATTTGGAAGGAGAGAATGCAGAGTATCTTTGAGGAGGCAGAAGTCTGGGACATTATGGTACATACCACACGGAACCCTGTGAATGTGCCTACTGATGCTACTCAGTTGGCAGCATATAATAAAAAGAACAACAAGGGTAAGAGGCTGATTCTAGACGGAATCAAAGACCATTGCATTCCTCATGTGAGAGGAAAGAGAAATGTTCATGAGATGTGGACAGCATTGTCCAATCTCTACCAGAGTACCAATGAGAACCGGAAAATGGTCCTGAAGGAGAAGATGAAGACCATTAAGATGGGTAATGATAGTGCAGCTGGATATCTCACAAAGATTACTAATGTGAGAGATGAGTTGGCAGCGATTGGAGAGGCCATTCCACCCACTGAGTTGGTGCGGATTGCAGTGAATGGCCTCCCCCGTTCATGGATGAACTTTGCTGATGGGTTTGTGCACGTGAGACCCTTCCCACATGGGAGAGGTTTTGGGATGATTGCATTCAGACAGAGATCAGGAAAGGTCAGCTTGGGGCAGCCAAGCCAGTTGAGCAGGATGAGGATGTAGCACTGTTGGCAGGACGCAAGAAAGGCAAAGGCAAGAAGCAGGCTTCCACAAGCAATGGTGGGGGGCAAAGGCAAAGGTAAAGGTAAACAGGATAACACACAGAAGGACTATTCCAAAGTAAAGTGTTGGAATTGTCAGAAGATGGGACACTATGCAGTTGTGTGTCCGGAGAAGAAGAAGAAGAAGGGGAAGAACCCCGAGCATGGCGGCTTCGGTTGAGGGGACTTTGCGGAAGAGCTTTGACGGGAGTTTGGGTTCATGTCGCGTGTGAGTCCTCTAGTGCGGGATCATCTGCCATAGAGGTTCGGAGGGAGCATGCATTTCCCTCGATTAGCGGAGCATCTTCGGGTACCTGGTATGTGGACAGTGGGGCTTCACGTCATATGACAGGAGTCTGTGAGTACTTCTCAGAGCTTTCAGAGAGTGGCACTGATATAGAGGTAGTACTCGGTGATGACAGAGTTGTTAGAGCAGTCGGTGTGGGGACACTGACATTTCAGAGGGAGTCCAAACCTCCCTTGAAGGTGTCAGATGTTCTTTATGTGCCGGGGATGAGGAAGAACCTCATATCCGTCTCAGCTTTGGAGGACAGAGGATATGAGATACTATTCAGGGGAGGACAGGTGTTGATGTATCCCAGGGGCACTCCAGCTGATTCAGCTAGAGTGATAGGTGTACGCCATGAAAAGGTGTACAAGTTTGCATTTCAGTCCCTTTTGGCATTGAGCGATAATAAATAGCGAGGCTAACGGTTACGGCAGTGTGAGATTGTGCCATCGAATGGGGCACATGCATCACTGGAGCCTTGAGGACTTTGGGAGATCACCTACGGGTGTGCCGAGTTCGATGCGGTCAACGATGCCCCAGGAGGATGTGCGATAGGCAATTTACCCGTCCCCTTGTCCCGGTGGCAATGGGCGGCCAGGATGCCAGTTTCGATTCATTCCGATGTGAGCGGTCGGATGTCTCATGTTTCCTTGAGTGGATATGAGTACTATGTGTTATTCATTGATGATCACTCCAGGAGGACCTGGATTTGTTTCTTGAAGACCAAGAGTGAGGTCTTCAAGCGGTTTCAGGAGTTCAGAGCTCTTGTGGAGACACAGACAGGTCGGAAGATCAAGTCCCTGAGGTCGGACAATGGAGGAGAATACACCCTTGGAGAGTTTGTTGACTATTGTGCGGAGGCAGGCATTAGGAGGGAGCTCACTGTTCCTTACAACCCCCAGCAGAACGGGGTTGCGGAGAGGAAGAACAGATCCATCGGAGGGGCTGCCAAAGCCATGTTACATGATCGGGGGTTGCCATTGTTTTTGTGGGCAGAGGCCTGCAACACAGCTGTTTACTTGCAGAACAGGAGTCCGCATCGTGCCTTGGGGCACATGACTCCGGAGGAGGCTTTTTCTGGGAAGAAGCCTGATATGGGTCATCTTCGTATCTTTGGGTGCATTACATACTCCTACATACCCAAGGAGAAGAGGACCAAACTAGAGCCCACCGCAGAAAAGGGTATCTTTGTGGGCTACAGTGAGACCTCAAAGGCCTTTCGGATTTACATTCCTGCACAGAGGAAAGTTGTTGTCAGGCGGGATGTGAAGTTCGAGGAGGACAGGGCCTTTAAGAGGTCACGGGAGTTAGAGTATCTGGATCAGCCAGACCCTCAGCAGCAGTTGAGTCAGTCGCAGGGATCCAGTGGGCAGGGATCAGGAGGGTCCGGACCTGACATCTATGACGATGTCAGGTCCGTCAGTGAGCAGTGGCTCACAGAGTCAGAGGGGTGGTGCTTGCGGGCGACACGCGCGGGCAGGTTCAGCACGAGAGTCCCGCGATGGACGGTTCACCGGTACCTCGACGTACGAGGTTCGAGGTGCGGGCGAGAGGACGACGGACGGGAGCCGGAGTCAGGAGTTCAGGCTCCTGATGTTGAGGAGGAGGAGTTTTATTCTCCGACGGGAGAAGTGCACTCGGGGAAGAGGAAGCCCAAGTGGCTTCAGGACACCTTGAGAGATGCCACATCTGTTGCTGAGCCTAAGAGGCCGGTCAGAGAGAGCAGACCACCTGAGAGGTTTTGTAGCTATATGGCAATGGCTACCAGCATCCTTGACTTTGAGCCTTCTAGCTATGAGGAGGCAGCTAGCCAGCAGGTCTGGAGAGAGGCCATGCAGGAGGAGTATTCTTCTATCATGAAGAATGATGTTTGGGAGGTGATGCCGAGGCCTGAGGGCAAATCCGTGGTTACTTCCAGATGGCTTTACAAGGTAAAGCATGCTGCAGATGGCAGCATTGAGAAATTCAAAGCGAGGTTTGTGGCTGGAGGGTTCTCCCAGGTAGAGGGAGTTGATTATGAGGAGACCTTCGCTCCCGTGGCTCGATATACTTCGATCCGCTCCATTATATCGATAGCAGCAGAGATGGGTTGGAAGATCCACCGGATGGATGTGAAGACCGCATTTCTCAGTGGCTTCATACAGGAGGAGGTGTACATTGAGCAGCCACAGGGCTTTGAGGTGCATGGGAAGGAGTCCCATGTGTGCAGACTGAAGAAGGCCCTTTATGGCCTGAAGCAAGCTCCCAGAGCTTGGTACTCCAGGATAGATACTTACTTGCGGAAGATGGGTTTCACAAAGAGTGAGGCAGATCCGAACCTTTACTATATTGTGATAGGTGAGGAGCCTCTCATTCTGGTGCTGTATGTGGATGACTTAGTCATTACGGGTGCAGAGAGACTCATAGAGCACTGCAAGAGAGATCTTGCGGCGGAGTTTGAGATGAAGGACATCGGCTTGATGCATTACTTTTTGGGTTTGGAGGTGTGGCAGGAGGAGGGGCATTTCTTCCTGGGGCAGGGGAAGTATATTGTGGATATCCTTGGCAGATTCCACATGGAGGATTGTAAACCCATGTCGACACCGATGATCACCAACTGGAAGAAGCTTCATGCTTCGGATTCCGAGTTGGTGGATCCCACATTGTACAGACAGTTGATTGGTTCCTTGATGTATTTGGTCAACACTAGGCCAGATATTTGTTTTGTAGTCAACACGATGAGTCAGTTTATGTGTGAGCCTAGGAAGGTTCACTGGGTGGCTGCAAAACACATTTTGCGGTACTTGCAGGGGACAGTGGATTATGGTTTGGACTACAGGCGGGGGGATGGAGTGAGATTGGCAGGTTACACTGATTCTGATTGGGCAGGTTGTGCTTCTGATAGGAAGAGCACTTCAGGGTGCTGTTTTGGGTTGGGTTCGGCGGTTGTGTCATGGTTCAGCCGAAAGCAGCAGTCAGTAGCATTGAGTTCAGCGGAAGCAGAGTATATGGCAGCCAGTCTAGCTAGTTGTGAGGCCATCTGGCTTCGCAAGATGTTGTTTGGCTTATTTGGTCAGTCGTTGAGACCTTCAGTGATTTACTGTGATAATCAGAGTTGCATTAAACTCATGGAGAATCCAGTATTTCATGACAGGTCAAAGCATATCAGGATCAAATATCATTTCATCAGAGACTATGTTCAGAAAGGAGCTGTGAAGCTTGAGTATATTCCCACTGATGAGCAGGTTGCAGATATTCTTACCAAAGCCTTACCACGTGGCAAGCATGTCTACTTTAGAGACAAGATGGGTGTGGTGAGGAACACCTTCCTCGGTAAGAGGGAGTGTTGAAATTTGGTACCGGAGGACAGGTGGTTTCCTAAGGCTTTGATCTTTGGCCTAGGGAAAAGTGTCCAAAATAATTTAATTTTTCTCCTAAAGTGACTTTATAATTTTTATAAAGTCAAATCTAATTTAAAAGTGACTTTAAGTGATAAAGTTACTTAAGTGACTTTATAAAGTTATAAAGTCAAATCTAATTTTAAAGTGACTTTAAGTGATAAAGTTACTAAAGTTAAAGTGACTTTAAATAAAGTCAATATAAAATTAGAAAGGGAAAAGTGACTTTGGAAATAAAAGACTAAGTGGGTCTTTATTAAAGTGGGGTGAATTAAAAAATGAAAAGTGAGATTTAAATGAGCATTTAATTTCAGCCCTAGATCTCAATCTATCTCAGCCATTGGATTTAGGGATTCCCCAAAAGTCACTTAGGGTTAGGTTAAAGGAGGAAAAGGAGGAAAAGGTCATTCATTCTTTCATGAGCAGATTAGGAGAAGGAGAGCAAGAGAGCAAGGGAGATTTCTGAGCAGTGAGGAGAAGGAGGCGACGGTTGTTTTGTTCAAGGCCATATTTCAATAAAGGCAATACGGGCGGGTTTGCACACGGTTCCGAGGGCTGAGATTTGACACCGATTTCGAGCGGGAGCTCAAGTACGGCTTGTGTGTGTTTTCCCCGGCGGCGGCACCATTTTAAAGCCTTGATTTGAAAAGGAGAAGTGACCCCATTTTCTTTAACACGCTTTCTAGACGAGCCGTCGACTGTGGGCGGTGCGGCACAAAAATCGAGCGATTTAAATAGCATAGGCATTTATCTGTTGCATGCATTCGAGAGGCGTGCGAGCGTTTATTCTTCGTGCACGCGAAAGGCCGTACGGTAGTGTCTTGTAATTTCTGGACACGTTTTTCAAGGAAATACGCACAGCATTTATTGCTGGTTCAGTTTTACTGTCTGCACGTTTTCCGAGGCGGTGGTTAAGCACTGAAAGAGATAAGTTGTAAAAGTTTACTTGCTGATTTTTCTGAATATTTCTCTCACTGTAAAAAGCATTTTTCAGAAATAAGAAGGAGCTCTCAAACTGGTTTTCCCCAAGAGTTGTAGGGGGTTTTTCCAGGGTCACCTTGACAAAAAATACTGAGTTATGATGTGTTGAATGACTGTTTGTTACTGCTGTTATTTTATTTCTGCATTTACAGCATTCTGAAAAATTTCCAGAATTTGTGTTTTCAGCAAAATTTATTTTCCAGTTATTAAATGTATGGATATGGGAAAGGGCATTTAATTATTTTGGAGTAATAAGGTGAAAACTGAAAACCGGGGTGGGAAATAGAATTTTCTACATGCCCAACGAAGATTTCTCCCTTCTGTTGCCAAACTTCCAAACCCATAAAATAGTGCATCCTCCCTAGATCCTTCATGTCGAATTTTGTAGCTAGATTTTCCTTGCAGTCTTTGATGAGCCTAGATGATCCAGTGATGATCCAGTCAAAAACAGAGCATCTACATATAACACCAATATCAGAGGCTCATCCCCTACTCTCAGATAGTAGAGATTGGGATCTGCATCACTCTTGACAAATCCCATCGTTTGCAGGTAGTTGTCAATTCGCCCATACCAAGCTCTAGGGGCTTGCTTCAGTCCGTCCAAGGCGGCTTTCTTAAGCCTGCACACATGATTTTTTTGCTCATGCGTCTCAAAGCCCTCTGGTTGTTCTATGTATACTTCCTTTTCTATCACCCCATTCAAGAACGCAGTCTTGACATCCATCTGGTGAATCTCCCATCCCATCTGCGCTGCAAGGGATACGACGGATCTAATTGAAGTGTACAGAGCTACTAGGATGAAGGTTTCTTCATAGTCAATCCCTTCCTTCTACACGTACCCCTTAGCCACAAACCTCGCTTTAAATTTCTCTATACTGCCATCTGCGGGATATTTAATCGTGTGGGTTGAGGCCTGCAATATTGTTGTTTATCTTCAAAACAAGATTCCTCACATAGGATTAGGGAATATGACTTCAGAGGAAGCTTTCACTGGAGAGAAGCCTCATGTGGGACATCTTTGTATCTTTGGATGTCTCACATATTCCTATATCCCCAAGGAGCAGAGGACGAAGCTGGAACCCATCGCAGAGAAGGGTATCTTTATGGGTTATAGCGAGACTTCGAAAGCCTATCAGATATTCATTCCTTCTAAACAGAGAGTGGTGATTAGGAGGGATGTGAACTTCGAGGAAGACAGGGCCTATCGGAGATCACGGGAGTATGAAGGGAGAGAGTCACAGACTTCTCAGCAGGGAGGTCAGGTACAGGGAGTAGGACCTCAGGGTTTTGGATCGACTGGTACAAGAGGTACTTCAGTGTTAGTGACATCTGGGACACCAGTGGCGAGTTCACCGAGCACTTCTTTAGGGAGTCCACTGGTACAGAGTTCACATGGCACTTCAGCTGACACAGGCACAGGTGCCAGTACAGGTTCTTCGAGGACAGGTGTTGGTACAGGCACACCAGGGTCAGTTGGAAAACCTTCAGGTTCATCAGACTGGGGGGCATAGGATGAGGTTCCCTATGGGGAAGCTTCTTCAGGGAAGTGGAGGCCCAAGTGGCTTCAAGACAATTTGAAGGAAGCGAAGTCTGTTGGTCCTCCGAAGAGGGTGAACAGGGAGAGTGTGCCATTTGAGCGGTTTTGCAGTTATGTAGCCAAGGCTACCAGCGTTGTTGACTCTAAGCCTACTAGCTATGAGGAGGCTACCAACCAGGAGTTATGGAGAGAGGCTATGGTGGAGGAGTATGCCTCTATAATTAAGAACAATGTATGGGAGGTGGTGCCTAGGCCTGAGAGCAAGTCAATTGTGACTTCCAAACAGCTCTACAAGATCAAGCATGTTGCGGATGGTAGCATTGAGAAGTTCAAGGCGAGGTTTGTGGCTAGAGGGTTCTCACAGATAGAGGGAGTTAACTATGATGAGACCTTCACTCCCGTAGCTTGGTACACTTCTATCTAGTCCCTTATTTCTATTACTACAAAAATGGGTTGGCAGATCCATCAGATGGATGTGAAGACCGCATTTCTAAATGGAGTTATAGAGGAGGAGGTGTATGTTGAGCAGCCACAGGGCTTTGAGGTACTTGGGCGGGAGACCCATGTATGTCGGTTGAGGCAAGCACTCTATGGACTTAAGCAAGCTCCGAGAGCTTGGTATTCGAAGATTGATACTTACTTGCAGCAGATGGGTTTCACAATGAGTGATGCAGATCCGAACCTATACTACATTGTTGTAGGGGATGATGCGCTCATTCTTGTGCTAAATGTTGATGACTTGTTCATTACTGGGGCAGAGAAACTGATTAATGGTTGCAAGGAGGATCTTGCTATGGAGTTCGAGATGAAGGACATTGGGCTAATGCATTACTTTTTGGGGTTTGAGGTGTGGCAGGAGGAGGGGCATATCTTTCTGGGGCAGGGGCAGTGTGATGTAAATGTGTTGAGCAGATTTCACATGGCAGACTGTAGACCCATGTCTACACCTATGATCACCAACTGGAAGAAGCTTCGTGCTTCAGATTCTAGTTTGGTGGATCCCACATTTTATAGGCAGCTTATTGGATCCTTGATGTATCTGGTCAACACTAGGTCAAATATATGCTTTGAGTGAACACACTTAGCCAGTTCATGGTTGAGCCCAGGATGGTGCACTGGGTAGTTGCAAAGCACATTCTTCGCTACGTGCAGGGCACTGTTGATTATGGTCCGGACTATAAGCGGGGAGATGGAGTGAGGTTGGTAGGTTACACAGATTCAGATTTGGTAGGGTGTGCTTCTGACAGGAAAAGCACATCAAGGTGTTGCTTCGGATTAGGTTCGACAGTTGTGTCGTGTTTCAGTCGAAAGCAAAAGTCAGTTGCTTTGAGCTCTTCTGACGCTGAGTATATGGCCGCTAGCCAGGCTAGTTGTGAGGCCATTTGGCTTCGCAAGTTGTTGTATGGCCTATTTGATCAGGAGTTGAGACCGACAGTTATTCACTGTGATAATTAGAGTTGCATTAAACTCACAGAGAATCCAGTGTTTCATGACAAGTCAAAACACATTAACATCAGATATCATTTCGTCAGGGACTATGTTCAGAAGGGGGCAGTGAAACTGGAGTATATATCGATAGATGAGCAAGTTGCTGATGTTCTCACGAAGTTCTTGCCAAAGAGGCAAGCATGTCCATTTCAGGGACAAGATGGGTGTGGTGAGAAACACTTTCCTTGGTAAGAGAGAGTGTTGATTTTTAATGTACCTTGGACAAGTGGTTTCTCATGGGTTAGTCTCTACCTAGGGAAAAGTGTCCAAAATAATTCTTTTCCTAAGTGTGACTTTATAAGTGGTAAAGTGAATGTTAAATTATAAAGTGAAAAGTGACTTTAGACATTAAGTACAATGTGGGTACTTTATTTAATGGGTGAGTTAAAAAATAGAAAGTGAGAATTAAATGCACATTTATTCTCATCCCTTGATCTAAATGAATTTGAGCCATTAGATCTTAGGGTTGCTCAAAAGTCATTTAGGGAAACAAAAGGGGGAAAAGAAAAGAGAGACTGCATTCATTCTTCATGAGCAGATTGGAGAAAGGACGCTGAGGGCTCGAGAAAAGTTCTGAAGGAGAAATTTGTTGCAGCAAGCTGAAGGAGTGATTTCTGGGCAAAGCAGGACACGGAAATCAAGGCATAGAAGACAGCAGAAGATACAGTACGAACATCATTTAATGTTGTGAGTTGCACGCAATTCGAGAGAAGTTTTTGAAAAAAAAAATAGAAATCCATACAATCCATATAGTGCAATCTGCATCCGTATAGTACATATTTTCAGCTTCAAGTGGGCATGGAAATCGAGGCAAAGTGGGCACAATTTTCAAGGAGTTTTGGGCTGAAGAGATAAGTTGTATTTTGTTGTTTTGTTTTGTCTGCAAATGTATTTTTCTTGAACTTGAAAGATAAATAAATTTGAAGAGCTCTCTAACAGGTTTTCCCGAAAGAAGATTGAAGGGGTTTTGCTTGGGTCTAAGTTGACCAAAATCTGTGTGTATTTTTATGTGTTGCTGGTCTATTTATGTCCATATTTATTTTCAGCATGTGTTGATAGTCCCATGTGTTTTAATCTGAAAATTTCATTTCCAAAATTCTATATGTTGAATGTATGTTTATGGGAAAGGGCATTTAAATGAATCGGTGTGATAAGGTGAAATTAAAACCGGGTTGGGATTGGAAGAAACTTTTTAGTCATCAAATTTCAACAAACCTAGCAGTTGCCCTCTTAGGAACCCCTTTTAGGTCCCCTGCTACTTTGAGTGGTAACAATACCCAAACACAAAGTACCAAGAACTAGAAAATAGAAAGAAAATAATAATGGGGAAAAGAAAGTATGGTTGCTTGTTCTTGCTGAAGGCAATTTGAGTTGGAAGATTGGCCTTCCACCCATTTAAATAATGATTTCCTCCTTCAATTCATGCCAAGAAGAGGAAAGGTCAAATTCCCTATTATTGGGCATTAGTTTACATAGTTGGCTTAATTGGGCTTCAAGTGAAGAAATACCTGAGTTAAGCAACTCTTTCTTGAGTGGAACTGAAGTATCTTGGAGTTAACATGAAAAAAATAACATCAGGATAAATTTAGCAAATTTAATTTGAGTGCTTTTTTCCACTTTTCTTTTCTACCAATTTGACTCTTCACTAATTTCTCTAAAAAAACGAGACTTGTCTTAAGTTTTTCTTCATTTTCCCATTTTAGCATTTGACATAGCTTAAATTTCAACTCTCCTTTTTTAGAACTTGAGTGAGGGCGTAGAATTAGTTCCTTTCATTGGAAGAAAAATAGAGAGGAATTTTAGGAGGGAAATAAGGAAAAATATGAGAGAACAAAGGAGAAAATTTACGGGGACGAGAGGGAGGGAAACTATGATTGAAAATAGGGGATAAGGAAGAGGGGATATGATAGAGTATTTTGGAAAGGGAAATACACAAGGAAAGAGAAAAATCAACTTGCTCAATTGCCATGGCACTAATGACGCATCCAATTTCTTGCCAGTTGTACATCATCAATTGTTACCATGCGTCAACCCCTTAGACTGCCACCTCATGCTGTTAAAAATAAACATGCCAAAAATAGAGATGCCCCTAAAAAATAGAAAAAGGTATCAAAATACCTATAATAGAAGGGGGGACCCTGCGATATATAGCATTGCTAAAAATAGAAGTATGTCTGCATGTCCACAATATTATACTCATCAGTCTCATCAACTGATGGGGAACCCAAATATGCTATAAGCACTATCACACCAAGACTATTAGAAATAAAAAGTTCTTAGAATGAGATGAAACCACTATGAAAATTCGGATATTCTGAATCCTGTTGCAGCAACTGATGTTAATTCTTCTAATTGTTTAATTAAACAAACAATTTACTTGCAGTTTCCTACGGAAAATATCAAATTAAACACACTGCAACCTTCACAAATAAAATATTGCAGAAGAAATAAAAATGCTCGAAGAAATAGATGCACACACAAAAATACATCATTATTTTTGGACAATGTCCCCGAAAAACCCAACTCGGGAAAACCGATGCAGTAGCTGATGGTTTTGATATTATGCAGTAGTAAAAATCTGAGTACAAACTATGGATGCCCAAACTCGCAATCCAAACAGAGATAAACTAGCAAAAATAACTAGTGAGGAAATTTACTCACTGAACAAGCTATCCGACACTGACCTCAACTCGAATTGAGCTGCTCCCAACTGCCTCTGCGCAGTCATTGTGTCCCTCCAACTCGGAACTACGTCACCTCTCACTGTCTCGTCAGCTGTTGTCTGGGAAACTAATTCTCCCGGCCTCTGGAACCTCTCTCTAGCTTCTAGCACTGAGTCTCAACTTCTTCCCAGCAAAAAGGAATTTGCCTCTAAAAGCCTCTACACTGCCTCACTGTGGCACTCTCTGCCTCTCTGCAAGTGTACTCGCCAGATCTAGAAATCTTCCTCTGGCTTCACTATCTCTGCCCCTCTCTCACTGCTTCGCTCTCACTGAATCACTTCTGACAACACACAACTGCTACTCTAGAAATCGATTTCTCAGCAAAATCGAATGCTCAACTGATTTGGTGTATTTTCTCCAAGGCCCATTCACTTCTTAATCAATCATATTAAATCTTAATCAATGGCTAGGATTAACTAGCAATCGATCCATGTGTTTTTCTATAACATTCTCACTATGACTTAATTAATTCTGATTAATTAATCATATTCCCTCAAAGTTTAGACTTAGGAAATATTAAAACTGACTAATAATCTAATTAAGTCGTCTTTGGGTGGAATTTCCAGAAACGATTCCTGGGTTTTGGAGAATACATGTATTCTATCCTCTCTACCAAATCACGTGGCTAGAACACATCCGATGCTACAAAAACTAACAACCACCACCATCAAACTCATAACTCAGAATCTCGCAAGGATGTCACCCAAAAAGGTCTCGTTGGAATCCTAAGTTCATAAGGACTCTGAATATGTGATTCATACTATTGTATTATCTTTGGAACTCCCTTTCTTACAAAGTAGGTAACCAACTAAAAATATCAAACTCTCTCCAACCTGTGCAAAAAATGTCTCAATCATTACCAAATCAACTTTGTATTTGTATCGTTCCTGAAACTCCCTCTCCTACAAAGTAGGAAACCTGCTAAAAATAGTAACTCTCTCCCACCTGTGCAAAAAATGTGCCTAAATCATTACTGAATCAATCCTATATCCATATATTTATCTGAATCTCCAACCTAACAAAATACACTGATCTTTAACCCTCCAAATTTGCAAAGGGAAAAGTTAAGGTTAACAAGAGTCAAATCATAAAAACAAACTAACATAGATCTATCTTAACCCCAACACCTTTAAGAAGCCATAAGTTTACGTTTTTTAAGCCTCTTGATATTTAATAAGTCTGAGATTAAGATGAATTTATTCTAATCTACTAATAAGGCTGTGGTTTATAATATGTTTGACAACATTTAAATCTCCTTGCAATGAGGAGTTTCTTGAATTGGCTCTCTTTTTCAACTCTAATTATCATTGCTATCTAATCGTCGTAGTCTAATTTATTTCCATGTTCTCATCCTACAAGATTTTGCATACCAGCGGTCCATGTGGTTTATTTCATCAAGTGGTTTTATTCCTTGAAGAATCAATGTGGCTTTGAAAATACTGTTTGTTTGTTAGACACTCACATTCTCACTGGAAGCCCACAACTGCCACTTACAAATTTTGTAAGTACTTGTCAGGCAACCCAAGAGAAGCACTACAGCTGGACCAAAGAAATTGGTAATGGTCACGGCAAGAGGCCCACTTGCACGAGGGACAAAACCGTGATCACAAACACCTATATGCAGCTAAGCTAACTTCCCACGACAATGGTGCTATTCCGTTCCATCTAACTCACCCAGGACTTGCACTGGCACCAACTGCTTGTTCGTGTTTCCAGGAAATTGAATGTTGGTGAATGGCATAACCTGCCAACGTCTTCTCTGTTAAACCAGAACCCTCTTACGACAAATTTTGTCCATGCGCTCAAAATGATATCTAGTTTAACAACAGCACTAAACGATTTCCATTTAAAAATCGAGAAAAGAAAGAAAAATTGCATGCCTGTAAAGGTCGCACTGAAGGGTTCCAGAGGGCCCAGGGCTGGCCACACCTCCTGCTGTTTCAATAATACTCCAATTATTATCCGTCTTCCCATTAAATTCCCCCTGACAATTCTGCAAGGACTCCACCAACGAACAATCCTCCACCACGCATCCTTCTCTGGCAGCTGCTAAGTGTGGCGATACAGCCTCTTCCCAGCTATAGATTGTTTTACAAAATAACTCTGAGTCCGCCGAGCCCCTGTGCTTGTCGAAACCATGCAATGCCTGACCTTCATAAGAATTTATATTCAACATGCCGGATTCGTCGAGCCCGAGGTCGCGCATTCGACTCTCATCTACACCTTTGGAGCCCGGAAGCCGGTGCCAGGCCGCGGGAGAGACCTTCAGAAACTGGTTGGAGACATACAGGTTATTCGCGGGCCTTCTATGCTTGAAAATATCGGAGACCTTGCGGGACACGAACCGGGAGTCGGAATCCTGAGGAAAGCCGGTCTGAACGGGCTTGATGTAATGAACATTTGGAGGTGCGTCAGTGGCGGTGGAAGAGCAGATGACTGAGGTGGCCAGCCCGGCGGAAACGAGGGTCTTTCCGACGCCTGTGTTGGATCCCCATACCATGTACGAGGGATGCGATATGTCAACCTCGAAACCCGCGGGAATGTGACCCGAATGCCCCTGTTTCGCATGATGCTCTGACGAGGAGAACGGCCGACATTTGTGAAGCGCAAAGCAGGGACGAGGATTGAACGGCCGACGACGTACAAGTGCTGTGAATGACATTTTTGGATTTGTTGATTTTGAAGCTTGGGGTTTAAGAAGGGAGTGAAGAGTGATTCCTTAAACCCTTCAAACTAAAACAGTGAATGGGATTTTGGTCGCAATTTCCGGAGCCAACAATCATTATGCATTATTTATAACCTTCAACTCAAGGATACATTCTGCAACGCATTTTTTATAATATTTTATTAGCACACTCATGCTACCACAGCTATATAAACTAAATTCGTCGTATTGATGGCCACATTTAGTGGTATTTTAAAAAGAGTCGTACACTTACCGAAAAGAAATAATTTGTTAAGTAAAAAAAAATTCAAAAAATTAGATAGTTGGAGTGTTTGAATTGTATTTTTAATAATCAAAATAGATTTAGCACAAAAATTTTCAAAAAGATTTATTGAAAATTTTTATAATTTTATAGAAATTTCTAGATTTTTTATAAATTTTTTAAACTATAACATTTTTTAATTCTTAATATTAATTATACATTTTGAGGTGTTTTAAATATTTTTTTTGTCTAATTTATTTACTATTTGTTGGAATCACATGATGTTTAAACTCTTTACAATTTTACTTAAAAAAAAACTCAAAAATTTCAATAAAAATTTTCAAAAATTGAATAGTAATCAAAATACGAATGGTTACTTATGTACCATTTGTAATGTTGAAAATTTGTAAAGTTAAAAAGGAAATGAAATCTTCAATTTTATTGGTTGGGTTGTATATTTAACAAAGAATATTTTATAAAATATTTTCGTGTTATTATTACGCTGTAAAGTGTTTTTATTTGAAAACAATTTTTCTAATTGCCAGTGGTAACATTATACACCATTAATTTAGATGTTAGACGATTGAAACATTCTCAACCTTCAGATTAAACACAGTTATAATTAATCAGTTACATTAAAAAACAGTTTTAATGAGATGAAAATTTGACACAAAAGAAACAAAGGAGTTAATGGTTTCTCACTATCTTTTTCTCCTGATGCCCAGGTCCTGCTATCGGATGGCTCTCAAAGCAAGATACGCATTTGGAAGAAGTTGACAGCAGAGCCAAGTCATAGTCAGTTGAGGAAGAAACCATCCACTGCACTCACGAATATAAATTCCTCTGCCCTAGCCTTCCCTTGGAAGTGTCATGCGGCTCTTGTTGAAAATGTTAAAACCCCTTTGAAGAGCTTGGCTTCTCTGCAACTGTGATTAAAGTACAAATCCCATAAGCCCTATGCAGCTACGAGAGGAGTTTTCTAGGAACAACTGTATATTTTTGTTTTTGGAAATTTTAAAAGTCTTAAATATAATATGACTTAATTAGTAAAAGATGAAAACAATTAATTTCATCATTAAATTATTTATATTACAAACAATATTTTCAAATTATTAAATTTAAATCATCTATAATATATTATTTTTAAAAATTGGAAATTCTAAAATCATTACATAAAATAGACTACTTAATAGGAGATGATGAATTTAGTAGAAATAATCTTTCTAATATGTAATATACATTAAATATATATATATATATATATATTATTTGTTAATTGAATATTTTTATTTCAAAATTAATAACATTACATATAGTTTACATTCATTTTAACATTGTTAAGTTTTAAGAGGGATAAAATTGTATTTCAATCTAAAAGAGATTTATTTCTCAATAGGTTTGATCGATTTTGACCTAATTGCATTTCATTTTAAAGAAGTTTGTTTTTCTAGAGATTTGATCAAGGGTTAAGATGGATCTAAACTAGTTTAATTCTCCCTTTAAATAGGGTATATTCTACATCAAAACCATGAGTCATTTTTTATTATTATTATTTTATTTTCATAAGGATTTTTTATAGGATTTTTTTTATCAAGTTAAAATGTTTATATTACATTACATTAATTTATCTTACAATATCTCTAGCATATTGGGTTGGAGAACGCCTCTCTCGAAATTAGTAAATGATAGAATATATATCATTTTTGACAAATGCATTGATAAGTTAAAAGAGTGATTGTAGTAAGTAGGTTGTGATGGTTCAATTGGCACTACTATAGTTATCACTCTTCTTCTTTATGATGTTGATATCCTTCTTTTGGCAAAGAAGGAAAATCCTCCAAAATTTATGTTTCAATATGGGTATACCTGTCAATATTGACAAAATAAAAGTCATCGTAATTCAATCCAAAAAGATCACATATAATACTTTTGTAATATGACAACAATAACTTAGAGGAAGTGCCTTCTTACAAATAACTTGGAATCCATATTCATCACAAGCTCAACTAGATTTACAACATTAAGAAAAGGACTAATAGAGAGTGAAAAATGTATTATAGACATGAATATAATTGCAACGCAGCAAATCTTTGGATATGAGATTAAAAAAACTCCTCGTTGAGACTCTCAATACTCCTTTTATATTATATGGATGTGTTTTTGAGAATGTAGTATACCCAAGAGGTTGTGGATAAAGATAAAGCAAATGCAAAAGCATTTAATGCCGATAATTTCAAATTTTAAAAATATACCATATCATATTCTTCTTATCAAAGCAAGTCTTCTCCCCATTAGGAGCATGGCTATGCTCAAGTATCAAGTAGGGATGACATAAAGATGCCTAATCTTGGCTTAAACATTAGGGGATACAAGAAGAGATCATTCTACGAAATAAGAATGATATTAAAAATATTATTGCCTCAAGTTCCAAGGAAGAATTGTGGTATGCTAAGAAGTCAGAGAGAATAAAATTAAGATATTATAAAGAGGTGATCAATCCAAATATCAAAAAATAAAAGTATTTATTTGTATTGGCTAGTGTAAAAAAGAAAATAAACATTGTTGAAATAAGAACAATTTCTAATGAGCACCATAAGGAAATTCAGGATTAGTTAATTCTTAAAACTCCTTAGGATAAAAGAGTTTGTGGTTGAAGATGAAAAGCACTTTCACTTAAATTGTCCATCATATACTCGGATTAGATCTAAAATTTAAATAAGCTTTTCTATTTTTCACTCAACAAAAAAATGGTGATCCTAGAAAACTTTTCTTAATATTTTCGCACATAGAAATAAAACTCTAAAGAAATCTAAGTAATATTTTATAATGTGTAATATTTTGATCCACCTTTAAAAAATAAATAAATAAATAAGTTACAAATAAAAAATATTATGAAGTAAAATTATGAAGAAAACAAATTATAATTGTAAAACTATTTTCAAACTTAATAAAACAAGCGCGTGCTTAGTCCCTGTCACTAAAGTTAGGCACCAGCAATCATATAAATTAAATGGCTAGTAAATGTAAATATGCATCGAAAAGTGACTTTGGACATTCTTTATATTAGTGTAAATAAACATGTTTACCAAGAGTTAATGTCCACCATAATTTGTGAAATTCTTTGCATAAATTTAAATATGAGTAAAAATATAATCTAGTGCCCGCCAAAATTTATGCAAATCATTGCATAAAATTTAAGTAGGGGGATTATTGATGATGTTAATTTTCCGACGAGTTTAAAATTGGATTGTGAGGATTAAAAAGCAAGGCCACTATTGAATGGCAATGCAACCCCACTGATCTATCTAGAAGCACCCTTCCAATTCCAAACTATACATGCTTATTGGCCTAAGTATGCTCTCACAAAAATTGCATAGAAGATTGTTGTGTCCAAATTGACTTGGAATCATCTTATGTTTGATGTGTCAATTTTGAGTTGTAATAGATAGGAATTTGGAAAAGTTGGTGGAAATGGATATTGCAAGGATATTGCAAAAAGACTGGTGCCTAAAATGAATATGTGTTGAAAAATACTTTTTGTAATAATATTGAAAAATAAATATTCATTTTTCAAAGTTAAACATATAACTTGCATTGGTCAGTGCAGTGGTTCAACATGCAAATAGATTGTTCGAGTCATGCCTCGGCAGAAACTAATAAATTGATATCTTAAGTGGAGAAATTAAGTGCCTACTTAGGAGCAAGGACTTACATAAATTTTGGTGAGTAGTAACAACTAGTAAGTTTGCACATTTATGTTTTTGCCTCTACTTAATGAACACATAAATAATGATGGGTAGTAACCCCTCATAAGTTTATTTATTTACATCTTATTCCTATCCAATTTTATGTTGGTGAGTGGTTTTCCTGTAAAGCTTAACAATAAAAAAATGAATGCACAAATATCTAAAAACCAGCATAGATACATCTTAAGGATCAAAATTCTTCACATGCAAACTACAATGTGTAATTTTTCATTGTTTAAATTGTATTTTTGAATGCTATATGTTGAAATGGCACCAATAAATGGCACAAAGGGGGCTTCTGATTTAATTTTCCCTTAATTAAAATAAAAGAGAAATTGTAATTTCATCTCATGACAACTTGTATTAGTTAACTAAATCAAAATGACTAAGCTAGCTTAGGAAATTCGACATGAGGGTCAAAGATGAGGCATGTAGAGGATTTTCATATTTTTAGGGGGTCTAGTTATAGTTTTTTGTGAGTTGAATTAGTTAACTCAAGAAATTGAGTTAAAATTAGTTTAACTAGTTCTAACTAAGAGATGAGCTAGTGAGAGGTCCAGTGAATTAAATATGATTTAATTCACAAGTAGTGATCAATCAGTTAACTGATAATTCACGATAAATAGATGTTGCATGTCAGTTCTAAGGAAAGCCCAGTTGAGACTAAGGTTAAAGAGATGATAACTATCAGTTGTATAATTAGAAAATTGTACAGGTCAATTATAGAGTCATGTGGAAGCCTATGATGCATTGTGCAATCAATTCCAAGGAATTCCCTATTTAATAGGGCAATAATTCCTCCAGGTATGTGTGAGCAAGGCTAGCTGAGTAGAGGTTGATAATTGGTTAAGTATTTGACTGATATTGCCTAGATCAGAGTGAGACAGTTGGCAGAGTGCAGGAGTTTCTCAGTGAGAGAAAAGCATTGTATTGTTTCATGGTATTGACTTTATACAATATATAGATAGTGGGGTTTTGAGCAGTGTGCTTTCCTCATATACATCTTGTGTTGTGAGATTGATTATTTCTTTCTTTTACTTGTTATGTGATTGTGTGATCGAAATTGGTTTCCACAAATTGTAGAAGGATTCAATGTTTGTTTTAGTACATTACAAGATCAGATTGAATCACGTTGTTAGATTTTTTACATGGTATCAAAGCGTCAGGAATCGCAATAGAAGAGAATAAGAGATTTTGTTTTGAACAAGTTCGAATTTGCAGATTTATTCTTTAGGACCCAACAACTATCAAGATGTCTTTCAATGGCTTGAGACTCGCATATGCCCTTGAGGGAAATTCGATTTATATAGCATAGAAGGATAAGATGGAGGCAGTGCTCGAGGACAACGGACTGAAGGCATTCATTGACATTGATATCCCTCAACCCGCAGCAGCAAATTCTCAACAGCATGATGCATGGAAGAAAAATGTAGCAAAGGCGAGAAGGATCTTGTTAGAGGGAGTTTGAGATCGTATTGTCTCAAGTCTCCACGGGAAGGTAACTCCATATGCTATGTGGAATGTCTTAACAAATCTGTTTTAGAATAACAATGACCACAGGAAGTTGGCGTGAAAGACAAGCTCAGCAAGATCAAAACGAAGAATGGCGACACGATCCAAAAATACTTGACAAATTTCACTCAATGTCGAAATGAGCTTGGAAGTGTTGGGATAATTGTTGCTTCTGACGATTTGGTGAGACTAGATCTTCTAGTTCTTCCCAAGAGCTGGAATAACTACCAGAACTCTGTGAATGGGAGGGAGAACCTACCATACTAGGAGTGACTATGGTCTGATTTGGTATAAGAAGAGATTCGACGAAGCACCGGAGATGGATCCTCATCAAAGATTGATGATGAGGAGAATTGTGACTTAGCTAGAAAGGCGAAGAAAGGAAAAGGGAAGGTGTCCCATTCCAAATCAGAGTTCGACAGGGCAGGTAAGAAGAGAAACTTATCAAAGGTAAATTGTTTCAACTGTCATGAGCATGGACACTATGCCACAAATTGTCCACAAAATAAGACCAATAAGAAGGCCTCGGGAGGAGCAACGAGTTAAGCACTTTCTTCACAGTTCAAGTTAGATTTCACTCTCATCGCATGCATGGTGTCATCGGTGATGGGTTATGTGTGGTACTTGGATAGTGGAGCTTCATTCCATATGACCGACAATAAAGAATTATTTTGTAGCTTGGAGGAGAAGGATCTCCAGATGCAAATCGAGATGGGTGACGACGAGAGGTATAACGCTACCAATGTAGGTACAGTTACCTTTCAAAGGGAGTCAAGTAATCCACTCACATTAAAATATGTCATGCATGTTCCTGGTTTAAAGAATAATTTGTCTTTTGTTGCTATGTTGGAAGATCGTGGCTATGATGTGATCTTCAGTGAAGGAAAGACGTTCCTTTGTCACAAAGCCACGTGACAGGTGAAAAATATTGGGGTTCGAGAAAATAACCTCTGCAAACTGGATGTAGAAGATTGTGTTGCTTTGAGCACAAAAGCAAAGAAGTTGGAGAGTCGAGACATTGGTGAGTTATGGCACAGGAGGTTGGGACATCTACAGCACAACGCTTTGAAGATCATGCAACAAATTTCTACAGGACTTCCAAAGGGTGCACTTGCGCAGAGAGATACATGCAAAGGGTGTACATTGGTGAAGTACACCAAATCCACCTTTCACAAAAAGAAAATTCAAGCCAAGGTGATCCTTGAGAGAGTTCACTTAAACGTGTGTGGATCGTTTTCAACCGCTTCCACAACAAAGTGCAGGGATTAAGTGATTTTTGTTGATGATTTTTCAAGAAAGTTTTGGATTTTCTTTACAAAAGAAAGATCAAATGTTCTCCATGTTTTGTGAGTTCAAGGCACTTGTCGAGAAAGATGCAGGGAAGAAGGTGAAGGCTCTAAGGAGAGACAATGGTGGAGAATACATCTCTCACGAATTCAAGAACTTTTGTGCCTCGAAATAAATTTAAAGAGAATTGATAGCACCTCATAACCCACAATAGAATGGGATTGCAGAAAGAAAGCACAAAACTATTGTGGGAGAAACACGAGCTATGTTGCATGATCAGGTACAACCATTGCATCTGTGGGTGGAAGCAGCAATACAACAGTATTTGTGCAGAATAGAAGTCTTCATCGAATACTTGGGATGAGTACACTAGACGAGGCATTTCACGTAAGAGACCGGATGTGTCATATTTTAAAATTTCTGGTTCATCTGTTTATTTCCATGTGACCAAAGATGAGAGGAAGAAGCTACAGACAACAACAGAGTTGGGGATATTTTTGGGGTACATTGATACACCTCACAACTATCGAATGTACTTGCCAGCACATAAGATGATAGTGGTCAGAAGAGATGTGAATTTCGATGAAGAGAAAGCCATGTGAACTTCTCTTGAGAGGGAGCTAAAGTTGCATGCAATTGAGGAGCTCTTAGCTCCAAAGTATGAACCTCGGGATGTGAAGCAGCCACAAGCAAAGGAGAAGGGAGTGATAGAAACCACTCATGTAGAGCCATCTACCAAAGATGTAAGGAAGTGCACCAGAGAGGTTGACAGATTGTTGTTAGATGCGAGAGAGAATGCGGGAGTACCCACATCACAACACAGGCAAAGAAGGCCCCTAGAGCGGTACACTAGATACAGGGCTCTTATGAGCGAAGGTATTGAGATAGAACCATCCTCTTTTGAGGAAGCAGTGTAGCAGCCAGTGTGGGTTGATGCGATGGTTGAGGAGTATCACTCCATTATCAGAAACAGTGCATGGGAAGTTGTCCCAAGACTAGTGGGGAAGTCAGTGGTTGGATCCAAGTGGGTCTACAAGGTGAAGCAGGCAGCAAATGGAAGTGTGGAGAAGCACAAGGCTATATTTGTGGCCAGAGGGTTCTCTCCTGTGGAAGGGATTGACTATGATGAGCCTTTTGCACCAGTCACAAGGTATTCGTCTATTATATCCATCCTTGCACTCTCAAACGCAGATGGGATGTAAAGAAAACCTTTCTCAATGGATTTATTGAGGAAGAGGTGTACATTGAGCAGTCTGAAGGTTTTGATACCTTAGACAGAGAGTCACATGTGTGCAAACTCAAAAGAGCACTGTATGGGTTGAAGCAAGCACCTCGTGCTTGGTACACCAGGATCGACGACTATTTCACCAGGTTGGGCTTCACCAAGATTGAAGCGGATGCAAACATATATCATATTGTAGTTGATGGTAAGATTTTGATTATTGTACTTTATGTCGATGATATGATATTGATAGGTGATGAACAACTCATAAATTCTTGCAAAGAGGATCTTGCAAGAGAATTTCAGATGAAGGACATGGGGCTCTTGCACTATTTCCTGGGATTATAAATATGGCAAAGAGATGGGGATATATTTTTATCTCAAGGAAAGTATGCCAAGGAGATTTTGAGGAAGTTCCACATGGAGGGTAGCAAACCCATGGAGACTCCTCTAGCAGGAAATTGGAGAAAGGAGGATGCTACTTCAAGCGAAGTGGTGGATGTTATTGTTTACAGACAGCTTGTGGGTTCACTCATGTATTTGATGAACACACAACCATACATATGCTACGCAGTTAACTAGCTGAGCCAAATTATGGTTAAGCCTACCAAGCTCTTTTGGAAGGCAAAGAAGCATGTGTTGAGATACCTCATAGGCACTACAAAGTATGGATTACGGTACATATAGACAAAGGAAGTGAAGCTTCAAGGCTTCACCGATGCAGATTGGGCAGGGAGCCCATCTGACAGGAAGAGCACATCAGGGGGCATCTTCAGCATAGGATCAGCAACAGTTTCCTGGTACAGCAGTAAACATAGATCAGTTGCACTTAGTTCAGCAGAGGCAGAGTACATGGCGGCCAATCATGATGGCAAATGACACCAAATGGGGCTTCTGATTTAATTTTACCTTATTAAATTGGAAGAGAAATTGTAATTACATCTCATGACAACTTGTATTAGTTAACTAAGTCAGAATGACTGAATTAGCTTAGGAAATTCGAGTTGAGGGTCAAAGGGGATGCGTGTAGAGGATTTTCTTATTTTTAGAGGATCCAGTTATAGTTATTTATGAGTTGTAATTAGTTAACTCAAGAAATTGAGTTAAAATCAGTTTAACTAGTTCTAACTGAGAGGTGAGCTAGTGAGAGGTCGAGTGAATTAAATCTAATTTAATTCACAATTAGTGATCAATCAGTTAACTAATAATTTATTATAAATAGTTGTTGCATGTTAGTTCTAAGGAAGGTCCAATTGAAACTGAGGTTAAAGGGATGATTATCAGTTGTATAATTAGAAAATTGTACAGGTCAATTACAGAGTCATGTGAAAGCCTATGATGCATTGCGCAATAAATTCCAAGGAATTTCCTATTTAATAGGGTGACAATTCCTCCATGAATGTGTGAGCAAGGCTGGTTGAGCATAGACTGAGAATTGGTTAAGTACTTCACTGATTTTTCCTAGATCAAAGTGAGACAGTTGGCAGAGTGTAGGAGTTTCTTGGTGAGAGAAAAGCATTGTATTGTTTCATGGTATTGACATTATACAATATAAATATAACGGGGTTTTGAGTAGTGTTCTTTTCCTAGATACATCTTGTGTTGTGCGATTAATTATTTATTTTTCTTACTTGTTATGTGATTGTAAGAGCAAAATTGATTTATGCAGATTGTAAAAAGATTCAATATTTTGTTTTAGTACATTACAAGATCAGGTTGAATCTCGTTGTTATATTTTATACTCTATATAGAGTATACATTAGGACCAAACAAACATTTTAACAATAAAAACATATTTTTTCATGATATATACATAATTTTTTTAAATGATGTATAATATATACATAGTTGACATTAAATTATTTTACATAGCATATATATCAAGACATTTTGTTAGCAAATTAAAATGGTTTTTTATTATTAATATATTTTTGAGTATGTGTCAATTTTATTGATAACCCACATTAAATATTTTATCTATAACCCACATTAAATATTTTATCATATACAACATTAAAATAATTTTATTTTAACAATTTTTTTCTATATATAGATATATATAAAGTTGATATCGACATAAATTAGTTAACACAGATCTTTAAATAGTTTATTTATATCTCGTGTTGAAATATTTTTGAAAAGTATAAGATTTAAACAACTGACTCGCGCTTTTTATTTTGCTTGTAGTTAGTTCATTTTTTTATTATAACTAACATTATTTTTTAATTTAGAGCATAATTTATTTTTACTTCATAAAGGCACATGTCAAACTTGACGGACGTACGAAATTACACATCCCCTCATAATGGGTTGTAGAATGAGCCTCTAGGATCAATCATCGCATGAATATTGCAACTAAATTATGGCAGAAAACCTATGAGGCACTTATCCACGTGGGATTGTATTGTGCAAAAATTGCAATAAGACTTCCATGTTTTAATATTATTGAAAAATAAATATTTAGGGGTGGCAAGAGTTGGGTGGGTTATTCTTTGTCTCAATGAAACAACAAAAATAACCTTTACTTGGGACCTAGGAACTAGATCAAATAATCAAGCACAAGCACATGCTCTCTTTCAAGGTGTATACCTTGCTCAAGAAATGAATGTTACAAGAATTTTGATCCTATAATACTCTTGAATTATAATACAAAATTTGGTCAAGAAAAACCTTCCAGAGGACATGAAATTGAAAGTCATATTAACAAAGGTATGGGGTGTATTAAAAAAATCACTTTCTTTGAGATACATCATATCCCAAGGTAGCATAATAAAGAATTTTATTTTGTGGCTAACATGGGGTGTTTATTAGAATTAGGTGTGATCAAGGTGAATAATATAGAGAGGCATAGCCTCAACCTTTAATCCCATGGCATTCAAATTTTATTTCAAAACTCTAAATGTATCGGTATGCCAAATTACAATTAATGTAAGTGTTTGGCATGCATATTTTAAGTTAAGAAGGTGGGGGAGATCTAATATTGCACAACATAATCCATTCAAGAACTATTATGGGTGGTGGAGGTATGAAACCCATCAAGTGAGAATTTGGGTTATATCTCCTCAAATCATTTTGAGTAACACCTTGGTGGCTAAACTCATTAACGTAGCATGTAAAGGGACAAGCATCAGTGAATTGGACAAGGTACATTGGAATGATTACCAAATTCACAGCGCAATTAGACACAATGTTTGTGGTGATTTTTGGCAATGGCAACACAATATTGGAGATAAGCAAAATGTGGGAAGTCGTGAAGGGTGCTACCTTGGTGGGTGTCAAGCTTTGTACCTTTGACCTACTTAAATTTGGAAATGTATGCAAATGGCTCTTTTGTCAATTATCAAAATTTTGTAAAACAAGGCCTTGGTAAGCAATTTCCTTTTTGTCTCACCCGTTTCAAGTTAATTTGTCTCATCCCTTTGTTAAATTTGGAGATTAAATTCCTGAGAAATTCATTGAGTAGAGAAGTTATGACATAGGTTGGCTGAGCAAATCACCAAGGAAATGCTATGCACAATTACTAGCATATCACTATCCAAAATTGGGTACAGAGGCGAGAAAATCCAAGCATTGGGGAAAGTAATCTACTCTGGAACATCTCAGAAACTCTTATTTCCATTTTGGTTCTCACTAATATTGCTCTCCATTGTCTAGTTGTGGTTGAAGTTTAGTTAATTTTACAAGGGCTAGGTAATGCTCTGGCTAAGGGGACCATAGAACTCTATATGCGTTGT